>JAMPIV010008941.1:0-600000 GCA_024509875.1 Oreohelix idahoensis | reverse complement strand
TGAATACAGCAGAAATTAATTATTCGACCGTGGAGAGGGAATGTTTAGCACTCGTGAATGGAATCAGGAGACATCATGCATATCTATATGGCGTTTCATTCACGGTACAGACAGACCATGCTCCATTGGCATTTCTTGGAGCCAATGAGGAATTTAACGCAAAGATTATGCGTTGGGCTTTGCTGTTAAGCGTGTACTCGTTTAAAGTACAATATATACCAGGAAAAGAAAATGTAGGAGCGGATTTTATGATTCGAAATTGGAGAATCGAGGAGGATGATGCAATGGAAGATAGCAATCACTCGGACGCTGCGGATGACAGCTCTATTTCCATAAAGGAGATATGAAAGGGTTTTACATCTTCAAAGCCTGGACGTACTGTGACGCAGAATGTAATTATTGATATAGTAATCTGACAGCATATGCTTTCCCATTTAGTGTCTATCATTTGCTAAGCCAAACCTTGCAATTTTCTGACTGCATTACTCATATCTAATCCACGCCCTTTTTCTCTTGAGATGTAAACAAGCAGACATTTACCATTTCAACTTCACTGGATCCTTGTAGTTAAACTTATCAAGTTATTGTTGATCAGAATCGACATCATTGTACTACTGGCAAACCCTCAGCAAATATCGAAGGATGCGAATGTTAATAGTTAATGTAGCGCGCTGGTTGTGTACAACGTTGGAATCATCCTCTCATACGTCCTTCCCTGTTAGTCTTAACGTTTAATGTCTAATTACAGCATTCTTTGCCTTGTGGGTTCATAAAACTTCATCTACCTTCATAGGTAATGATACTTACATTCAAAGATACGTTTTTCAATTTCCTCCGGCATACTTCGGATTACACCCTTTAACTGTTCTGAAAATATTCATAGAAGAAAAATATATTGTATACGACAAACAGCCCGTCAAGAAGTAATGGTAAAAAACTATTGTGTGCTCTTTCTGTCGTTTTTCTCACGTGATCATTTTGTTCCATCCATTACTGTACAATTTTCAGCTTCAACCGAGCAAGTAAACCCGTCAACATACAGAAACACTTTTCAACCATAACAATTTATACTAGACTACAGGAAATTATGGAAAAAGTAAAAAGAAGAGAAATCACATTTTTGATGGGTGACATGAATGCAAAGATAGGTACAGTCAACACCGGCTTTGAAGAAGTCATGGGAAAACATGGGCTAGGAATAATGAATGAAAATGGGGAACTATGGGTTTGCCTGGAGTGCAATGATGTCGATTCTGTTGAATAATAACAATAACCATTTCCAGAGAGTGATACACATTTTCAGCATACCCTTTCATTTTTACTTTGGCCATCAGAAGGTGGTGATCTGATGCCACATCTGCTCCTCTATATACCTTTTCATCCTCCAATGATGATCTAAACTTCTTGTTTATGCATATATGATCAATCTGATTTTCTGTTCTATGGTATGGTGATATCCATGTTGCCTTATGTATTCTCTTATGTGGAAACATGCTTTCTCCTATAGCCAGTTGATTTGAAGCACAGAAATTTGAGAATAGTTCCCCATAGATGCTCAGTCTCTTTCAGTATATGTCGAAGAGTGTGAATGCTAACTGTTCCTGTAGCTCGCTGGTAATAAACACGATAATGCATCCTCTCATACGTCCATCTCTGCTAGCCTGACGTTTGATGCCAAATGCCTTTTCGTAGTCCACAAATCCGATGCATAGTGGTGAATTTCATTCCAGACTTTGTTCAACTATTATTCTCAAAGTGGCTGTCTGGTCCTTACATGGTCTGTTTTGTCAAAATCCTGCTTGTTCATCTCTCATTTTCTTATCTTTGGACTCTTTTAATCTCTCAAGGAAAATCCTGTTTAATACTTTTCCCTCTCTCGTTCACACATTGTCACCGCTCTCGCCACATACTTGATGTGATTAACGGTTTCATCTCTCTCGATCACACATTGTCACCGTACTCGCCACATACTTGATGTGATTGACAGTCTCATCTCTCTCGTTCACACATTGTCACCGTACTCGCAACATACTTGATGTGATTGACAGTCTCATCTCTCCCGTTCACACATTGTTACCGTACTCGCCACTTGCTTGATGTGATTGACGGTCTCATCTCTCTCGTTCACACATTGTCACCGTACTCGACACAAATGTGATATGATTGACAGTTTCATCTCTCTCGTTCACACATTGTCACCGTACTCGCCACATACTTGATGCGATTGACAGTTTCATCTCTCTCGTTTATACATTGTCACCGTACTCGCCATATACTTGATGTGATTGACGGTCTCATCTCTCTCGTTCACACAATGTCACCGTGCTTGCCACATACTTGATGTGATTGACAGCCCCACCTCTCCCGGTCACACATTGTCACCGTACTCACCACATACTTGATGTGATTGACGGTCTCATCTCTCTCGTTCACACAATGTCACCGTGCTCGCCACATACTTGATGTGATGGACAGTCCCACCTCTCCCGGTCACACAATGTCACCGTGCTCGCCACATACTTGATGTGATTGACAGTCCCACCTCTCTCGGTCACACATTGTCACCGTACTCGCAACATACTTGATGTGACTGACAATCCCACCTCTCCCGGTCACACATTGTCACCGTACTCGCCACATACTTGATGTGATTGACAGTCCCACCTCTCCCGGTCACACATTGTCACCGTACTCGCCACATACTTGATGTGATTGACAGTCCCACCTCTCCCGGTCACACATTGTCACCGTACTCGCCACATACTTGATATGATTGACAGTTTCATCTCTCTCGTTCACACATTGTCACCGTATTCGCCACATACTTGATGTGATTGACAGTTTCATCTCTCTCGTTCACATATTGTCACCGTATTCGCCACATACTTGATGTGATTGACAGTCTCACCTCTCTCGTTCACACATTGTCACCGTACTCGCCACATACTTGATGTGATTGACAGTTTCATCTCTCTCGTTCACACATTGTCACCGTACTCGCCACATACTTGATGTGATTGACAGTCTCACCTCTCTCGTTCACACATTGTCACCGTACTCGCCACATACTTGATGTGATTGACAGTTTCATCTCTCTCGTTCACACATTGTCACCGTATTCGCCACATACTTGATGTGATTGACAGTCCCACCTCTCCCGGTCAGACATTGTCACCGTACTCGCCACATACTTGATGTGATTGACAGTCCCACCTCTCTCGGTCACACATTGTCACCGTACACGCCACATACTTGATATGATTGACAGTTTCATCTCTCTCGTTCATACATTGTCACCGTACTCGCCACATACTTGATGTGATTGACAGTTTCATCTCTCTCGTTCACACATTGTCACCGTACTCGCCACATACTTGATGTGATTGACAGTCTCACCTCTCTCGTTCACACATTGTCACCGTACTCGCCACATACTTGATGTGATTGATAGCTTCATCTCTCTCGTTCACACATTGTCACCGTACTCGCCACATACTTGATGTGATTGACAGTCTCACCTCTCTCGTTCACACATTGTCACCGTACTCGCCACATACTTGATGTGATTGACAGTTTCATCTCTCTCGTTCACACATTGTCACCGTATTCGCCACATACTTGATGTGATTGACAGTTTCATCTCTCTCGTTCACACATTGTCACCGTACTCGCCACATACTTGATGTGATTGACGGTCTCATCTCTCTCGTTCACACATTGTCACCGTACTCGCCACATACTTGATGTGATTGACAGTTTCATCTCTCCCGTTCACACAGTGTCACCGTACTCGCCACATACTTGATGTGATTGACAGTTTCATCTCTCTCGTTCACACATTGTCACCGTACTCGTCACATACTTGATGTGATTGACGGTCTCATCTCTCTCGTTCACACATTGTCACCGTACTCGCCACATACTTGATGTGATTGACAGTTTCATCTCTCTCGTTCACACATTGTCACCGTACTCGCCACATACTTGATGTGATTGACAGTTTCATCTCTCTCGTTCACACATTGTCACCGTACTCGCCACATACTTGATGTTATTGACAGTTTCATCTCTCTCGTTCACACATTGTCACCGTACTTGCCACATACTTGATGTGATTGACGGTCTCATGCACAGCCTCATATTAGTCGCCTTGTACGACATGCCTAAAGGACCAAAAGCCTGAATCTTTCTTTGTTTCCACAGATTCTTCTTGAGCTACACGGGGCAAAATGAAGCATAGAGTTTTTTAAATTATTCTACAGAAGCAGAAAGAAGCAACATGTTTTGCTCTACGAGTGCATGAACTTTAAAAATAAATATGTTTATTTGGATTAATTCGAAAACGTTAAACAAATGACTGCATAGGAATATCATCCTAAATATAAAATCCCAGCTTTTTCTGTAAGTACGCTAAGGGATGCAACTTTGGTTGAAAGTTAAACATTAATTGCATTGTTTCCCTTATATTACTCTCCCGAAAATAGTAACAGTTACCACAGAAGAATGCGCAAATGACGGTGTGCACAAATATATTTATAGAATGTGTGATCCCGTATACACACATTGGTATCCTCGCTGCTGCTACGTAGCTCGTGTACTGTCGTGGTGCACAGTGAGTTTTTAAAAAATGCTTTTGAACAAGTAAAATTGCCGTTAGGTATTGTTGCTTTTGAATTTAATTCCCGTCTTATGACGGGCTTTTACGCTAATGTTTTAATAATGACTGTGCAACTCACCTAGTTGTCTCTTCAGGTCAACAATTAACTTGGTTTTTTCCACATTGTCTCTCTCAACTCTGTCCTTTTCTTTTTTGCTTTTTGTCACTGTAAAACACAGTATTAACATTAAATAGTTTGTTACACTAAAACACAGTATTAACATTAAATATTTTGTTACAGTAAAACAAAGTATTGACATTAAATATTTAGTTACAGTAAAAGACAGTATTGACATTAAATATTTAGTACAGTAAAACACAGTATTGACATTAAATATTTGGTTACATTAAAACACAGTATTGACATTAAATATTTAGTTACAGTATTGACATTGAATATTTGGTTACATTAAAACACAGTATTGACATTAAATATTTGGTTGCATTAAATCACAGTATTGACATTAAATATTTAGTTACAGTAAAACACAGTATTGACATTAAATATTTAGTTACAGTAAAACACAGTATTGACATTAAATATTTGATTACATTAAAACACAGTATTGACATTAAATATTTAGTTACAGTAAAACACAGTATTGACATTAAATATTTGGTTACAGTAAAACACAGTATTGACATTAAATAGTTGGTTACTGTAGAACTCAGTATTGACATACAATGTTTTGTCACAGTCAAGTTAGTTTCTTCCCAGTTATGCAGTCTGTTAATATTTCTATTTCTAAACAGTTATCTCACAAATTAAAACTGAGAATCATAAAGTGTTATATACTGAAGCACATTAAAAACGCACCACTATTATATATACTGATGCCGAGAAGCTGGAAAAAAAAGGTGTGGGAATGGATTTTCCCCGTGTTTGCCAAGAGGTAGAGAGCGAATGGCTGCTGGAATGGAAAGTGCATGATTCAACCCACGGGTTTGTGTACAGACTACATGAAAACAATGAAAGTTACACGTGCAACACGATTCCCAACAGCTATGACCCTGAAAATGTGTACACGTTGTGGCAGTATACTCGGTATAAAAAGGCCGTTGAGACAAAACACCCAGTACATGTGCTTGAAATGCCACGACTATCTGAAAACGACCGCCAACGAGCCATTGGTATGTTGGAGACCGGAATGAGCTCGCGGGCCATTGCCAGAAGGATGAATTGCCACCACAGCACTATTGTACGTCTCAATGAACGTTACGGAACCACTGGCAGAGCCCGGGATAGACTTCGGAGTGGCCAGCCACGAGTTACTACCCCTGCGCAAGATCGTCATATTGTGCTGAGTTACCTAAGGAATCGTACTCTCCCGGCAAGTCAAACAGCAAGAGCAATAGTGGGTAGACATGGGCAAGTCTCTTGAATGACAGTCATACGACGACTCAGAGATACAGGCCTTACTGCAAGACGACCTTATGTTGGGCCAAACTTGACTCACAGACATCGTCAGCAGCGCCTGCAATGGGCAGAGCAACATGTCAGATAGACTAGACTGCAGTGGAATGCTGTCCTATTCACAGACGAGAGCAGATTCAACATATCCTTTGCTGATGGACGTATGCGGATTTGGCGACGGTGTGGAGAGCGCTTTGCAGATTGCTGTGTCAACCGATTTGGAGGTGGCAGTATTCACATTTGGGGATGATTCAGTTTTCACCATCGCTTGCCTCTTCACGTCTTCCGTGGAAATGTTAATGCTGTGACATATCGAGATGAGGTTCTGGATGCACTGGTTGCTCCTGCGTTCACAATTTATCCAGATTTGCAGCTTCTCCAGCAGGATAACGCACGTGCATTTTTTTGTATTTTTGGTTTTCTCCCTTGCCTGCACAGAATGCAATTAATTTCATAACAATCAAATGTACAAATTAATGACCAGCATGGATTCATAGGAAAATGAATAAAGATTCCAAATATGTAAACTTGTAAACACTTATATTTACATTTCACACTCTGTTCCTGGATTATACAGGTGGTGCGTTTTTAATGTGCTTCAATATATATATATTCTGCATTACTGTATGGCGTAGAAACATGAACGATGAATAAGCAATTGGAAGAAAGAATTGAGGCTCTTGAAACGTGGATATATAGAAGAATGGGGCGCATCTCATGGAAAAGAAGAAAACAAATAAGGAGGTCCTACAAAATCTAGGTATGAAAAAAAAAACTAATCAGGGAGTTCAAGGTTCGGCAGCTAAAATACTTTGTCCACATAAAAAGGCATAACACCTTGCAGAAGAACATAATAGAAGGGAGAGTTGAAGGCAAACGTGCAAGAGGAAGACAGCGCTATAAGTGGGAAGATAACACCAAGAGATGGACAGGAAAGAGTCTATCAGAGTGCACCACGAAGACAAGAGACAGAAGACGTTGGAGATCCTTTACAGCCAACCTTCGTTGTGGAGATGGCAGCTGATGATTATGATGAATATTTCTATATGTTTACTGTAAACCACAATCTTACTTTAGAATCTGAGTATATTTAGCGCCAGTATAGTGCCAGTATAGCGCCAGTATAGTACCAGTTCCACACATCCTTTTATCGACTTTCTCCAGTTCTTCTTACATAAATTAATACGTATGTTAGCGTAAATAATGTAATTATTTCAGCTTATCATTTTTCTCTATAAGCTAGCTGATCATTACTTTCCTAGCTGTAAAACATTGGGCAGGTAACTTTCTTTCACATTTATAACTCTATAATCACCAGACTTAAAGGTCTTTTATATTTGGACATGTGACCTAATATAACCGACTATGTTGAACGGGACGCGCCTCGCCAAAAAAAGCAAAATTGTATGTTTAAAAAATAAAAAAATAAAAATTTCACATTTATAATAGCTTTTCTCTCCACGTCTTGAAGTTTCTTTAGCTTTTCCTGAGCGATGTTATAGTGGCCTGTTTTCTTGTCACTCAGTACATCCTTTCCTCACAATTATCATTATTTTTTTCTTTTGTGTGCACAGACCGATAACTGGATACAGTGGCACTAGGTCGTGTAACTGCAGAGTTTGCAGCTTAGTATCAGGACAAGTTATGGTGTACACATTATTTTTGTTGTTGTATTTTTTTTTAATTTTGAAAATAAATAACCATGAATATATAAATGTTATTTTATTTATTGCTGTCAGTTCTGACACTGACAAATCCTTGGCTCTAAGCTTGTTGGAACTTATGTAGTGACGTGCTTTATTTCTTTCATTTTTTTTTTAATAACTAAACACGTTATGTAGAAATACAACATATGTTTACAAATTGAAGATTGCTTGACAGTAGCAAAAATATTTAAGTCCGATAAGATGGTTTGGGTGCATAGTAAGAATCGACCTAGATCAGGAAGCAATTATGATATGTAATAGCAGAATTGAAGATTGCTTGACAGTAGCAAAAATATTTAAGTCCGATAAGATGGTTTGGGTGCATAGTAAGAATCGACCTAGATCAGGAAGCAATTGGAGTATGTAATGGTAGAACTGAAGACTGCTTGACAGTAGCAAAAATATTTAAGTCCGATAAGATGGTTTGGATGCATAGTAAGAATCGACCTAGACCAGGAAGCAATTGAGGTATGTAATGGTAGAATTGAAGATTGCTTGACAATAGCAAAAATATTTAGTAGCAAAAATATTTAAGTCCAATAAGATGGTTTGGGTGCATAGTAAAAATCGACCTAGACCAGGAAGCAATTGAGGTATGTAGTGCTAGAATGGAAGAAGTTAAAAAAGAAGAACATGATTGCAGGAGTAGAGTGGTGGCCACAGTAAAGAAGTACACCGTGAGAACAATCCAAACATTAGAACGTGCACTGATAATGAGCTGTCCCTACAACAGTTCACATCAAGTAACTAATAGAAGGTGGATCTGAGTGGCTAAGAGGTATCGCGTCCGCCTCTAATTCTAAAGGTACCGGGTTCGGTTTCCAGTACAGGGAATATATTTTTTTGACATTGTTTTTCAGAACCAGTGGGTCCTAATGATGTCATACTCTCAACCCCCCCCCCCGATCTCAAGGGTAGTGAGATCGGATGCCTAGCCTTCTAGGATAAGGACGAAAAATAGGAGGTCCAGTGTGCAAGTTGCGCGTATTAAAAATTCTTCGGCAGCTGGAAATCGTAAAGGGTAGGCCATACGGCCGCTGAATGGCAAAATTCTGCCTATCACAATTGGCGTTGTCGACAGGATAGGTAGACAGTGACACCGAACAAACGGCAAACGAGCAAATATTGTAAACACAAAGCAGTGCATTCTTGCAGCAAGATGGCTTCGAAGAGTACACGTGTTTCGAGCAGAGGGGAGCGCGAGATGATGATGATGCTGCTGTGATATGTGATCACTTTCTTCCACACTCGCAACCGACCCGAACAACAATAAAGCTCTGATTCTAAGGCAGGGGCTGTATTTATTCATACAACCCATTCAGTGACAAAGAGCAATTAAAGCAAACACTAAACAAACAAAACACTAAACAGCATGTGCTCAATTGCTAATGTGTTCAAGGCATCTTCAGATCGACTCTGGTTTCTTTGGGGCGACTGACGAAGAAAAAGGCCTCTGCTTTTTTTTTTTTTAAAGGTTTTTGCCTCGTTTTATCGAGGCGCGTCCCGTTCAACTAGTCGGTTTTATTAGGGCGCATGTCCAAATATAAAAGACTTTTAAATCTGAGGTTATAAGCTACTTCTTTATATAGGCCGCTAGGGCTAATCACTCAACTTAGTGCGAGCGCGTAGTAATTGGGCCACGCAAATAACACACGCGATGGATGCTCTAGAAGGAGCGAAAACACAAATATGAACTTCAGGAAGATTTGGGGGCGTTTATTATGGCCCCATCACATATCACCCTCATGAAGATGTTGTGGTCCCCACAACCTACTCTCTGTCGTTGGCGCTGCGCCTGATTCTTTCTGTGCTGTGAGGCATTGGGCTCAGATTCTGTAATATGTACAACCCGGCTGGAGACCCTCTTGGTCGTCATGTTCCTAGTCGTAAGTTATTGGGCTGGCAGTTGCTGTGTGTCACATGATGATGATGATATCAGTGTAATGTAGATGTCACATAAAGATGATGATGATGACAGTATAATACAGACATCGAGCATATGTTGTAATGATGATGATGATATCAGTGTAATTGATAAATCTTTGATCTCTGATAAATCTTGGTACTGTTGAAGGGTGAGAGACTTCCGGGCAACGCCGGGTACTTACAGAAATGTTCTGTTATTATAGGTGCACTGATACGGGGAAATCAGCATTCGTCGGGCTTACAGGTGGCCGACCAGGTGTGTGGGTGTATAGACATCAGTGAACGCGAATGCATGAAGTTCTAACATAAGTCAACAACAGTCACACACACCAACGCACATATAGGAGTCAGGAGAAGGTTATAACTCTTAATCGTTCTACACTGTTTTAATACTCCACAGTCACGAGGACATCACTAAGTACATTGTCACAGGTTACAGTACACAGCAAAATAGGATACATCTCATGAACACCAAATCCGTAGGTGGTTAAGTGCATAGCCTAAAAATCCAAGCATAACAGCTGCATAAGTACGTCAGCTCATAATGATAAAGGTTCCTGGCCCAAATTATCCCTACAATAAAGGGAACTGCCTATCGCAGTACAATGATATCTATATCGTCAGACTCAACATACCTCATGGGAGAAAAACACCCTCCCCTATAATGATAATAATCTGTCGACCTTCACAAATCTCCCTCATCGGAGATATCAAAAATAACGGCTTATCCGTGGCCCGAAAAAATCTTTGACAACGTCCATTCTGCAGAATATACTCAAGCCTTTATATCCACGGCTTTATGAAATCTTAGGAAATATCAAAATCCCTTTCGCCAAAACAATTCTCTATATCGGGACACACTGACCATAATCGTCAGTCCCTTCTCTGAGCTATCTCAGCATTCGAATGTCACGAAAAATCTCCCCGCCTAAAAATATCGCTCAGTAAAAAATATTCATCCCCGCGCAAAAACGCCGCTGAGCCGTGAGCTCAACTCATCTAGAAGGTTCGAGAAACTTCCCGATCCTATAAGAAGCAACCCAAGGGAGATAATAAAAATCCGGTCTGTACTTACAAGTATTTTACTGATAAACTCCCCTTGACTAGAATTAGGACTTAAAATATTACACCTCCCCCCGGGGGGGGGGGGGGGGGGGGGGGGGGGGGGGAATGATATAATCATTGTTTTTGTTGAAAAAATACATCAAAGAAAAATATAGGGGTGATAAATTACTAATCTCTACACATAAGGAATACAATATGTTAAGTCATATAACAACATGAGCAAAAGAAGGCTAGAAGTAAGTGCAAAGTACACACAAAGTGAAGTATAGAAAAGTAAAGAGATAAGCATACGAAGCACATCAACTTCAAAGGAATATCAAGTATATGAAGTATAGACTGGCCATAACATCAAAAAAATAAAAAGTGAAAAGAACAGATGAAATACAAGAGGAATGAGCAGTAAAGAAAGAAAGCCATGCTGCAAGAATAAAGAAAATAATGATATATCAAGGAAAAACAATTACATAATACAATGCATTATATAAATGAACACCATTATAGTTCATTAGCATCCATTACAAAAAATAATGACAATCTAAATCAAAGAATAAGTAATTAGCTATCATGTAAAAAAAAAATACACCACAACCTCAGAAAAAAAAATATCTTCTCAAAGTACCAATATCGTACACAGTTACCCCCTAGCGCACAATCACGCGCTGGGCAAAGAAAAAAATATTACAATGCCAGAAAAATACATTCTCTCATGTCTTCATATTTCTCAAAAAGTACACTATTGAAATAAATCGCAATGATTAATCAAGTAAATATAGTATAATCATTACCATAGTAATACGTTCATCATTTCAAAACTCAGAAGTATACGAACAATATAGTAATGCAATGGTGCATAACGATGAACCAACATATTATCATAAAGAGGTTATATCATATCCTGATATAATACTATCTAATTCGTAATACTATACTAATATACAACATCATCAGCTATCACAAACAAGTTACATATATATAAGATGGCAAATTCTAATGATCTAAGAGCATCCTGTCAGTCAGAAGCCCAGAAACATCTAGAGAGGCGACAAACTGATTCCACTGGAATGGCAATTCTTGCGAAAATTCCCAACGGTAAACATCTCAAGCACATAATAAAGTAGTTGAGACTCTCATTGCAAAGCATACGCTGTGGAAAAACACAAATGGAAAACTCCGTTTGGTAAAGGTAAGACTCTATGATATACAACAATTAATTTTAATTTAACAAATGTGGCCGTGTAAACTTCCGGCCCCTGTATGGTGATAATCAAACCTTTTTCCGGTACTCTAGAAAAGGTAACAGAGAAAATAGTACAAACTAATTTAGGATCATAAATTAAACAGGGTCATAAAAAATGTACTAACAGAGTGTTAATGTATAATAGCGTCGTGGGTATATAAATAACCCCGAAATCTATAAGAAGAACTAGAAAATGAGAGTCAAGTAGAATCATGTGGGCATCGAGACAGTATGTCTGCCATCACATTATCCGAACCTCGAATAGCTCGTACTGAAAAGTGAAAAGGTTGTAGAGCAATAGCGTAACGAGTGGATCTTGAGCTCTTCAAGTCCTTACTCTGTATGGCTGTGAGGGCTTTTTGGTCGGTTTCTACTGTGAAATGCGCACCAAGAAGGAATCTCTAAGTTTAAGAATCGCCCAGACCATAGCTAATAATTCTTGGTCTAGTACAGAGTTATTCCCTTCTGCTGCAGTCAGCTTCCTAGAGACATACAACACAGGATGCAAAGTTTCAGAATACTCTTGCATCAATGCGGCCCCGATCCCTGTTGATGAGGCGTCACTGCGAAGAATAAAAGTCTTATTTGCAGTGGGTAGTCTTAAGATAGGATGAGAAGAAAATAGTGTCTTAATCTTGTCTAATGAGGATTGGCATTCTGGGGACCAGCGTACCATATTAGGTGACCCCTTCTTCAATAGGGTTGAGAGAGGTGCTGTGATTGACTATAGGTTTGGAATAAATTTTCCACAGAATTGGATTAAACCTAAGAGACTACGGGCTTGCTTCTTTGTCTTAGGAGTAGTGATGTTAAGAATTTTAGAAGTGGTGTGGTCCTCCGTTCGTAAGAGACCATGACCAACCTGATGACTCAGAAAAGAAATGTCGCTAAACCCAACATAGGCTTTGGACGGTTTGGCCGTCAAATTATGAGAGCGTAGTGTAGACAAAAGTTCAGAAAGACCTAGAAAGTGATCTTCCCAAGAATCACTGAAAAGGCAGATATCGTCCAAGTACGCAATAACATCTAGACAATGTGAAAGGATACGACGCATCATGCGTACAAAAGTAGCTGGGGCATTCATGAGGCCGAAAGGCATGAAGTTCCATTGGAACAAACCCCGAGGTGTTGAAAAGGCCGTAAGAGGTTTGGCGCGTTCAGTAAGAGGAACTTGCCAATATCCCTTGGACAAGTCGAGTTTGGTAAAGAACCGTGAATGAGAAAGTTTAATGAGTAGATCTTCTAACAAGGGCATAGGTTCAGCATCGAATTTCGTCAATTGGTTTAATTTACGATAATCGACACAAAAACGTATGTTATTGTCTTTCTTCCGGACAATAACCATAGACGAGGAGTATGCCGAAGTAGACGGTTCAATTATTTTTAATTGTATCATTTCGTCTAATTCTTTTTCGACTTGTGTTTGAAAATGTAATGGGATTGGGTAAGGTCGTACTCTAATGTGGTTGTAATCGGTGAGGATTATGTCATGTGTAATGATCTATGTCTGTCCAGGAATTCCGTCAGAACGTCCTGAAAAGTTTGCAACAGAGATGAGGCTTGCTGCTGTCTTTCAGCAGATAATTCAGAAGAAACAGTTACATTTTCCCATGATTCCGTTAAATGCAGTGGGATAACAGGAAGAGGAAGGTTTACATCGGAGAAGGTAGCTTCTTCCTCCTGAATAACTGATAGAGATGTGTAATGATTATGACGGACCAGCGGGTCGTCTGTCGCCTGAAAAATAGGTTGTAGGTAATCTGGTCGTTCATGAAATTCTGTCAGCATATTAATATGAAAGGTTTTATTTTTTCCGTCCACATCGACGACATAGTCGACATCAGAATATTCTAGAGATAATAGTATAAGGACCTTTCCATGAAATAAGAAGTCTATTGTCCTTACAAGGGAGTAATACAAGCGCCTTATCACCAGGACAGCGTTGTCGTAGAAACCTATTTCTATTTGCAAAGTGCCTCGCCTTCTCCTTAGCAATTTCAGATGCAGAGGTAGCTAATTTACATGCCTCGATAATTTTCTGCCTTAGAGCAATGACATATTCGTAGGAAGATTGAGTGTCATCGCTGATGTCCTCGGCAGTTATTAGGTCGTGGAGCAACGACATGGGACCGCGAGGTTGTGCACCAAAAACGAGCTCGAATGGTGAAAACCCCGTATGCTCATTAGGGACCTCTCTATACGCAAAAAGGGCAGCGGGTAAAACCCTGTCCCAATCCTGAGGATGGTCCTCAGTTATCTTTCCAAGTAAATTCTTGAGTGCTCTATTCAGACGCTCAACTAACCCGTTTGACATAGGGTGATAGATACTGCTTAGAGACCGTTCAATACGGAGTGTAGTCATGACCTGAGACATAGTGTCTGATACTAATTGTGTGCCACGATCTGATAAGATTTCTTTGGGAAATCCTAGACGTGAGAATATTAGCCAAAGAGCATCTGCAACATCAGCAGTAGAAATGCTCTTGAGAGGTATAGCCTCTGGCAAACGTGTACACATGTCAATGCATGTAAGGATAAATTGGTGTCCCCTGGCAGATTTGATTTTAAAAGGACCAATAATGTCGATTGCCATTTTTTGAAAGGGACGAATAGGAATATCCGCAGCTTGGATAGGTGCTGCATGGCGTGGACCTCGCGACTTAACCTCCTGACATATCTTGCAGGAGCGACAGTAAATAGATATATCTCTATTTACGCCCGGCCAAAACAAGTAAGAAAGAACCCTAGATTTAGTACGGGAAAATCCCATATGTCATGCACACTGAGTGTCGTGGGCATGTTGCAAAATCCTAACTCTCATGTCAGTAGGTACCAGAATTTGCGAACGTATGGACGGAGTAGAATCTCGTACCATACGAACTAGGACTCCATTCTTGATTAAGAACCAAGATTTAAGATTTGTGTCATAGTTTGAATTATCATCATTAACTAGGAGAAAACTTTTTTTTAAATGAAGTATCATTTTGTTGAAGTTTGATAAAAGACTCTCGGGAAATCACGGAGTGATCATCCTGTTTATGTACTTCATTAATTTCGGCAGATGGAGTCTGTAAAAGATTTTGAGCTTGTGCTCTTGTAGTAACTGCATAAGCAGCATGAATGTTTTGCTCTTCCCAGATAGCAATCTTTTGCGGGGTACACTCCTTAATTCCGTGTATACGTCCAACGATAAGATCCGCAATAGGGTTCGGGAGCATACATGCGTGGACATGTCCCGTGAAAAAGGGAGTGGCTATGTGGATGACAGCAGTCGGAAACTTTTCAAGTGTCCCAATAAATGTCACACATTTCACCACATTTCCAGAGGCATAGGAAGGATCTATGAGAGACTGTTTAACCCCTACAGTTGTGCATCCAGAATCAAAAAGAACTGAGACTGGATCATTATTCACGAAACCTTTATGTAGAATAAGAGACTCTCTTCCGTCATGCGCAGCTAAGGCAGGAAGAGCGGGTAGAGGATGACCGCAACTCAAGGTGGTTATAGCTGTAGGTTGGAACAAAGTTGTGCACTCCGGGCACTGAGATGCTCTCTCGAAATCGAAAGCAGAGCAAGCAATAGTGTTAGAGACACCATTATTATTGTTACCTTGATCATTGACAACCTGGAGCTCTTGTTGAGCAGAGTTAGCATTGTGAAACGATCTATTATTATTTGGAGATCTACTGTCATATCGCGATCAATCATTTTGAGATCTACCATCATATCGCGATCTATCACGACTATTATCTCTATTGAGAGCATTGTTATTTGCTCTATTGAAATTATTCTTCTGATTTGAACCCCAGTTTGCATAGTTGCGATTGTCATTTCCCCTTTGATCAAAATTTCTATTAGATGGGCTTTGTTGTCTTCGAGAAAAATTATTATAAGGTTGATAACCTCTATTGTAGTTACCTCTTCCAAAATTTCCATAATTATTGGGACCAACATTTTGAGGACCGTTAAATTGTCTCCAATTTCTTGAAGAAGGAGAATCACTACGTGATGGGCCCCATTGGTTCTGTCTAAAATTTCGATTATCTCTCCTATCAAAATTGCGTTCAGCACTTTGAGATCTACGTCGCAAATTAGGACCATATGGTATTGCTGAAGCCACGGGTAAACCTTCTTCGACTTTAGAATTGCTAACTGTTGCATTTGGATGAGCCGTGACATATTGGCGACAGTATTGTTCCATATCTTTCAAGTTTGGAGGCTTTCGCATGTGTAGAAAGGGAAGAAAAGACTTATTAACTGACGACATGACTTTGTCGCGCAGCAATAAGTCCATAAGTTCTTCATATGTGTGTTCAGATTTCGAAAGTTCAACCCAACGTGAAAACGTAAGGCAAATATTTGATATAAAGTCTGAAAAATCTGTCCTTGTCTCTGGCAACAGAGTCTTAAAGCGCAGACGATACCCTTCTTCATCCAGTTGGTATTTTTTTAATAAGGCCGCTCTGACAATATCATAGTTATTCTTGTCGGGACCTTCCAACATACTTATAGTATTGAAAGCTTCACACTTAAATAGCTTAATAAGTTGCTCACAATATTGCGATTTGTCTATCTTATGAGATTAGCATGAAAGTTCAAATCTATTTAGGTAGAATGAAATATCGTCACTGGCGGAGTTGAAAACAGGCAATTTAATATCATAAGATTTAGTATTTGCCTTATTAGAAGTTGTTTGATTGTTTGTCTCATTTTGTGTATTACGAGTATTCACTACCTTTATTTTCTCCAGCTCCATAGCTGCCAATTTTTGCTCGTGGAGTCTTTGGTTTTCCTCAGCTTGCATCTGAAGCTTTTTCTCCTCTATTTGCATCTTTCTATCTTCAGCCTCTCTTTGCTGTTGAATTTTTCTCTCTTCAGCTTCTAATTTCTGTTCTTCAGCCTCCATTTGCATTTGGATTTTTCTATCTTCAGCTTCTCTTTTCTGTTTTTCCATCTCCATTTGAAATTTTCTCTCATCTGCATGCATTTGCAATCTCATATTTTCAGCTTCTATTTTCTGTTTCTTTTCTTCAGCCTTCTGCGCCTTGGCATATTCAACAAGTACGAAATCTTTTACTTCCTCATTAGTCATCCCAAGGGATCTCCCTTGCTCAATGAAATAATCTAAGCTAGACATTATGCTGTATTATATGAGATAAATAACTTATGTAAATATATTACTTGAGAAACTCACTTTATGCCAACTCAGTGGGTGACAAGTCCTTAATCTAGAACCTGTATAATTACCTTAACTATAATAATATAATCAATCACCTATATATCTATTGTGCATTATAGTATTGACAGTGTATGACAAAATGAATAATACAAACAAAAAAGACAGAAACAAGATATAAATAACAAATGACAACGTTCGCAGGAATCAACTAAAGTAAAAAAGTAGAAATAAAATGAAAAAAATATTGCAAAGCTTGCACCGACAGCTGCAAATAGTATACAATTTACGTGACAAAACAGTGTATAAACGAATATAACTCAAAGATAGAAAGAGGAGGAAGACACTCACAAACAAATTAATTAAAAACTAAAGAACAGAGAAAAATAAAACGAAAACAACACTAAGACATTTCGTCACAGCTAAACAATAATAAAGGTGACTGAATCCGGCGTAAACAGAGTATGCCCAGAATTATATCATGGGATCTTTTACGACACGAACGTAGACACACAGTCCCTATAGAACGATTTCGTAGGCCCTCGGTGAAGTGGGGTATATTCCACGAAAGTCTCCGCCCAACCTGCCCGCTGAAATATGACATATATAACATAGAAACATATAACATGGAAAACAAGGAATATAAATAGTTTATGTACTGAGGAAGGCTTAACTAACTATACAGTGGCACATACAGTTTACAAAAACAAACAGCCACTTATCTTCAACAATGAGAAATCCTGGCCTCCGTAACAACTGCAAAAATGTACACAGCTAACACAGTCTGTAACAATCCACTGGCGATCGACACCGGAACTCCAAGGTAAATCCAGACATCGAGTGCTGACATAAGAGGTTTCTCATAGCAGAGGAAGGACCAGAACACTGCAGGTTTTGACTTAAATCACTTGTATAGAAAATTCCTTTTGTAGTAAGCACATCATCAGGAAACACGAACTGGAAATACTGCATTGTAACTCCTTGTAGTAATGTACATCGTTAATCCAAAACCCAATGTTACTGGCGACCACTGATAAATCTTTGATCTCTGATAAATCTTGGTACTGTTGAAGGGTGAGAGACTCACGGGCAACGCCGGGTACTTACAGAAATGTTCTGTTATTGTAGGTGCGCTGATATGGGGAAATCAGCATTCGTCGGACTTACAGGTGGCCGACCAGGTGTGTGGGTGTATAGACATCAGTGAACGCGAATGCATGAAGTTCTAACATAAGTCAACAACAGTCACACACACACCAACGCACATGTAGGAGTCAGGAAAGGTTATAACTCTTAATCGTTCTACACAGTTTTAATACTCCACAGTCACGAGGACATCACTAAGTACATTGTCACAGGTTACAGTACACAGCAAAATAGGTTACATCTCATGAACACCAAATCCGTAGGTGGTTATGTGCATAGCTTAAAAATCCAATCATAACAGCTGCATAAGTACGTCAGCTCATAATAATAAAGGTTCCTGTCCCAAATTATCCCTACAATAAAGGGAACTGAATATCGCAGTACAATGATATCTATATCGTCAGACTCAACATAACTCATGGGAGAAAAACACCTTCCCTATAATGATAATAATCTGTCGACCTTCACAAATCTCCCTCATCGGAGAAATCAAACATAACGGTCTATCCGTGGCCCGAAAAAATCTTTGACAACGTCCATTCTGCAGAATATACTCAAGCCTTTATATCCACGGCTTTATGAAATCTTAGGAAATATCAAAATTCCTTTCGCCAAAACAATTCTCTATATCGGGACACACTGACCATAATCGTCAGTCCCTTCTCTCAGCTATCTCAGCATTCGAATGTCACGAAAAGTCTCCCCGCCTAAAAATATCGCTCAGTAAAAAATATTCATCCCCGCTCAAAAACGCCGCTGAGCCGTGAGCTCAACTCATCTTGAAGGTTCGAGAAACTTCCCGATCCTATAAGAAGCAACCCAAGGGAGATAATAAAATCTGGCCTGTACTTACAAGTATTTTACTGATAAACTCCCCTTCACTAGAATTAGGACTTAACAGTAATATAATTATCAAGCGTATATTGTATTGATGATGATGATTACGCTGATGATGATGATTAATGTGTGTGTGTGTGTGTGTGTGTGTGTGTGTGTGTGTAAACTAATAATAAAGTAAGAGAGGTTGTTTGCGTGAACAGTAAATTGCGTAGGCCTGGGTGTATGTTAAGTGCGAATGAAAAGTGGTCAGTCGGGTTTTACGTGAGTTTGCCTCGTGCGAGACACGGGGTCGAAACACGGGAGAATAGTTCAAGGTGCGAAGTGTTTAGTTTTTTGACTGGAAGGTGACCTGAATGGTTGCGTGTAGGAAGAGAAAAGATGACTAGATGTCATGGCTGAATCTTGTTGTTTAATTCTGAAGGAAGAATTACGAATTATTACCTTGGATATTTGCATTTCATATAATGTTTGTGTTTCATGACATTTCCGTAATACAGTGTTCAGTTTGAGACTAAATTTCGGTGTTGATTGGTTTACTCAGGAATGGATGTGTCAATTATGGTGTAAGAAAATAGTAAGCACCTTTGAGAATTAATTACTGCGACAGCATGCATCCCCACAGCATGTGTCATTTCGGGGCTCTTTGGGGGAAATTGTACCCGCCAGAAGAATCTAGCCAGCCGTGCCAAAAGTATTCAGCCATTTGCAATCCAGAGTTGCCAGTCAAAAAAATATCTACTTATATTCCTGAAGGTTTCGCTCAGGTATGTTGGCGTGTTCACACAACACTGAATTTCAAAGACAAGGCCGTGTTCAGCCTACTATCGATTTAAATTACTGGTTTCACGCAACACGTAATATTCAAGACATTTGCATGTAAGAGCAGAATGTATTGCCACTAGTGTCGGTTATCAACGCTTGAGTTTCAAGAATTTATATGCTTTGTTGACATTCATCAACGCTTGAGTGGTGACTAGTTGCACAGTTGCACGCGGTTTTTGAGGACTTACATACGATTCTATATCCATTGTTATCGTCTTGTTTGTGGTCCTTACTGACGTACTTCTCGCCATAGTGTCAGGACTACCATCAGTGATATGTACAACATATTTCAACATTGAAAATCTACCCGCTTGCCGCATCTTGTGAAGTATCAGTAAACAATCTTAATTTAAGAAAATCTACGCTGCTTGCTGCATCTTGTAAAGTATCAGTGAACATTCTTCATTCAGGAGAGACGACGCTGCTTGCCGCATCTTGTGCAGTATCAGTGAACATTCTTAATTCAAGAAAGTCGACGCTGCTTACCCCATCTTGCGCAGTATCAAGGAACATTCCTACTTCAAGAACATCTACTCTGCTTGTCACATCTTTTGCAGTATCATGGGACATTTATAATTCAAGACATCCTTACGGTAGAGTCTACGATGGTTGCCGCATCCTGTGAAGTGGAACTGATTATTTGAAAACTACACATCATTACAGCAAGATGACTCATCAGTACAGCTCACTGCCTCCTCCGTTGTGCATGAATACTTCTAGACAGTGAAGTCTACAACGCGTACTAAGCAAGGCACCATACAGTGACAGGCTGCTAAACAGATAAGTCATTTGTGTGCTATCATTGCTCTTGTTCGTGCATACCACACTGTTGGCATTCCTGTCTTTACCTCATCTGTTGCTTGTTGTTATTGTGCGTGACTTACGTGTTTGCTTAAATTATGTTTTAGATTCAATGTTTAGTATAGAGGAACTGATGTTGAGTTAATCTATTAGGATTTTGTTAAAATTAATCCCTTAAGGGGCCACATCTGTGTTAGATCGGGTGATAAGGAGCGCTCTGAATGATTTCTTTGAACATAATACGCGTTAGTTGTGTTGTTTAGTTCGTAGAAAGCGTTGCAATCGTATAAAGACTCTTTCTTGTCTAGTTTACATGTTGTTTTCTTCAGTTATTTGTACATAAGTTCTTTTTTTAGTCCCATTGTGGTTGGTTGACTTTCAGGTTCGGTGTTGTAAATAAATCTATAGTTTCTATTTATTTATTTTTTTTTGCTCTTCTTTTCTGTACGGTATTATGCACCACCAGCCTACTAGTTTTCGTTGTCCTTATTGTAGCGTCTGTTTTCTTCATCCATCAACTGTGTCGTACTGTGTCATGAATATCTAATATTTCGCTTTATAGTTGGTAATTTGTATACATACTGCCGTTTGCAGAGCAGTTTACCTTGTATAAATATAGATATATATTTTTGATTATTTTTTTCTGGTTTGGGTGACCTCACTATTTTAGGCAAGATGGCAAGTCTCAGAGACTTTATTGATATAGGAAAACAGTTGGACAAAACAGGCCTCGAACTTGAATCATGGGCAATGGAACAGTTCAAAGAGGCAGAAATAAAGCGAAAACAGAACGAGGAACGAAAAGAAAGATTTGATGAAAGACTGTTAAAGAGAATGGAAGTTGAGGCAGCTACCAAACAAAGGGAAGTTGAGGAAACTACCAAACATAAGGAAGTTGAGGCAGCTACCAAACAAATGGAAATTGAAAAGGAAAAGGCTATTGCTTTAAAGAAATTAGAATTGGAAAATTCTAGTCATGAGTCCTCTGGTAGAGAGTCCTCGGGGAAGGAACCATTCCATACATATAAGTTAAGGTTACCAAATTTTTCGGACTCCTTCGACTTGATCGACATGTACTCAGAACGCTTTGAAGGAAAGATGATATCACTGAAGATAATAAATAACAATGGAGTTCCATGTTATGCGATCTGCTCACGGGCCAGGCGTTACAAACTTTTTTTATTACCTGTAAATGACCGGCTCAACTGTAATATGCTAAAAGAAGCATTGCTTCGCAAATACCGTCTTACTTCACATGGTTACTCTATGCCTTTTAAAAAGGAGAAACTCAGTATAGATCAGAATTTTGGCGACTTTATTGCTAACATAAAACAAGCATTTACACGCTGGATTGATCTATCTGGGATTAGTAAAGATTTTGAAGGCCTCAAAGATCTCATCTTGAGAGATAACCTTCTCTCATCCTGTAGTTCGGACTTCGTTGCGTTCTTTCAATAACGTGACCCAAAGAACCTTGACACCATGTAAGAGCTAGGGAGTCAGTATATGACTGCCCAACCTGGGGGGGTGAGTACATAAAGAGGTGGAACCTCAGAATTTTCCGGTATGTTCTGCAAGGGAAGTAAACAATGCACTATATCGTAGACCGCGACTTGATAATGTGAACAGGCAATACGACAGGAGGTCAAGATTTGATAGGACGTTTAACCACGATTCCAGACCGCGTTATTCCCCGCCCAAGCGTTTTCTTCAGCGTAGGTCAGATAGCTCTAAATGGGGGTGTCGTAGCTGTGGTTCCTGGCGTCACGCATCCAAATGTTGTGACAAATCAGATCCAAGCCCTACTAACTCATCACCATCCAGCGCAAAGGGAAGTCCAAGGAATAACTATCGTCATGAAGCTCACTGTTACCTGTGTAATGCGACGGATCATTTCCAAAAAGAATGTCTGACCAGGAAGACAGAGCATGCAAATGCTGCATCGGTACTGGAGACATTTAACAGTGAAGATTGTCTAGGTTGTAAGCCTTTATTTGAACCTAACGGTAAGCCGATACTGATCTGTGGCCACGCTTTGCTTGTATTGTCATCGATTGAGGAAGGTGGCACTTTGAATATACACCAAGGTTTGGTAGCTGGTAAATTAGTAAGTGTGCTACGAGACACTGGATGTACGAAGATTGGAGTGAGACGTTCTTGCATTGACGAGTCGTGTCTCGTCGAAAAAACTGCCAGATGCGTTACGTTTGGAGGCAGAGTACAGTACTACCCTCTAGCGGTTATCGAAATAGATACCCCTTTCATATCAGGTACAGTTCGCGCATGCGTCTTCGACTATCCCGTCGCAGATTTAATTATTGGCAATTTACCGAAAGTGCAGAACTGCTCACAGCAAGATATAGATGACTGGAATCAGCAACACTTACTTGTAGGAAACGCAGTCACTACTAGGGCACAGAAAAAGGCTAAGGATCAACAGGTGGATAAGGATCCGGTACTGTTACTTAATAATAATGCTGCTAAGCCAAACAAAGAGCCTGAGGATCGTTGTATGTGGTTTATAGAACAGCAGCTTGCTGACTTATATCTACGACCTTTGTTCGATTTTGCTGAGAAGGTTGATATTAAACACACAAAATCAGCGAGATATTGGTTTAAATTAAAGAATGAAATACTAACCAGATGTTTTGCCAAAAGTCACTCTCTAATGCGGCAAATTGTCTTGCCCAGTTCACTTAGGACTATTGTGCTTAAAACCGCACATGATTGCCCATTCGCAGGCCACATGGGAATAGTTAGAACCAAAAAAAGAGTATTATCACAGTTCTATTGCCCAGGTTACCATAAAGATATTCGGGCATATTGTCGTTCGTGTGTGGTGTGCCAAAGTACTTTCCCCAAAGGCAGGGTCCGAAAAGCACCATTGCAGGTTACGGACATATCTAGTAGACCATTTAAAAAACTTGTAGTAGATATTGTAGGTTCCCTTCCTATAATGTCTGACAGAGGACATCGTTACATTCTTACTGTGGTAGATCTTTGCTCTAGATGGCCCGAGGCTGTCCCTATGAAAGTAATTACTTCCGCGGTCGTAATAGAAGCTCACCAAGGTTATTCAGTATGTTCGAATTTCCGGATGAAATATTATCCGATAGAGGGACACAGTTTACTTCAGATGTGATGAAAGAGGTATGCAAAATGCTAAAAATTAAACAGTCATTTACAACACCTTATCATCCACAAACTAATGGCACTTGCAAGCGTTTCAATGGATCGTTGAAGCGTATGCTAAGAAAGGTGACGACAGAGTCACCCACAGAGTGGGACATATACTCACCAGCCGTGCTTTTTGCTTATAGAGAAGCACCACAGGAAAGTACGGAGTTTCGCCATTCGAACTTATGTATGGAGCTAATCCTCGTGGCCCCATGAATCTGTTGAAGGATTTGTTCATCGGTAAATACCCCAACAAGGAGGTGAAATCTTCATACGAATTAGTTGTCAGTCTGCGAAAGCGCGTCGTGAGATCGTGTCATATTGCATGCGACTCATTGAATGTAGCAGGACTAGGTATCGTGCTTATGCTAGCCGTAATAGGAAACTCTTGGCTCTTCAACCTGGGGATAAGGTGTGGCTCTTGCTACCCACCAATAGAAATCATTAGCTTATCTCCTGGCAGGGACCATTTTCTGTAATTCAAGCAGTTACAGACGTAGATTATTTGATTGAAGTGAAGGGAAAGAAAAAATATTCCATGTCAACATGTTAAGACCCCACTATGAACGCCCTGATTCCCTCCAGCACATTGCGGAAGCCGTTCTTAAGGATACGCAGGAAATTACATGTACTGCAGTAGTAGCGGAAAAAGGCTGCGATGGGGAGGATATCCATCTCCAGTTGTCTCTTCTTCCCTTACAACAGTCGGATTCATGGAAGAATGTAGAGATATGCAACTCCGTTCCTCTCGATCAACAACGGCAACTTCAAGCATTACTTCAAGACTATGCGGATGTGCTGACGGATAAACCAGGCAAGACGACTCTGATAAGTCACGACATCAAATTGTTAGATGAGCGCCCCATCAGACTGAAACCACACCCGCTACCACTCCATTATAAAACGGCAGTACAGAGAGAGATAGACGAAATGCTCCACTTGGGGATTATTGAACCTTCCGAGTCCCCATTTGCATTCCCGTTAGTGATTGTTAGAAAGAAAGACAATTCGTTACGTATCTGTATTGACTTTAGGCGCTTAAACGCTATTACAACCACAAATGCAGAACCTATACCAAATCAGGATGACCTGTTAGCACAAATGTCAAAAGCTCATTTCTTTAGTAAGTTCGACCTGTCTAAAGGCTACTGGTAACTCATGAAGTAGATCTGTCATTGCAGGACACTTTCCAACTGACGCCATTAACTCTCTCAGGGGAGGGCAAAGTTGATGATTTTGGTAGAACCAGGGTTTTAGACGGAGGACGCCCTGGGACTCCACTTGAATCTCACGTACTTTCCAAGGCAGAAAACAGCGAGAAATGCTGCCTTACGAATTTGCAAGGAGCTATTTTAGGGAGCTCTGTCCCTTTTCATGTTGGTAGGGGAAGAGCGAGCACCGAAACACTGCCAGTGGCAGATATTACATATCTTTCTCCAAAGATAGAAGATATTGAGATCGGTTATGATTCAGTAGAAACCCAGCAAGCGATCGGAGACTCTATGCTAGAGGCACCAGAGATTACTCATCTTCATCGCAATATACCAGCTGGTCTCAACCCCGCTGACGCGCAGCAACATTGACGCCAGCGCCAGGCCTCTACAGAGCAATTCGGTCATTTCAGTTGACCAGGCCAGAATTGTGATTGGCAAGGCAAGGAAAGTTCCAGATCCGCCTTTAGACGGCACAGGTCTGAAGAGAGATCAACTCTTCCACCGAAGCATGGGAGTAGGTAAGGAGAGAAAGAAGAAGAAACATGTGCGCGTTTCTTCAGCCAACAAATTTCTTTAATTGCGGAACAGTGATTCTCGATCGAGGGAATTTCCAGTCGGCCGCAGGTATCTCATGGCAGTTAGGTACAAGCCCTCCAAACGTAAACTCGCAGCGGATAACAATGATCTGACGGCAGGTAACCAGCTAATTACCTATTCAGTGGTCAGTGAGTTATGCGGGAGCCGTACATCACAAATGTTACAGATACTTATCCCGATGATAAAAAGGTAGAGCGAACTATGTAATCAAGGCCAGGTGCGAAGGGAAAGTAGGTTTGTCATGGCTGATTGGCCCAGCCAACTGCCAGTTGCAAAGCGACTAATAGACAGAGGGAAGGAAAATGGATTTGCAGCCATTCAGACCAGTACGGCAGATGATTGGATACAAGTAATGACCGCCATTAAAGAGAATAGGATCTCTATGGACGTAAACAGGGACCAGTATGAAAAGGAAAATTACAGTCTTTTAGGCCGGGATGCCCGACCTTAGAAGGGCGGAGTAATGTTATGAGTTACTGTTATTTTTTATTTCAACTCGCCCCATTTATGTCGTTCCATTTATTTAATTGTGTTCTTTAATTATTCGTAGGCGTTCGAGTTCGTTATTTATTAATTCTGGGTTACTTTTTTGGACGTTAGAATTACTCAGACACACTTCACCAACCCTTTTATTTGTAGGGATGGGGAAAGCACGACCCAGGTTAACGCAGAACCAGTAAATTATTCTGGTATATAGGAGGTCAGAGGCGTTACCGAATATTACGTATAATTTCGGCGAGTGAGCAGAAATAATTTTGCGATTTGCTCGGTCAACACTGAGTCAGAGGTTAGCTTATGATAAAGTTGGGTGGGTTCGATTTAATTTATGTGCAGGCTTGATAGTAGGTCAAAAGTTGGGCAGAAGCGATTCCTAATAGATGATGCCAGACTCAATAACTCACCGCGTCTGTATTGCATCAGGCTATTCACAATATATAGGGAGCGTCAAAAGTATGTATCGCTCACTAGTCCAAGAATTTATGCCTTGAATAAGCACTTTTGCCGTCTGCTCGGTCCGGGAAATTCGGTAATTGAGTATGTTCATAACTTAATAGTTGTGTAGGAAGTTATTTTCTATAAGATTTTAGCACGTTAGAATAAGCTTTCTTCTGGGATTAAATTTAAGTTTTATTAGTCGGGAGTGCCATCAATTGCTGACTTATATAAAACTAGAGCCAGTGAAGTGTACGTTTTATCTATAATTATACTATGTATAAGCTAGCAGTATCTATGATTTGTGGCGCGGTTTTGGAGATAATTAACTGTATGAGGTTAGGTGATAGTTAGACGGGAGCTCGGTGTAATGTAATAATGCGGTCCGTGTAACCGCATTTGATTATGATAATTTGTAGTGAATAAGCGCGGGTTTGGTTTGTGTATTAATTAGTTGTGCTAATTGGTCATGTAGTCAGAAGACAAGGGGTGAAAGGGATTTAATATTAACATAGATGGTGTATGTATATGTGTGTTAAATAACTTTGTAAATTTGATAACCTTCCCGGGGAAGTCATTAAGAAGAATAGGGCTGGAAAATTATTCAGTACAGGAGATTTTAGCTTCAGTGAGACACGGACACAAAAGATACAGGCCAGCCCGTGTCTGTGTGCAGCGTAAGTAGTATGTAATGCGCAAAACGGTTATCATTCAGGCGTTGGTGCGTGACTTTTATATAAGGAAATACTCCGATCGATGCAGGCGGCGGCGCGTCAGGCGTTGGCGCGTGACTTTTTATATAGCAATATATATTAGACGGGGTGACTTCCTCTGACGATCAGATTGCTTCCTGTTGTATCGCTCTGTCCTATCATAGTTCGATAATGTCGGGCGTGTTGTTTATGTTACTATATATATATATATATATATATATATATATATATATATATATATATATATATATATATATATATATATATATATATATATATATATATATATATATATATATATATATATATATATATATATATATATATATATATATATATATATATATATATATATATATATATATATATATATATATATATATATATATATATATATATATATATATATATATATATATATATATATATATATATATTATATATATATATATATATATAGATAGATATATATATATATATATATATATATATATATATATATATATATATATATATATATATATATATATGTGTATGTGTATGTGTATGTGTATGTGTATGTGTATGTGTATGTGTATGTGTATGTGTATGTGTATGTATGTATGTATGTATGTGTATGTATGTATGTATGTGTATGTATGTATGTATGTATGTATGTATGTATGTATGTATGTATGTATGTATGTATGTATGTATGTATGTATGTATGTATGTATGTATGTATGTATGTATGTATGTATGTATGTATGTATGTATGTATGTATGTATGTATGTATGTATGTATGTATGTATGTATGTATGTATGTATGTATGTATGTATGTATGTATGTATGTATGTATGTATGTATGTATGTATGTATGTATGTATGTATGTATGTATGTATGTATGTATGTATGTATGTATGTATGTGGATGACGTAAGTCTCTTCGCCACCAACATACACGACTTACAATCAATGGCACAGAAGACAACAGTATTTATGGAGACCAGTGGGATGGAGGTTAAGCCACAAAAGTGTGCAGTGTTCAGCGGTCAGCGAAGCGGAAACAATTGGGTCAACACTCGTAAGGTGGACATTAATATCCAAGGTCATGAAATCCCCTCTTCTGATCGAGGGCGTTCCTACAGATACCTAGGACATGACATTACAATTGATAATACATCGGACCAGTTTCAAGCAAGCAGCCTTATATTAGAATTTAGATCAAATTTAACCAAATTAAGCTGTGCCCCACTACCAACATCAGCAAAGATCTCATTAATTAACCCGATGTGTTTCGGTCCTCTCATGTTTTATTTTTCTAACATACACTTCACAGAAAAAACAACTTAAAGAAATTGAAGATGAAATTGTACACCACGTTAGAACATGGCTAGCGCTAAATGAATCATCCACAAGGAGTTATTTCTTTTGTCCCAGGTCGATGGGTGGCCTTGGTATACCAAACCCCTTCATATTATACCACTCTCGACATATTTCATTCCTTGTCAGTATGCTCAATTGTGATGATAGTCTTGTAAAAACTGCAGCGATAAATTCGTTAGATAGACATATGAAAAAACGTAAATTAGACCAAGTAGATGATGATAGGAATAACTTTGCAAGTTACGAGTTAAATGAAACAAACCATCTAGCTAAAAGATCGAAGGTGAATTGGCCAAAATCATTTTGGGTAGAACTGAATGAAGAATGCGCGCGTGAAGGAGTGAGTGTGAAAGTGGATGACAGTGGCCATTACACTGTACATTTATATGTAGATGAAGATGTGAGTCTAACATACAAGTCAGCAAATGCTTTTTATTCTGGATTTAAATCACATAAACTTAACCTAATTCTAAGTGAACTAAAAAGTAAATCATCACAAGGGAGAATAGTGCGCGAAATGAAATGTGTAAACCATTCATTGTCATCTAGTTTTCTATCTAATGTTAAATTAAGTGATAAAAATACTTTCATTTGCTGTGAGATCGAGGTTACAGTTGCTGGAATGCGAAAGTCTTTTACATCTATACTACCCACAGACATACACGAAAATGTGCAAAATTTGTAACCACCCATACGAAACAGTGTCACATTTATTGAATGGATGTACCAAATTTCAAACATTATACCAACAAAGGCACAATAGAGCTGTAGACATTATTTATGAGAAACTGAAATCCTCATACAATAATAAGAGTGACATAACAATAAATAAAGAGATAATAGTTAAACCATCACTTTTCGGCAGCAGTAACACCTCATTTAAGACACATGCCGTAAAACCTGATTTAACGATAATCAATCGACAGAACAAAACAGCTTTTATAGTAGAGGCAGCAATACCATATGACGCCCATTTAGATAAATGTTACCAACATAAATTTGATAAGTACTATCCATTGACTGCAGAAATTAACGAACTAGGCTATCGTACGCATGTAATCGTACTGATAATTGGTAGTTTTGGGTCATTTGCATGCAAAGTGTGTGAGTGGATTAATGTCGCTAGGGTTGCGGAAATTTGAAGCAAAGGTTTTATGTAAATATGTCAGTATTAGTGCAATTATAGGTTCTTACAGAATATGGAAACTTCGATGTAAAAAACTCCCATTTTAGATTGCTGGGATGTTTTCCCCACCATCTAATCTCAATTGTGCTCTGTCTACTATACCAAACGACAATTGTATTTGATGCTATATTTAATATCTCACTCGACTAGTTGTCAAAGTTTTTTATGGCAAACAAAAATTCTGATAAAACACCCATGTAAAAACAACCATATTGCTCTACTTGAATGGTATTCCACACACATTTTGTAAATTTCAATAATTCTCATATTTGGCAGGTTATATCATATCATTATATGCCAATGTCTTTTAGAAAGCTTAAAAATTTTTTATGTATGTGTAACACAAAGGTTCGATGTAAAAACACCCACATATAACTACTTGAGACGTCTTCAACACTTTATGTAAATTCTAATGATTCTCCTATATGCCATGTTGTATCTATTATATCATGTCTGTACATATTAATGTATTTTATGGAGAATAAAGATTCTGATATGTATGTATGTATGTATGTATGTATGTATGTATGTATGTATGTATGTATGTATGTATGTATGTATGTATGTATGTATGTATGTATGTATGTATGTGTATGTATATATGTATATATATATATATATATATATATATATATATATATATATATATATATATATACATACATATATATATATATATATATATATATATATATATATATATATATATATATATATATATATATATATATATATTACAACATATATTTATTTATACATATATTTACATATATAAAAACAGGTAGACAATATATACATATATTGCAACAGTTATACATATATATTACAAACAATTATATATATATTTATACGTATATTTACATATATATGACAACAGGTAGACAATATTTAGTTATACATGTATACGATAGTTATATATAGATAACAAAGAGTTTAGGTAATAAATATATTTTATTTTTCAAATAACAAACATATAGGAGCATATATTGGCATTGTACAATTTTTATATGGTAACAAACATTATATGATCACATATCGGCAAGAGGTGTGTACAATATTTATATGGTAACAAAATTATATGAGTATTGGCACATATTGGAAGACGGAGGTGCGTACTTTTTATTGGTAAACAACAGTAACAAAGGATCTTTAATAAATATATCACAGTTATGTTCTAGGCTGCAGCCCAGACCAAATATACAAATAGAGGTTGAGGGGAGATGTGTCGTCACATTGTCGTCGTTGTAAAAATAGGACAGAGAGTTGTGATGTATATACCTGCCAAGGTATCGGTGCCCACATGCGTGCGCATGTGTGGGTGGTATGGTTTTTGTTTGGTGTACAGAGAGATATTAGATTTTGAGGGGTGTCGTGGTGACATTGTCGGTATGTACCTGTCTTTTGATGTAAAAATAAGACAGGGCATTTCTGTTTCGTTCGTATGTATAGATGGCGGAGTTGCGTGTCTTGAACCCGACATTTTTCACGCCCTGTGCTTGTTGGGTGTTGAGGACCTCTAAAAACTTGTTTTTGTCTATGGTGTTGTGTTGTTTGCTCAATCCTTTAGTCGTGGTTTTGTCATAATCACCAACACAGTGGTATGTTTTGCTACAGAGGGAAACCATCCCACTGCCCTCGTATTCTAATTTAAAAAGACCCGGTGTGCGTTTGTCAAATAATTTTTGATCGCGGCATTTCTGGCAAACGAGTCGCATTTTACCCTCACTATTAATAAATTCGGAACGATGGTCGGGACACACTTCGGCGGGGAACCACTGGTCGTAGGCGCTATAAAATTCATGTCGCATAAATGGCCTAACGGCGTCGGCTAAGTTACTCGTGCTCAGGGCCAAGTAAAGACTGTCTGTATCTGTCTCGCATAACTGAAAATCTGCCCTATCTACAAATCTATCTAGACAGTCGTAATAAAACTCTAACATTCTCAGTTTAGCGTATTGGTAAACGAAAAAAACCTATCTCCGCGGGTAGGTCCAAACTAATTTTCTCTTTAACCATTTCTACTTCAAAAATGTCATCCGTCACTAAGCTCATCTTTCTAAAGCGAGGGCAGTTTATTAATTTAGATGTCCTCTCCCTGGTCGTGTACGAAACCTCTACGTGCTTCGACTTATTGGTCAACGTCTTGCCATAGGCAGCGTTACCTAACAATTTCATTGTTTCGCTAGTTATAGCGTGGACATCGTCTGTATCTCCTTGTCGACGCGCGTCGGAAACAGTATCCCCAAACTGTTTGAAACACGTCGCAGGCGTATATTCAATCACCTAGTAAATACGCGTGACTTCTAAGCCTTTGGCCAGGTACCAACGAAGCAGAGGTGTCGCCAACAGAATTTTTTCATCAACGTAAGTGCCGATCAACGTCTGTCTGGGGGTAGTCAGGAGGTTATTCTTTTCGGCGTATTCACGCATGAAAGCTACAATATCATCTCTCGTGACGTCGACATTTTTTTAAAATGGGCGTCATTTCAGAAAAATGCTCCTTTAGGGAGTCTGTGACTCGAATGTCGCACTCGACTAACCCAAAAAAGGTCTCTTCTATCACAGAAGCGAGAATCTGTTGCTCCGTTAGAGGGTACCGACACTTAGTATACGACGGTTTCACACTCGGGACGGTGGCGCTCCGAAAGCGACCGATTGATCGATCGGTTTTCTTCAAGCTTTGCCATTTACATTCCCACATTTCGACCAAAGTGACATCACACTCGGTCTTCAAATAAGCACTAATTTCCCGCGCCTTTTCATACAATTCAATCAACGGTTTTTTATTGATTGGGTTAATGTCACGATCGGTGGTTAGTGGGCAGTTAGGATGGCCATGGAACAGGCAACCATGAAACTGGTAGACGGTGCGAGAGTCTTTGTCCCAGCCATCTACCCTAATGCGCCTATGCCCCAAAGCCATTTCACGGCCGTTGAACTGGGTTTTTTAAACCACATTATTTGTGTGCGAGACCCAAGTCAACCAGTCGCGACACAGCACGGTGTATTTATTGACTTTGTGGTACCTGAAACCATCTTCCCTGTTTCTTCTAATGGGAAAATCAGTGGGCATTTTTTGCATAAGCGCCCACAAATAAAGGGCGTTGCCATCATAACCTTTAAGGGACTGCACCATTTTGCCCCCTCTAATCCGCGTATTGTCTTTTTCGTGGAACCTATGAAATATTATTGAAGGACCACCCACTATATTCTGTCTCAACGTGTGGTGTAAATCTTGCTCCCACTTCGAGCATAAAGAAAAAGATATGTTTGGTGGGAGAGTTTTAAATAAGTATTTTAACGTTACACCGGGCACCGAAATCGCATCTTTGAACATGTCTACCCCTAGACCAGCGTAAAAACTAACTTGCTGTTCTAAAGCAATTAAGAATGGGACCACGTCTTTGTTCTTGTACCAAGTCAGAAAATGGCGCAACGTGGCTATACGGTTATCGACCCACACCCTCTGTCATTCAGCGTACTCGGCACTGGACATGTTAGCATTTTTTAGCGAGAAAAAAAAGCCGAGTGGGGTGGTAGCGCCGTGTCGTTTAATTTCTCTAAATCTGTGACGTACTCATAACAGAAAAAACCTTTAGTTTTCGTCACTTTATAGGCGGCCAGATACTTACTATAACTAAAACCGTGGGATAGGTAATTGATGATATCTAAAAATTTTAACTGGGGGGTGGCGATACACATAAAGTTATTATTTCTTTTGACTAAATATTTAAACTCTTGAGCTAGAAAATACTTGATTAGGTAGGGTTTTATCACGTTGACGCCATATTTCCCCGAATTGAATCCTAGAACTGGGAGCTCTCGTAAATACTCGTCGAGTCTCTCAATGAGGCCTTCCAAATCACCTCATCAAAACGCTCACGCAAGATGGCGTAAGCACTCTCGGCAATGCGGGTCAGATGATCGAGCATCCTGTTGACCAAGTTTTGAGGGTCGCCCGTTGTGATAAAACAAACAGTCTCTTCAAACCCGGGGACATTGGAGGCCACCGAACAAGACAGAGGCATGTGTTTGGCTGTATAGGTAGTTACTCCCGCCCCCCCCCCCCCAGCTGGTAAATCTGCGTTGGCGAAATATTATTTATAATCAAAGGTGGCACGGTAGGGATAGAGGAATTTTGTATCTACATCTACACCCTGCGCGGCGATTAATTTCCAAATGGTATCCGGTGGGGTATAACCCCACCCTTAAATATCTCTATTCTTTCATCACCGGTACAGGTCTTATCATGTCTGTCCATGTCCCTAAAAATCTTCCATAACTTGCCGCATTTGGGGCACGAAAAAGAGTTTGCTGCCCTATCTATATCAACTATATACATGAAATGGTTTTTATACATAAAAAGGCGCAACGTTTCTTTATAAATACCACTACCTCTGAGTTTGGGGGTCAAGGTTTGCGTAGCGTCAAATTCAAAAACATCTATATTTACTTTAAAACAGGTTTCTAAGGCGGGAATGTCAGTTAAATTAACCTCGGGAAAATCGATGAGGGACTCTAGTCCCTGATGTAACTGCCACTGGTCTACGAGACGGCGTGTGCTTTTTCTAACGTTTGTAACGGGCGCACCCCTAAAAGCCGCCAGACATCTAAAAAAAGCAAAAGTTATCACTGTAAGGTTGTGAGTGTGAATCGTGTTGTAATGTATTAATGTGCTTATTATCGGAAATGTAGGTTGGGATGTCCTGTAAAAAACACTCAGTTGGATAATCTTGTATGTGATACAGATAAAAGGATGTGGCTGGGATCGATTCGACATAATATTTGGTGTTGGGTCGGTTTACTTGTGCGTTTGTAAGAATGTCGCTGTCGTGTAATTTTGAGACAAAAGAGTTGAAATCTGTAATGTTATTGACAAAATGAGGGTTGTCTAAGACACAGGCGTTATTGTGTGAGGCGTGGTAGAAACGGAGCTCGTTTGTTTCTGTATTTCTTTAAATGGAAAGGTGGCTGTAATTGATTTTGAATCGTTTTGTTTGTTGTTTAAAGATAGGGCTAAGCAGTGACAACCAGTCTATTCTTTGTGTATTGTCGGGGCTATGGAAAAACGTAAAGATAGACAAGTATTTGTTGAGATTGTTATGTGTGTGGATCGCTGACCAGTTGTCTGGGTATATCTGTCTAACGTCAGATGCTATGTCGCGTAAACGGTCTTGTTCAGAGGACAAGCGAGCCTTTTTATTTGGTATTTGATGACTGGACATGGGGCGTTTCTTGGTGGTCTGGACTGTAGTTTCTGTATAGGATGGGTGAGCCTGGGTGGAGGGAATTGTTGATGGTGGGTGGGTGTGCCCCGGGGTGGGCCGAGTGTCTGTGGTTGCTGATATTGATGCGCCGAGGTGGCCGGTGCTGATGAAGCGGGGTACTGTGTTGCAGATGTCAAAGTTGGTACTCTCGAAGAGGTTGGTGTTGCATATGGTGTGTCGCCTGATGTTGATGACGATGAAGGGGCTGGTGTTGCAAAGTTTTTGGTGCCTGATAGTGATGCTGAAGAGGGGTGTTGCTGTTTTAGGTGGACCCGCAGGTTATCAGCGTGGGTAAAGTTTTTGCCGCAGAACTCACAAGAAAACAGAGTCAGTGAGTGTGCTGTCTTGCTGTAGCGTAATAGGTTGGCACGTCTTGTGAACTTCTGCCCACAGCGGGTACATATCAGACTGTGTTGTCCCACTGATTAGTCTGTCTGTGTTGCTAGTTCCGTAGGTGAGCCGGACCCGTGTTTTTTTCTGTGTGGCGTTTCAGGTTGGTCGCTCGGGTGAAGTTTTCATCACACAGAGAGCACGCGTATCTCTGCTCTCCATGCACCGTGCCCATATGACGAGTTAGATTGCGATTCCTGGTAAAAGAGCGTTCACAGTGTGAGCACGCATAGCGCCGGTTCTCGGGTTGAGAATTCTGCGAAATATAAAAAATTTTAAAAAAATTAAGACAACATTAAATAAATAAAAAAAGTTAAAAAAATTAAAATATAAATAAATACACATGACAATCAGTTAACCCACACAAAACAGACAAACTGGTAGATTGAGAGAGAGAGAGAGAGAGAGAGAGAGAGAGAAACAGACAGATAGACAGACAGACAGACAGACAGACAGACAGACAGAGACAGAGACAGAGAGACAGAGAGACAGAGAGAGACAGAGAGAGAGAGAAAGAAAAATTTTTGACAACATTAAAACAATAAACAAATTAAAAATTAAACATCAACAATAAATAAATAAGACATAAAACCCAGACTTATAGACAGGTAGGTAGACAGACACATACCTATGTAGGTAAATGCGCACACACATACCTATGTAGGTATATACACGCACTCACATGAACAAACACAAGTGCGCACTCTTATAACGCATGTCTCTGTCTGTGTGAAAGAATTTTTTTAAGTCTGCGATGTTAACATATCAGAATGTTCCACAATTGTCTAGGCGTGGCACCAAATCAATCTATCGATTTGGACATTCCGTCTTTATGCTCACGTGACAATGACAAGTCATATTGATCTGCCCTCTCGTGTCTTTTAAAATAACGGAGATATACGCAAAGTTTTTTTTATTAATATGTTTGCTACTTTGTAACACTCAAACACGGTTGTTGGTTATATCAGACCGGATTTCCTTTAATGTTGTTTATTTATTTAATTTTTATTAATATTCGCTTTATTGAAATATAGTGTTTTAGCATTTGTAGTTACTATGAGATTTTTCTTTGTGGTATCAGACAGATTCTGAGTACAGAAATACCCCACCCCACCCTTGCGGGTTGTAGCGACTTGGAAGCAAAGTTATGAAATTGATTTGTAATCTTATGTGTCATGAAAGATAAAAACGCGCCAAGTTTCAAGAGTAATTATGCTCGCGAGATTCATATTGATCTGGCCCTCCCGTTGCAAGTAAAGTTATAAGTATCACGGACAATTTTTTTTCAAAACCCAACCAAAAAGAATTAACACGTACTTATTTTTCCCGGGTACGACACCCAACCAAGTATTTGAAACAGCCAATTAGTCTCGTACAAGTTTAGCCTATGGCAGAAAGTATTGCACCATCAAATGTAATCGATGAATGAGTCACCAGTAGACAGCCTTCAAACAAAGGAAAAACCAAGGTGTGGCTTTTAATTTTACCCTTGTTTGTCTTAACAATATGTGATAAGAAGATAATTTTTTTTTAAACTGGTGGTTATATTTTTTGAGAACCAAGACTTTTAACACTACCTAGTAAAAGACAAACACACACACACACACACACACATATACCTAGGCAGGTATATACACACACACTCACACACACACAGCCATATATCTTTTAGTATAATAGAGAAATGATATTTAGACATAAAAATTCTTTTAGGTTATATGTGTTTTAAAACGAAGACACAAACCCGACTTTATATTTGTTAAACATATAGAAATAAAATAAAAAATTCTTTTAGCGTATATATCTTAACTCTCTACCAAAAAAGAATAAAGACAGACAGATAAAAAGATATTTGTTAAACATAAAGAGATAAAAACGCTGCGCAGGATATTTTTTCACAGAGTCTCTGACATTTTAAGAAAACTCCCTACCAAAAAACAGACAGATAAAAATATATTTGTTAAACATAAAGATATAAAAAATTTAGACTTTTAAATTACAGTTTAAGAAAACACCCTACCAAAAAATAGACACAAGTATAAAATTGAATCAACATACCATATCATGGTGATCTTGAAGTGGCTGGTCTGAGACGGTTGTTTTATTTTGTCTTAAAAACGGCTGGTCTTTGTTCTTCGAGGTCTGGTTAAAGAGTGATGGAATCTGTGCGTGTCTGATTATATCAAGACAAAGAATTCTCTGTCACAGACGCACTCATGTGCACAGTCGATAACTTCAGAGCTCACTCGCGTATTTCTTGACGTTGTCCCGGGCGAAAAGAATGGAAGACCATTTGTATCGATTATGTAATTATATTCAACATTTTCCTCACAAAAACGAAGTTTCTTTACGATAATTGGTCGGGGTCTCAGGTGGTCATGAAAAAAGTTAATTGTCTGTTAAGAAGACGATCGAACTGTTGAACATTCACCAACACTAGATTGTCAAAACATATATTTTATGTGTCCGTGACAGTGTTTGTTAGTGTGACACTGTATTCAGACCCTGGTAACACTTTATTGTAAAAAAATGATATTTTATACGATATTTTACTTACATTAAAACAAAGCGCCTGTATATTAGAGCAATCTTTAAAAAACAAATCTTTAAAAAAACAAAAGAGATACTACATACATTTTTTTTGGTCGATTTTCAAAAAGCCTTTGATAGTCTACACCGCCCATCATTGTGGAAGATACTTACAATCTATGGTTTTCCAACAAAATATGTGAATATAATCAAAGCGCTATATGACAATGCAAGATGTTGTGTTAGAACAAATAAAGGGAATACAGAATGGTTTACAGTAGAAACAGGGGTGAAACAAGGCTGTATTATGTCACCACTACTTTTTGGAATAGCTATTGATTGGGTTATGAGAAACTATACCCACAATGAACAATTGGGTATAAAATGGACAAATGGAAAATTCCTGGGGGACCTGGATTTCGCAGATGATGTAGCATTCTTAAGTTCAACACCAAGACAATCCCAAGAAGCAATAAATAATTTGTGTCATCTCTCGGTTAAAATTGGTCTCCAAATAAATGCCTCTAAAACTAAAGCTATGAACTTTTCTAACGAGACCTTTGATATCATCTTGAACGGGGAAAAACTACAGAAAGTTGAAAGTTTCAATTATTTAGGCAGTAAAATGACTCAGGATGGTGACACAACAAGAGAAATCCATACTAGAATTGCTTTGGCAGCTAGCGCCTTCAATAGATTATCTAACATTTGGAATATACGATCATTGAATATACATACCAAGCTTCGTCTGTTTAATTCAAATGTTATCTCAGTGTTAACATACGGCTGTGAGAGTTGGAAAATAACAAAATCATTGGAGAACAAGCTGAATACATTCGAGAACAAATGTCTTAGAAAACTCATGAACAACAACTTTCAAGACTAATCGACAAATAAGAGAAGACTCTAGGNAGAAATATGTCTCCGACTTATAAGGAAAAGACGATGGTCATATATCGGTCATGTCCTACGAATGCAAAACAACAGAATACCACTACAGGCGCTCACTTGGGTTTCCTGAGGGTAAGCGGAAAAAAGGAAGACCAAAAGAAACACTCAGAAGAACAATAATAAGAGAAGGAAGAACGTTGGGCCTAAATAATGTGCAAGAGCTAAGAGGAGTGGCGTCACAACGAACACCCTGGAGAGCACTGGTTTCTGCCTTATGCGCCGTGTTTGGCGCTTAAAGAATTTATTATTATTATTATTATATATATATATATATATATATATATATATATATATATATATATATATATATATATATATATATATATATATATATATGGCCTGTTGACTAAAAAAATGAATAACAATGTTGTGAATTACAACAACTTCACTCGAGTAACGCTTTTTAGAATGGCGCAGTGGTTCTCGTGATGTTGATAGTTTTGCTCGTGGTTGGGTTTACACCGTGTGTGAATGCGGCGAGTAACGCTTTTTAGAACGTCGCAGTGGTTCTCGTGTTGTTGATTTTTAACACGTCGCGGGGGTCTCACGTTGTTGAATATAATACCGGTTTATGAGTGTAATTTATCATTGTTAGCTATGGATCCAAGGTGGCCGCATCCCTTTACAGCCCTGATAGCAGGACCCACGGGTAGTGGGAAAACTGTCTTTGTACAACGGTTCTTGCAACATATCCGGGATGTGATGTTCCCTATCCCTGACGAAATTATATGGAGTTATGAAGAGTGGCAGTCCATGTATAATTCGATGACAGGAGTCCAGTTTATTGAAGGACTGCCGGACATGGAGCAATGGACAGGTGATAAGAAACGACTGCTCGTTATATATGTTCTGATGAGTGAGACGGATGATAGAATAACTAAACTTTTCACAAAAGGCAGCCATCATCGTGATATTAGCGTGATCTACATCGTGCAAAATCTATTTGGCAAGAACAAAGAACCCTTAGCTTGAATTCTCATTATATAGTGCTTTTGAAAAATCCACGAGATGGTTCGCAAATTACGAATTTAGCCAAGCAGATGTATCCAGGTCGTACTGCCTATGACCAAGAAAGTTTTAAAGACGCGACGTCGACGCCACACGGTTATATGCTAATCGACTAAGAGATAACCTAACAGGCAACACCCGACGCTTTGAGATTGCGCACCCAAATATTTCCACACGAACAACAAGTCGTTTACGTCCCCAAATAACAAGATGGGGGAAAAGGTGAGATGCCACGCTGAAATGTTGAAATTTTTAGGCAGTGCCAAACCCCCAACCATCAAGGCTGTTATGAAAACATCGTCACCCGACCTCGAAGGGACACTCTGCGAATGTTGTCACAACGTATTAAAAGGTAACGTTACACTGACACCCCCTCAGAAGAGGCGTATGCGTTGTTACAAAAACACCCTGAGAGCGCTCACCCAAAAGAAAATGTCGCTCAAAAGACGGAAACAGTTTTTACAAACTGGTGGTTTCTTGGGCGCTCTCCTCGGACCAATACTAACAGTGTTAAAAGGTGTCTTAGGTGTGTAGATGGCCAAGAAAATGATTTTGATGGACCCTAGTTTGTTAGAGGCGCAAAAACCTTATAGAACCTCCGATGCTCTGAGAGATAACCTAAGAGAATTTGACAGTCAAATGCAACTAGTCTTGGATCGAGAAGATTTACCGGTGGGTGACAAAGCTAGATTATATCAGCGAACACTGCAGCGCTATTTGACTCGACTAGAACAGTATAGTCACGTCCCACTAGGCCTCGTGGACATTAAACAACTAACACAATTACAAGCTACCGACCAGCCAGGTTCACCCACTGTACTTAAAGACGAGGTCGTGGACAAAACTCTTCAGTCCCCGACCGAACAAGGTACACCCACTAATCGAAAGAAGGTGGTTGACAGTAAATTGCGAGAAACATCGTCGTATTCGCTCAGAAGAAGGAAAAAGACTAAAAATCCAAAGTGGGAAGCATGGCCAAAGAAGTGAATAAGGTTTTAAAACAACATTACTACGAGCCGAAGGTACCAGGTTCTTATGGAGGCGTGGGTGCCTTGCAACGTAGTTCCAAACTTACTCGTAAAAACATTGAAGAGTGGTTAGGTCATCGGGATACGTACACCTTACACAAGCCGGTGAGTAGAAAATTTAAAAGACGCGCGACCATCTCTGGTGGTATCGATCAACAGTTCTAGGCTGATCTAATAGACTTGCGCGGTTTAAAAAAATTCAACGATGGATTTTCCTATCTAGTGACGTGTATCGATGTGTTTAGTAAATTTGCTTGGGCTGTTCCGCTGAAAAACAAAACTGGGAAAGCCTTAGTAGCCGCGGTGAAGACCATTTTTAACAGTCGCAAACCGATAAATTTTCAAACAGATAGAGGCAGTGAGTTCGTCAACAAATCATTCTTAATGTTTCTTAAAGAAGAGGGTGTCCATTTCTTCACTACGGAGAATGAGGATACCAAGGCAGCTATAGTGGAGAGGTTTAATCGAACCCTCAAAGAAAAAACGTGGCGTTACTTTACCAAAATCAACAGTCTTCGCTACGTCGACGTGATAGAGCGACTGGTCCACAACTACAATTATTAGTATCACCGGAGTATTAAGATGGCGCCGTCGGAAGTTAACCCGATCAATCAAGAAATGGTGTGGCATACGTTGTATTCGACGCCTGACGTCACCGGCAGAAAAGTCTGTTTTAAAGCAGGTGATCGCGTGCAGATCGCGCATGCCAGACAAACTTTTAAAAAGGGTTATACGCCGGCGTGGACAGAAGAACTGTTTACGGTCAGCCGACTAAAGCAGACAAGACCGGTCACGTACGTCCTTAAAGATTATTCGGGTGAGGAATTGAAAGGGTCTTTTTACCAAGAAGAGCTGCAGCGGGTTGGTGACAAAATAGTTTATCGAACCGAGTCCATTTTGCAAGAACGGCGAGGTGTCAGGGGTGTTAAAGAGTATTTAGTCAAATGGTTCGGTTATAACTCGTCATTCAACAGCTGGATTTCTTCCAAACAACTAGCGAGATATCGAGATTGATGGAGATAAAAGAAGTGAGCACCCCAGTTTTGCGGTCACCCCCTCCCAGGGCTACGAGAACTTCGTTCTGGCCTTTTTTGGGAAAGTAGTCCCGCGGCTAGAGATCGTTTTCATCTGTCAGATGATCGTTATATATGTCGTCATCGGTGTCTCGGTATTCAATCTGAGTAGGAGCAACGCCGAGGGACCGGACGGCAAGTTTTGGATCGCCTTAATGAGCAGTTGTCTGGGTTACATGTTACCTAACCCTAAGATAGGATGAGTTTTTACGTGACTTTACCCAGCAATGCCTCGATGAAAATATACCCGAACAATAACGCCGGTCACTTTTTCGTCAAATTGCCACAGACTATAGAATTGACTTCACGTTACGAGGTTGGTTTGGTTGAGATTCAATTCCCCAAAAGTTATTATAACGTACTAGAGGATGAAGTATGGATACATTACTTCCCAAACAAAGACGAGGGAAAAACACCTATAATACTCACGTTACCTGCCGGTCTATACACTTCACCCAACACGCTTATCGATGAGTTGAATCGCTTGCTTTTAGGCACGGATGTGAATGAAAAAGCCCGAGTTAGAATCCATTTTAACAATAATAAGGCCACCTTGAATCTGTATGAACCGGGGGTTGAAGTTAGAATTAGCGAGACGTTGAAACACATGTTAGGATTGCCCTCGTCGATCGTAACAGACATCGACCCAATACTACGAGGAGAGACTGAAGTACAAATGGATAGCGACATGAAAAATGTATACGTGTACTGCGACTTCGTAGCGGCGAGACCGGTTGGGGATGCTTCTGTCCCTTTGTTACGGATTGTCCCTATTTTGGACAGGACTACCGCTTCGGTTTTTAGGATTTACGACAAACCGCACTACGTACCCCTGAGTCGTTTTTCATTTGACACTGTGGAAATACTTTTAACTAATGATCAGGGTAAGACTATCCCATTCACTAGCGGAGCTTCGGTGTTGACGTTACATTTCAGAACGCATAGACGGTTTGATTTTGAATAGAAAAATGATTAGACACGTGCCAGTACGACGAAACTCCAAAATGTACGAGGAGTTTTGCTGCAACCAAGCTGGACACGGGATGCCAGTGTTTATCGGAAGCAGAAGTCAAAGAGGGCATGGCTTAGGGAGTTTTTCAGCGGGATCGGTCGCATGGTTCTCCCGTGGTTAAAAACTGGAGGTAAAGCTTTACTCAGAGAAGGGGTTGATACCGGTCTACAGGTCGCGAGCGACGCGGTAGCTGGAAGAAATGTTGGAGAAGCATTTCATGAGCGAGCCAAAGAATCGGGTCAGTGTTTATTACAGGGAGCTGTTGACCACCTCACCACTAACCAATCGGATAGCGGTATTAGAAGAAAAAGAACGAGAAATACGAGAGCTGCCCCACCAGGCGAGCCGAAAAGAATAAAACGAACTACACGAGCTCGCCCTTCTCATTCCCAGAAGAACAAGCGACGGTACTCTGATATATTTGAATGATGGCGCTTATTCACCCCAGCTCGTGCGAGTGTCTTCACAGTGGTCTAGATTTGTTTAGCGTGCCACCAACGCAGACAGCCGTAGAAGAGGGTCAATTTGTGGAGATACACCCGTTGGCCGCCTTAGCGCCCGGTGGAATTTGTAATATCTAGGAACGGCGAAGAATATCTAGATTTGTTCAATACTTTTCTACACGTGCGCGCCAAAATCACGTTAGCTAATGGCGAAAAATTACCCGCTGATGCGGATGTGGCCCCGGTCAACTATTATCTGCACAGTTTATTCTCCCAAGTCGACGTTTCCCTGAACGACACGCTGATTACACCCAGCGAGAACACCTACCCTTATAGAGATTACATGGAAGCCACGTTGAACTACGGGGAGGAAGCCAAGCGAGGCAATTTGACAGCGGCTCTGTTTTACAAAGACACGCCAAACTCTATTGTGGAAACAAGTGGCGATAATAACAACGGACTAAGGCTGCGTCGACATATAGCGGCTGGTTCTCAGGACATCGATATGATGGGTCGGTTACATTCAGATATTTTCGACCAAGATCGCTATATGTTAACGGTGTGACCGTTAAAGTAAAACTCACGCCGTCCAAAGATGCGTTCAACGTGCTGGAAAACGACCATGCTGGTGGTTATAAATCGATTATAACTTATGCGGCCCTGTTGTACGGAAAGCCAAATTAAACCCCGCCGTCTCTCTAGCCCACGAGAAAGCCTTGTTGCGAGGTAATGCCAAGTACCCCTTGAAACGAGTTGTGCTAAAAGCTTTCTCTATTCCTAAAGGCATGCTATCGCACATGCAGATAATCTATTTCTCAGTCAAACCCCTACTCGCATAGTGATTGGTCTAGTCACTTCGACCGCTTTTAACGGGTCGTACACGTCTAATCCTTTCAATTTCGCTACATTTGGTCTGATATATTTAAATGTCAGCGCGGATGGAAGAACAGTTAGTGGCAAGCCTTTGTCAATGGATTATGAGCACAACAGTACGTGAGAGCCTTCTTCGGCACGAATCTAGCCATGGGACTGGTTGGCAAAGACGCCGGCAATGATCCTGAGTATAGGCATTTTAAGAATGGGTACGCCTTATACGCATTTGACCTCACCCCCAGTCTTCTGGACGGTGACCAGTTCGAGATGGCCAAGTCGGGACCTCTCTCAATAGAACTTAAATTCTCCGAGATCACACCCAAACCATTACAGGTCCTCGTCTACGCCGAGCAAGACTCGATCTTGGAGATCTCGAAATCGCGCCAAGTTTTCACAGACTACACCACTTAAACGATGAATACAGACGAGATACGGACCATACTCCTGTCGTATATATTTGTTAAACGAACTGGTATCGTTAAAGTTTTAGCTCGTGACCAATTACCTCTGCGTATCGATCCGAGCAAGACGGCTGCTTTCGTCATCAACACTGACCCTAGCTATCGACCCGGCGACCACTGGGTCGCTCTATATTATAATGGTCTTGGGACTATTGACTGTTTTGATTCTTTTGGACTACCACATAGACACCCGGACGTGGTTAATTTTATAGCGAGAAACTCTATCCGACCTTTTAACTACAATGCTAGACATTTACAAGATGTAGTTACCAAAGTTTGTGGCCTCTACGCCATTTATTTCGTATTGGTCAAAGCTCGCGGTGGTACTATGCGGCTGGTCCTGCTGCCCTTTTCGGCTAGACAACACGTCAACGATCGCTTAGTTTTTCGACTAATCAGGCCCTGGCTAGCGCGCCACAAGGCTGGACACGTTTTTCGTTCATAGACACTTGGGTGACCAACAGACACTCACGCCTCGCTGACTACCCCCAGCGCCGCTCCCACCAGTCACCAATAACATTATTATAGTTACAGACTCGCCAAGTAATCCGAAACGACGGTACTTGGACTCTGAGAGCTCCTAGTCGTATGACCGGCACGACCGTAGTAGTGAGGTTAGACGTCATCCTACATCAACCATAGACCAGCAACCCGGCCGCTAACGTCTCTTTGTCAATAAACATATAAACTATATCAAGTGTTTTTTCTTTTATATGTCTATATAGTATAACTGTTGTAATATATGTAAATATTGTCTACCTGTTGTTATATATGTAAATATACGTATAAATATATATATGTTGTAAAATATGTATATAAATATTATAACATAAACAACACGCCCGCCATTATCGAACTATGATAGGACAGAGCGATACAACAGGAAGCAATCTGATCGTCAGAGGAAGTCACCCCGTCTAATATATATTGCTATATAAAAAGTCACGCGCAGCCGCCTGCATCGATCGGAGTATTTCCTTATATAAAAGTCACGCGCCAAAGCCTGAATGATAACCGTTTTGCGCATTACATACTACTAGCGTAACAGACAGCGAGTAAATTGTGAGGGAGAGATAGGGGAGCTGTAATTTAGTGTGACCCTCAGACATAAATATCTGTTTATTTCTTGTGAGTAGCTTGTATGTAGGGGAGATTTATGAATTTAGTGGACACAGGGTGTAGATGAATTTTGGGTGTTAAGGTGTTATTTATTAGGTAATTTAGAATTGTTGTATAGATGTTGTTATATTTTGTCTTACAGCAATTTACGGCGATGAGGTTGTAGATAAACCTAAGCCTACATCGGACTTTGCCTTCTAGAGAGAAGCAGTCACGAGACATCAGTAAAATTGAAGAAAACTGGGTAAGCGCTTGCACCGGGCGCCCAGTTACGTCTGCAACACTGAAAGGAAAGAGAAGTTCTCTTGCAGTGAGGAAACATACCTCAGCGGGAACTTGTCTCTAACTGGGAGCTCTTAGCTGTGAAGTTCTCTTGCAGTGAGGAAACATACCACAGCGAGAACTGGTCTCTAAATAGGAGCTCTTTGCTCGTAAAGACCCACACCAAACAGGCTACGTTGCCTGGTGTTATTTACATACTGCCACAATAATGCAGTAGGCCTAAACCCAAAGCAGGTTAACTCGGCGGTTTGCAGAATTAAGTGTCATCAGCAGTGATAACATCTACAGCCTTAGGCAACAACATATAGCTGTATTTACCAAAACCCTCTTCATCAGTATTCGGGAAAGGAGAGAGGGAAAACATACCTTTCTAAATGCTAACGGGGGGAGGTGCGTGACAAAAAGCAGCTCATCAGAGCCTCAGACCACGACGGTAGTGTCAGAGAGGCACTGAACCGAGACAGAAGAGAGAGAAAGGAGTTTATCGAGGAACAGTAGGGTCAGATAGAAATACTTACAGGACAGCCTCTGATTTAGCGCTGAAAAATCAATTAGCGTAGCATTTCTGGTGGTGTATTAGTTAGTTGTGCACGACCGCCTAGAGCGCTTTGAGACAGTGTAGTCATTTAGTTTATACATCTTCAGTGTAACAGTGTGTTAGTTAGTAACCATACTGTAGTCAGGAATGGTAGCTCGTACTTAGATACCCCCACCAAGTATATTACTTTATCCTTAGGTGTTTTCGTGCAGGTGTGAAAGAGAGTGAGGAAATTCTTATATTGTGTCTTTCACTTGATTTGTTCTTTTTCCCAGGTTGTGCGAACTCGCACTTTATTTTGTTTGCTGTGGTATTGATTTTTGTTTCATAAACTATAAAATGTACACTGGATCAGTTTATCTTTAACTATACTGTACTTATATGCTTTGTCTGTAAAGTGGTGTCTGTAGATAATTTAGTGTAACCTTATCTCGTTTCTGGTAGTCAGAGGTGGTGAGACAGTAGCTAGTAAATAAGTCACAAGTGGCGAGGGAGAGTCAATCTAGGTTCTCACCCTTGAAGCTATAAGTCTCATCCTTCCACATTCACTGTAATTCTCAGCATAATCTATCTTCTCAGACTTTGCTCAAAACTGGTCTCTTGTCTCTGTACTCAAACAGACTCTAATTAAAGCCACGTTGTAACAAGAAGCGATCTTCACAGTGAATTTTCACACTGTCATAAAACTGCGAAAAGGTCAGGTTACATGGCCCTTCTTCCCCCGCATGTTGTTTGTTACGATGCTAAGAAATCTCCAATCGTTTCAAACATGCGTGTTTAGTGGGGTAGTTTCAAAATTATTTCCTCCGGAAATAATGTGCGTGATGCAAAAGGTCACCTCTCCCATATATGGGAATAAAACATCAGATGCCTTGTATGCAAATTCACAAAAACGTCTGTAAACTCATTCGACAATATGTGTCAGATGTAACATCTTACTTTCCAGCTTTGCCATTTGTGCAGGAAACGATGATGTCTTGCAGGTCTGTCCAAAATGTGTCGCACAGACAAGTAATCTCGTTTTCTATCGCTTGAGCACAAACAATCCGTCTCTTTACCATCTTTACAAAGAACGCACCCTGGCCTTATCAGCGATTAAACAAATGCGCTAAGCGATTTTACCGTTAATCTGTAGTCTGATGCCGGCCACACCCGAGATTAACCAACAAGGTTGTCGAGTAATTATTATCTCAGCCGTTCCTTGCAAAGCAGGGAGAAACGGATAACCAAACAGACATGACGACTTATCAGTGAGAGGAGTGTAAGTTTGTTTAAAATACAAAATATCTGCTACATAGCAGAGAAAGAAAGAGGTGTCGACCACTGAAAAGCATGTAATTAATCAGTTCAACAAATGTCACTGATTACTGCTGTAGTGAAGCAGAGATCGACCAAATAATGTCACAAACGCATTATGGAAATGAAGACTCACGTGAGATAAGACACGGATTGACCATGAACGGGTAACGCAGCACAGAAAGGCAGTAATACATTTCTGAAGTTAATGTAAAAATCACAAGCTCTAACTTTTCACGGAGTTTTGAACTGTACGATCGATATAGCGGTGCTTGCCCTTAGGGCTTTGACCTGTAGTAAAGCGGACTTAAACATATTGTATAGTGATGATGTAAATATTATGCTTTTTATTATTGTTTAACCTGTCTGTCAATATTTGTGACTACTGTTCTAGCTCAATTCGATGGTGCATGTTTTCTTGAATTATAATTCTAGGATATCAGGACTACATATGTCCTGCCTACACACAATTCTTTTTTAAACAATCCCTCAAGCAACATCGTTTTACATGTGACAAACAGCACTCACGTTCGGCGACACTTCTTGAGTTGTCTTTCTTCAATCTCAGGTTCAGGGTCGTCGAAGTTCCTACAGAATAGTCATTCAAATTTTTCTTACATTTTACACAGTAATTGTTACAGATGTGTTGACTAAAAGTACATTCATAGAAATATGTGGTGTGTGTATTTGTATGCATGTATATGTATGTATGTATATGTATGTATACAAGATGTCGGCGTGGTAGGCCGCACTTTGTGTGGTGCGTTTCATGTCGTCGTCTTGTAATCTACATCTGTGGTAACAGCCCTCATTAAAGCTGTATGGGTTTGCAGTGTGTAGGGCTCATGTTCAGGATTTTTTTGCTGAATATTTTAAAGGTGATAACATCAAGTTTGACTGTCATGTGAGTTTGCTGTTCGTGTTGGTACCAAGTAGCCATGATGACGGTCTCGTGACGTGTCAACCAGACTGCGTTTCAAAATATCACAAGTTTAAAGTATGCTATTGTTACTGATGATATCAAATTTTGAGAAACTATATTAACATCGCAAGTCGAAGCAATGCCTTATTATAATCCTACATTCCCAAAGAAATAGCCATGTATTAGTTTAACTTCAAGTTCTTCGATCTATGACAATAGAAATATGTCAAGCCAACTCGATCTGACGATTAGCGTTGAAACTCTCACGATAGTTAGTGGAAATTCTTACCACCGACCATAACAACACCCGAAGAGATTATTACAAAAACTAAGGATATTTGTGAAAAATGAAGTCTTTAAAACTGAGCTTTTTATTTACAAAGAATATATATTCGTTTATGAAGCCACCGGAAAGAAAAAATATTTTCGTTAGCAATGGCGACCGGATACTGTCACTCCTCATTGTGAATGGAAAGACCCACTGAACCTTATTAATTGTGTGCAATGCTGAAAGATATGCAGCAGGAAAAGAGACTTTTCCACCGCTTTGAGAGGTGTGTCAACTTAGGCGTCCCGTAGAACTGTGAAGGTTCAGTTTTGGCTCATGTTCAAAAGAACTGTGACGAAACATGTCAAGCCAACTGGATCTGACTATTAATATTGAAGCTTTCACGTTAGTAAGTGGAAATTCATAACAGCGACTATAACAAAACCCGAAAAGATGGCTACAGAAATTAAGGATATCTGTGAAATACGAAAATTAAACAAGTCTTTCAAATGGACATTTTTATTTGTAAAGAATATTTATTAGTTTATGAAGCTACCGGAAAGAAACTTTCGTTAGCAATGGCGATCGGATGCTGTCATCACTCATCGTGAATGGAAAGATTCACTGATCCTTACTAATTTTGTGCATTGCTGAAAGAAACTGCAGCACTTTACCATGGCATTGACAGGTGTGTCAACTTGTGTGTCCAGTAGAATTGTGAATGTTTGGTTTTTTCTCATGTTCCAAAGGACGGTGGCGGTAACTGAAGGCTGTCTATCAATTGTAAACAGCATACAGCAAACTGGACATTAACAATAAGAAAACGAGAACTATGATAATTAGGAACACAGACTGTAAATGTATGAATAATTAATTGTTTTATTGCAGTTTTTTTAAACGGAATTGTATCAGGATCCGGCCAGGGGACTGAACTGTATTTGAGTTGTGGATATAAATGTATTCGATGCTTACCGACGTTTAGCAGAAATGTCAGTAAAAATGTCAAATTAATATTATTATACTGGAATAATGAGCTTGGCACTCCAGAATGTAAAAGGCGACGGTAAAATCATAATCTTACTTACTTAGTCGTTCCCTTTCTATTGTGAGGTGTAGAGGCTTGGAAGAGAGAGCGCCAGACTATCCTATCGGCTGTCTTTCTCATGGCCTGGTTCCATTCTAGTCCTCGGTACTTCAAAGATTGTCTAATGTTGTCCTCCCAGTGGACTCTGCGGCGTCCTGGGGGTCTGGATCCCTGGCTCTTTGTTTCCCATGCTTGTCGTGGTAGCCGATCTTCTCCCAATCTGCAGACATGGCCAAACCATCTTAGTTTGGACTGTTCTACTTGGGTCTGCAGTGGGGTTGGATTTTAGGCATTGACGGATCGTCTGGTTGCGGACCATGTCTCTTCTTGTTACTTCAACCACCTTCCTCAGATACCTCTTTTCTGAGGTTTGGATCTCGCTGTTGTGGGTTGTATTGCATCTATATGTCAAGACTGGGACATAGGTGGAGCGGTATACAGCCATCTTCGTTTTCTTACCAACCCCTCTCTTGCTGAGGAATCCTCGATTTATAGCCTGAAAATGTCTCCCAGCTGCTGCTTTTCGAGTGGTTAACTCTTCTTTGATGCCTCCCTGTCGGTCTATAATAGCTCCGAGATATTTAAAGTGGTCGACCTGCTCCAGGACCTGTTCTCCCAGCTTAATCTAATGTCTACTTTCTTCTCGTGATATCACCATGGATTTTGTTTTCGAGATGCTTATGACCATCCCTCTCTTCTCCAGCTCTTCCTTCCAGACTTGCAGGTTGGATTGGAGATGTGTCTCTGATTTAGCAATCAGGGCAACATCATCGGCAAATGCCAGCTCTGAAATACAGACTTGTCTCATCTTCCAGTACCCCACTGAATACTTTCTTGTTCTCTCCTCACATGCCTTGATAACATCGTCCATGAGGAGTATGAAAAGATAAGGTGACAGGATATCACCTTGTCTTACTCCAGTGGTGGTCCTGAACTCTTCTGACGTATGGTTTGCTGTCCTCACATAATTTCTGCAAGACTTGTAGTAGCTCTGTATAGCATGAATCAGAGGTGCTGGAATGTTCTTCCTTGCCGAACAGTCCCAACGTTTGCTCCGGGGGACCTTGTCAAACGCCTTTTTCCAGATCTATGAAACAAAGCATCTCACTTTTATACTGATGGGCCTTTTCACTCAACTGTCTGAGTGTGAAGATTAGGTCTTGAGTACATCGGTTAGCTCGGAGTCCGCACTGGACCTTATCCAACTGTGACTCATAATCATGTATAACAATGTATTATATTCATTCATGTATTACATTAGAATGATTTATGCAGTTAGACACCTGTCTTGTCTCGCTATATTATACAGAACTGATCCATGTATCATTCATATGCTTGCAAACATCTGAACACTATCAATCATGGACACTTAGGCTTGTGGCCCTATAACCAAAGGCTAGCCAGATGGCTCCATATTGTCCCCAGGTTGATTTTTATCATACATCAGAGGTCTAGAATCCTAGATCAATAAGTGCCTTCCTGAACAACACAGGAGCATCAGATATTCTCATCTAGATTTCAGCCCTAAGCCCCATCAGTGCTTGGCTGTCTAGTGCAAGACCTTCAACTGATACTGCTGTGCACTCTCATCGAGGACAGTCACAGAACTTTAAGATAAGAATTCTATGTGACCAAATTCCTGCAATCATTGTGAGAAGTCAAAGAATCTAAGCTTATTAACTATTGAGTAGTTATGAGAACTCCGCCAATGCCGGTCCCAAGCCCGGATGAAAAAGGAGGAGGGCGGCCTGCATGGAGGCCGTAAGGAGGCAGCCCCTCCACCATGCAAAGGCACAACAGGCCAATCACCTGTTTGCTTTAAATCATGATTACGCGAACTACAAGAGAGAAAACCGGACTGATTCTAAAGGCGACGAACTGGAACGGACTACGGACTACGACTTATGGAACTTGGAACACAAGAAGTATAAATGGGAAGGAAGAGGAGCTGGTGGAAGAGATGAGGAAAGCAAAACTAGAAATCCTGGCTATAACGGAAACGAAGAAAAAAGGACAAGGAGTCATGGATCTCGATGGCAACACGTTGCTCTACAGTGGTGTACCCATATCTGAAAGGGCTAAAGGGGGCGTGGGTTGCATTGTGGCCCAAAATCAAAAGATAGTATCAAGGGATGGAACTTTGTCTCGGAGCGCATTATGGTTGTAAAACTAAAAGAAGGAGAAACCATAGTCAACCTGGTCATAGTGTATGGGCCAAATGAGGATGAGAGAGCAGAGGTCAAGGAGGAATTCTTCGAGCTGCTTCAAAGGACAGTGGATGACTGCCTAGATGAAGTTATTATGCTCGGAAATTTTAATGCCAGAGTTAGAAATGACCATGCTAGATGGGGTGGAGTTATCGGAAGATATGGAGAAGATACTCTCAATGACAATGGAAAGCGACTCCTTAGATTCTGCAGTGAGCAGAATCTGATCATTACAAACACAAAGTTCCCCCATAAGCGCATACATGCATACACTAGATGTGAACCAACCAAGAATGAGAAGTCAGTGATCGACTATGCCATTGTTCGGAGAAGCTCATTCAGAAATGTCCGAGATGCAAGAGTCTGGAGGGGGCCAGAGATTGGAAGTGATCACTACCTGCTAACAATCAAGTGAACAACTGAAAGAGTTGCTCAGCCTAGGAACTGCCCAACATCACGCAAGAAACCAAGTAAACGAGCAGGAGAAATGAGCATTAGGACCTACAAGCTGAGAGAGCCAGAAATTAAGACCAGATATCAGGGGCTTATTGCTACAGCAGTGAGCAACGCAGAAGAACGACCTGATGACTTGGAAACCCTCTGGAATAAATTCAAGGATATCATAAAGACAGCTGCTGCAGAAGCATGCGGTGAAGTCCGACTTGGGAACCAGAGAAAAAGGACACCTTGGTGGACAGAGGAAGTCAAAGAGAAATAAGAGAGAAGAAAATGGCATGGAAACAATACTTAGGAGCTAAAAACACAACAGGACAAATGGAAATATATAGAGAATATGTGACACTCAGAACAGAAGCAAAGAACAAAGTGCTAGCAGCAAAACAGAAGTCCTGGGAAGAATTTGGAGAAAAGCTAGAAAAAGATGCACAAGAAAACCAGAAATTGTTCTATAAGACCCTAAAGAACATGAGGAAAGGAAAACAATGCCCTCTCAAATTTATAAAGGACAAGCAAGGCAAATTGCTTACTGCAACGAAGGAAGTAATGGAAAAATGGAAAGAATATTTCTCAGAACTCCTGGATGGTGAGCATGATGAAGCATCAGAAATGATAACCACTGACACAGAAGAGGAAACCAATGATGGTGAAGATGACATAAAGATGGAAGAACTGAGGGCAGCACTAGAGAAAATCAAGATGGGCAAAGCAGCAGGGCATGATGGTATAACACCAGAAATGGTTAAGCACATGGGAGCATCAGGCGACCTATTACTCCTAAAGGTCCTACAGGCAGCATGGTGCAACAAGACCATACCAAAGGATTGGGAGATTGCCATCATAACACCAATTTTCAAAAAGGGTGACAATCGACAATGTGGAAACCATAGAGGCATATCCCTTCTCAGTGTCCCTGGAAAAATCTACTCTAGAATCCTAGAGCAGAGACTCCGACGCCTAGCTGAGCCACAATTGGATGAGGTCTAGTGCGGATTCCGAGCAAACCGAAGTACTCAAGACCTAATCTTCACAATCAGACAGCTGAGTGAAAAGGCCCTTGAGTATAAGAGTGAGATCCATCTTTGTTTCATAGATCTGGAAAAGGCGTTTGACAGGGTCTCCTGGAGCAAACTTTGGGACTGTTTGGCAAGGAAGAATATTCCAGCATCTCTGATTCATGCTATACAGAGCTTCTACAAGTCTTGCAGAAATTATGTGAGGACAGCAAACCATAAGTCAGAAGAGTTCAGGACCACCACTGGTGTAAGACAAGGTGATATCCTATCACCTTACCTCTTCATACTCCTTATGGACGATGTCATCAAGGCATGTAAGGAGAGAACAAGAAAGTATTCAGTGGGGTACTGGAAGATGAGACAGGTCTATATTTCGGAGCTGGCATTTGCTGATGATGTTGCCCTGATTGCTAAATCAGAGGCACATCTCCAATCCAACCTGCAAGTCTGGAAGGAAGAGCTGGAGAAGAGAGGGATGGTCATAAGCAGCTCTAAAACAAAATCCATGGTGATATCACGAGAAGAAAGAAAACATCAGATTAAGTTGGGAGAACAGGTCCTGGAGCAGGTCGACCACTTTAAATATCTCGGAGCTATTATAGACCGAAAGGGAGGCATCAAAGAAGAGTTGGCCACTCGAAAAGCAGCGGCTGGGAGACTTTTTCAGGCCATAAATCGTGGATTCCTCAGCAAGAAAGAGGTTGGTAAGAAAACGAAGATGGCTGTATACCGCTCCACCTATGTCCCAGTCTTGACATATGGATGCGAGTCGTGGGCAATGACTACAACCCACAAAAGCCAGATCCAAACCTCAGAAATGAGGTATCTGAGGAAAGTGGTTAAAGTAACAAGAAGAGACATGGTCCGCAACAAGACGATCCGTCAAGGCCTAAAATCCCATCCGCTGCAGACCCAAATAGAACAGTCCCAACTAAGATGGTTTGGCCATGTCTGCAGAAGGGGAGAAGATCGGCTACCACGACAAGCATGGGAAACAAAGAGCCAGGGATCCAGACCTCCAGGACGACCCAGAGTCCGCTGGGAGGACAACATTAGACAATCTTTGAAATACCGAGGACTAGAATGGAACCAGGCCAGGAAGAAGACAGCTGATAGAATGGTCTGGCGCTCTCTCTTCCAAACCTCTACACCTCACGGTAGAAGGGGAACGACTAAGTAAGTAAGTAAGAGTAGTTATGAGAATATAGTTCTGATACACTAGCCTAGACAAGATGTTCTTAAGTGTTAAAGGAACATTTGGACGATGTCGTAGATTTTATCAGATAGGTAATAGATGTTTATAGCCCTGTCTGAGCAGAGGTGATAGTGATGACAATGTGAAAGTAAGGGGTAAGAAATAGTTTTGTAACGAGGGGATCGTGTAAGGGAAAGGACAGTCTCTGAGTAGAATAATTTATCTAATCCAGCTTATCTGGACGACTAACTTTAAATCAGACGCACTTTCTCTCCTTGTACGAAAATACAAGTTACACTGCACTCACATGCACACAATTCTGTGACAAATACGCACGAACGTGAAAACAAACTATGAATAACATATAATGGATAAGGGATGACTGACACGATAACAGAAGGTTTAATAAAGTTTATTATCAATAAAAGATTACAACAATAAGCATGCACAACACTAGATCATGGTTTATAGAAAAAATTGCAAAAGAAGAAATAAATCAAATAGGTTCTCCCCCTCTGGTAAAGGAAAAGAAAAGACGATCCCAACAGAGGTTAATTAACCCAAAAGAGGTTAATTAACCCAAAAGATCAAAAATTAACAATAATTTATGAAATAGTCAGTATGGGAAAAGAATAGGTTCCTAATGTAATCTATCCCGTGACTACTCAGATTAGTGAGATAAACAAGGAAGAAGAAACCGCATAAGTATATGATGTTAACCAAAAGCATAAGTTTCTTTCTCCGTTCATTCAAGTCACACCCATTTAGTGGCCACTTTCAGACTTATTATTACCCCAATAGTTGTCGCATGCATTCCAAGGAAATTCACTAATAAGTATTAAGACTATTAGTGTCAAAGTTATGTTTTGCCAAATCCAGCCCCAGATTCGACGTAGTTGCTGACTGCAAATTCCACGGGAATCGCTAGAGTCGGTGATTTAATTTGTCCTGGATACAATAAGTTATCTATGCCTTCAGTTGGTTGGAGTAGGGTTCATGCGTGGTGATTGCCGACGTAGGATGAATAGAACATATATAGTTCCTATGTTGTTTAGCCTCAGGTGGCTGAAACACTAGTTTAAGTTACACAAATGTTGCTGACAATATATGTTGCCACAGCTGGCTGCTGAGATTTATAAAAATGTAATCTGGTAATAGTTCTGGTCCAGTTAATATTATAATTATTGTTCTAGTTTAGTCTCTCTCATAAAATGAAGAAGAATGGACCGCACGGGTCATAGCCCGAAGACTCAATAATATTATAAATTTTCTGGCTGCTTATACAATTATAAGACTATAAGAACTCAATTTCATATGGCCGTAAGTCCGCTAGTACGCAGGTTTGATCAGCCTAAATTTTAGGAAAGAAAATATGAACATTTAACCAAATTATCAATATCATATCTAACATGGATAGAAGTAAATAATGTATACCGTCAGTAGACAGTTATTTAATGTATGTACTAGTCAATTTAAAAAACCTCTTACTGGGAAATAGCGAGTAATTAAATTTACTTTACGGCTGAAAAAGATTTAGCTATAAGTTATTTAATTAGCACAAAAAATCTCAGTGAAATATAATGAAAACTTTAAACACACTAAATCACTGAAAGGCTAGTATATAAATTACTGCAATCAGAAAAATGAAACACTCCACGAAAATCTAATAATTTTCACTCTGTACGAGAAGCTAAGATAACGAGCTTATGAATTTCAGGTAGATTTCTGGCAACTGATTCTTGCTATCGCAGAGACATGTATATATCCGTAAATTCCGTTCTATCGCTCTTTAATGCAGAAGCCACACCCACTGCCAGACCCGAGCCCATTTGCAGTTCGATTCTTGAATCAAAGGAAATTTTACCACCTCTCCCGCATCTCAAACTCGTAAGTTTAATTACACTGAAAATGTAACACTCTAATATACGTCTCAGACTGATTGCCCCCTTGATTCTTCAAAGAAACTAGTTAACGCCTTACCGCTCACTTCGCTTTGTTTCACATAACGTTTTATTGTCAGATGGCTCTCGTGTTAATTGCGATCGTGAATCAGGCGATCGTGAAGCAAAAAATATAAAACCTAGATGGGGAGGGGCAAAAGTGGACTGTCAAATGCTGCACAATTTCTCATATGTGACATTTCGTCCGGGCTTGAAGACATGAAACCCTTTTATGTCTCCTCTTTGAAAATAGCGCTGCTGTTGTCCGTATCTTGCGAGTGATTGCCACCTTCACTTTCCCTTTCTTCCTCAATGCTCCAATCTGTTGTGTTTCAGAGAGATTGTCACCGAATTTCACATCTTGGAAAGATTCCGTTTGTTGCAATGGATATTCCATGCAACTATCGTCATCTTCCTCATCTTCTGTTGCTATGGCGACCACCAGGAGATGTTCGTAGGACGGCACCGGTCTTTCCAAGTATTTCTTTTGCAGATTTACATGGTAGACCGTCTCCTTTCCTTTGATAGAGATCTTGTAGTTCGTTCTTGAGATCTTTTTCAGAACGGTAAACGGCCCTTGCCATCCGATGCGCAGTTTGTTGCTTCCGGTTCGAAGTAGCAACAAAACCTTCTCCCGTGGTTGGAGTTCTCTCTCTTTAGCCGCTTTATTGTACCGTTTAGCGTGCTTTGCGCGTGCTTTCTTAAGCTTGGTTGTTGCTAGATCTCATCCTAGTTGTAACCTTTCCTTAAGGTAGTAGGCTACCTTGATAGGGTAAAAAACTCAAATTTTCCTTTCAGAATCAAACAACCATGGGTATAGTGTTAGTATGGACTTAAAATTTTTGTCCACATAATGACCTCATTAATTATGCAAATTAGCTATCCAATATGGCCGCCGTAGTGAATAAATTATACACCTTTTTCAAAACATCATAACTATGTTATTTGTACAAGGATCTGACTGAAACTTGGCAAATTGAATTATTATATATAGCGTGAGGTCATGAACTAAAATGACAGAGATTGACAGAAAGGTTAATTTTTAATGAATTTTCAAAATTTATATTTCTGGAATGTTTGATATTTGTGCCTAATTATATATGCATGATGGTCATAAAACTAAAATTTTGAATTCAATTGTATCCATTTTAGGTCATAATCTGTAAGATTATATGATAACCAACTGTGTTAACTTTCATGTCAATTGAATGTATACATCCAGAGATATCTTGTTTCAAAGATCACCAATTATGCTAAAAAGACAATTCCGAGAAAACAAAGAAAAACAGAAAAAGAACTCACAACATGAAGTTTAATGTGCTCCTATTGAATAATGGTCTCCTTCTACTGCAGCTGCAGTGTCTATGAATCCCCTTTTCAGTGCTCGCAGGGTCTTTCCATTGCAATGTCCTTACTTGCTGAATAGATCCTGTGCAGCGTTCTCCTGTAAGCTTTCTTTGCCATTGGTTGACTTGTGTTCATGTATATTGAAAAATTCTGCAATGCACTGTGGCCTTTCCCAATAGAACGCACAAATGCCACCATTCGCACATTTACTTCTTTGTGTTTGTGAGTAGCTGGAGATGAAACATCAGAAGTATTGAAATTGGCATTCCATTCGACACAGTTTGTGCACTTGATACTGATTTCATGACAAAAGCCATCCCGAGTCTCTTCGACGATCTCACAGGTCAGTGAGTACTGATAACATTTGTCACATCTAAAGTTAGCGCATAAAAACCCAAACAGCAGTTTTACATCCATAAGGATAAACACATTTCCTCTGTTGTCATTTTTAGCTTGTCCTTCACTTTCTTGGACCTTTATTTTCTTTGCTGAGGAGCACAGAGGCTTTATAGCGTCACTATCGACAATAGGTGTCTCATTTTCAGGCAACGGTTTGTTGGTGTACCGATTTCCAAGGAACTTACTTTGTCTTATTTCCCATTGTGAACAAAAGAAGCTCTGCTAACTACTATTATACAGAATCAGTATAAAACTAGCAATAAATAGAGTTGATGTGGGTGAAAATGCACAATGCATGTAACAAATGCTGAAATTTACGATCAAAGCTTTCTAGACACACACTTTTGAAAAATTCATAAGAAATCATTGAGTGATTCCCCTTGGAAAAGTTATAAATATCTTTTTCCTGTTGCCTCAGTATAATTATAATTTCACAGTTTTACAATTACGCACCTTCATGGTGGGTCATTATTCACATGGTAACCAACTATAAACATTGGTTGCTATGCAAATCACTCAAGGGGGTGTGTGTAGAAAAACACAGATTCCTATCATACCAGAGTATCTCTAAGTTCTATGAATTATTTTTAGTACAAGAACATGTTGACGATTATTTAAAGCATGAAAATGAAAATTGTTGGATTTTTATTTTTTTTAATCTTTTGTGGGTAGCCTACTACCTTAAGTTCCGATACAACATGCTGGCTGAGACGACTGTCTCGTCGGCCTTCTGGGTCTGTCAATGACCTAAGTAAGGCTTCTAACGGCGCCTTAATAGGTCTGCCAAATAAAAGAGTAGCTTGTGGTAAACCTGTAGAGGCCTGGGGAACTTTCCTGTAGGCGAATAAGGCTGCAGGAATGTAAAGGTCCCAATCTTCAGGTTTTTCTTGTCCCAGCTTACGTAACATCATGGTGAGGCTTCCGTTGACACGTTCTACTAACCCACTTCCGGCCGGATTATAAGGGCTTGTGTAGATGTGCTGGTTCCTCAAGATCTTAACGATCTCCTCCATTAACATGCTACGGTATTGGGATCCGTTGTCCGTCAAAACTTGTTGAGGGAATCCCAACCGTGTAAATATCTACACAAGGGCTTCTGCGACATGCTTGGAATCCATGCATGTTAGCGGTATAGCTTCTCCCCACAAATTGCAAGTGTCGACTAAGGTCAGGATAAAACTGTGCCTTCTTTTAGTCTGTTCTATGGGTCTTAAAATGTCGATTACAACCCGTTCAAATGGTGTTCCCACTATTGGCATTACACTCATGGGAACTGGGGGTGTCAAATGCTTGGGTGCCACACGTAGGAGCTTTCATTGCATTGGGAAATATAGGGAGATCAAGAGAAATCGGATCCAACACGAAAATAAGAATCTTCAACTCAAATGTGAAGTCAGTTCTATTGTATGGCTCTGAAACATGGAGAACAATAAAGACAACTACCAAAAAGCTACTGACTTTCATAAATTGGTGCTTGCGTAGAATAGAGAGATTAAAATGGTATGACAAGGTTACCAACGTGGAACTGATGACAAGAACTAGACAAGTGCCAGTGGAACAAGAGATGAGAAGAAGACGAAGGCGATGGATAGGACAAACACTGAGGAAATCTGTTGATAGCATTACAAGGCAGTCCTTGTTCTGAAATCCCCAGGGCAAGAGAAGCAGAGGTAGACCAAGAAGTAAATGGAGAAGAGAGCTGGAAACAGAGGTGAAAATGATAAGGAGAACGTGGAAAGAACCTGAGATGATGGCACGTGAACAGAGGACTTGGCATGTGTTTGTTGAAAGCCTATGCTCCTTTGGGAGTGGAGGGTTATGAATGAATAAATGAACTGCGTCGGTACTAAGAGCTGGTTATGCCCTTGATCAGGGTTGCCAGTTCTACGATATAGTACGCCATCCTTAGAAAAGATGTATCCGTTGTGTCTGGGGTCCTTAGCCATGGGCAGTTTCCTAAAGCAGGGTTCCAAGGTAGGGTCATTTTGTTGCGCCTTTTTAAGTTCCTTAGGTAACAAATTTGGCGCAGGCTCTCGTTCCTTCTTGGTTTGCCCTCTTGTGATCATTGCTGCCACAATCGGCTCTTTCGGTCTCCCAACAAACACATATCTACATCCAAATATTACTGGGTAGATAGGATCTTCCATAATAGCCGCTTTGATAACACCTCTGACAAAATCAGAGTGTATCTCCACCAATGCGATGGGAAGCGTCATGGGTGCATCACTCTTGAAAACTCCACATAATTTGACGGTGTCTTCTGTTTCTTGACCAAGTTTGACCAAATACTTTGCGACAATACAGTCAAAAGATAATCTTGTGTCAAAAAGACAAGATGTTGAAGTCCTGTTCAAAATAACAGTTCCTCGCGTTGAGTGCCTATCACCCTCAGGTTGAGAATCACTGACACTAATTCTCCGTTGCAAGTCTGTTAACAAGCACCTTATTCTATTCGTCCCGGTGTGCTTGCTCTGATCATATGTCCCTTGTGCCGGGGTCTTTCCCTTGTCTTGACCTTTCTGGCGGTTGTGCCATGTAGGCAGATCGGGCTGATCAGAATTCTTGTATCTGTTTTTAAAGAATTTCGATTGTTCCTGGGGAGGGTTCTGAGGTAAAGTTTCTCGTTTTATTAGGGTGCTGGGAAGAATGGGAAGACGGCTCTGGATTATTTTTCCGAAAATGCTCATCTGTCGGTTTGCGTTTTGTGCTGGGAATCTCTGACAAAGCGTTCACGTAACGTCCAGACTTACTAAGAATGTCCTCCAACTTTACTGCGCCCTGTTCAGCCAGAAATCTACGGGTTTCGTTTGGCAAAGTGGATTTTATTTTTTTCTGTAAGAACAAATTCCAGAAGTCCTTCAAAAGTAAGAGGGAGCTCGGAAAGTTCCATGCACTTTATCAAATATCCTGACAAGCGTGAAGAGAACTCATGAAATGTCTCCGTGCCTTCCTTTCTGTTGTTTCTGAACAGGTGCAAGAATTTGCGAGCGTTCATTTCGAAACGCTCCAGAAAAGCCTTCTATAGCATGTCGTAGTTGTCTTGATGGCTGCTTCCCAGTTTTACATAGACGTCTTGAGCACTACTTTTTAAAGCCTACGAAAGCTCTAGACACCATCGGGAACTCTCTAACCCATACAGTGTCGCCATCCTCTCAAATTTCTATAGAAACGTGTCAATTTTCTCATTGGGGCTAGGGAAAGATTATAGGGTGAAAGACATAGCTGTGAGTTGAGGAGATTAGTTACTGGATTGATCAGTGACCTGCGACTGAGGTGGAGACTCTCTATTACTGGAGGAAGAAATAGCACCGCGACTTTGGACCTCTAGGGTTTTAAGCGCCAGTTCATGCGGTCTCTCCTTCTCTCTATCGTCATGCTGTCTCTCCTTCTCTCTTTCGTTTGCCCTGCGAGCTTCCATCTCCGCCTCAATTTTCCTCTGTTCCAATTGACGATCTTCCGCTTCTTTCCTCTCCGCTCTATCTTGTGCTTCCTTCTTCTCCGCTCTGTCTTGCTTCTCCCTAGCTTCTGCTACTTTCTTCTCCTCGTCATATCTGTCAAGTTCTTCGTTGACAAAACGCCTCCACTTCTTCTCCTTGCAATCCTGTTTCCTTTGCTTCTTCTCTTAGCATGGCTCTAAGTTTAGCTCTCTCAGCCATGGCTAATAACTGAATGCCGTTATCTCGAGAAAGAAAGAAGAAAAGAAAGAGGGAAAAACTCTATCGTTAACCAACTTTACGAGAAAAAAAACCAAGCAATCAAAAATATTTATTATTTCACTGAGATACCTCCTGTCCTGTTATCAGTTATCTAATCTATCGCTGTTATTAGATGACACAAGGTATCTAATACAGACGACTAAGCCAAATAAATGGTAGATCAGTTTAATACTGGAAAACTGCTATTATTAACGGTGGATAAAAAAATTACTAATTATAAAATGCATGAGAAAATAATACTTTCCCTTATATTATAAATCCGCCAAAACTCGCCCACTCTAGAAGTCAGTTAAGAGTAAAGGACGTTATTAACTAGACGTAAAGTCAGAAATCAGTTCTTAGCGTTGCTCACACTCTGCTGCTTTAAAAAAAAACCAGTGACTGTTAAACAATCACGCGTACTAGCGGCCTAGAACAAAATACCACATATATCATTTATCAGACAAAGATTACTATCACAATAAATTGCACGTAACTCTATCTTGCTGTGGAAAGAAATACCAGTCCTATATGTGTGTGGTCAAACACCCTGTAACCAAGATCGTTGTATAGGGGATAATTAATTTGTATACCCTAGCTTCACAAGACAAACACACACACACTCTCTATCTAGATGAAAATTCAGATTCAATATCAGACTTAGTGTTGCGGTCATTTTTGACGGAGTTTCAAACGTCAATTTATTTGTCGTAATTTTTTTCACCCTGGTCAAAGTTGGGTAACTATGTCTTAATTTTGCTGTGTCAGGTTGATTAGGGGTTATCTCCCCTTTTGGTTCATTCATTGTGTTTGACCAGTATGGAGATAGGGTCAAAGGTACATAGTTCTGGGCCATTGCCCATGCGCAGTTTTTGAGCGCAAAGAGTTAGACTTCCATCAGGGAGAGAGGTGAACTGGCTTCTGTGGGACATGAATGTCCGTTGTAATTTGGGGAAGGAAAATCTTCGAAGTGACTGCGTTGTCAGTTTTCCCCAGTGATTTACTGTACGTCAGGAATGACGACAGTGTTGTTTCTTGTGTTCTGAGGATTCTGTTCAAGGTAACACCGACTTTATCATTACTACGCATTCGGTTGCAGAACTTGTTAAAGGCTTACCTAGCCTGTGAGAACAGCTCACAGTTCCTATAATGCAGAACCTATATTTTGTGCTCGAGGTAGCCATTTAAGACTATTCGTCTTTATTTGATCAGAAGTCCAATGACGAAGTTATATATGGTGGAAACCGCAGGTTGGCGGTATATTTATACAAACATTATAGCAGGGTTTATGTAACCTGCTTACGAAGAATACACAGCTGACGTCATATTGAGGCCCTGTGTTTCGGCCAATACTCTACAGCATGATAAGATGCAACTGGCGTGTTATGCCAAGTTGAACGACGGCCCTGGTAATATTATTACATGATTTAGGAGCTCGTCTTTTGTATGACGGAGTTATTAAGGTATCTGACGCGTTCAGTCAGGGATACCAAAGCGGCATTGTGAACTATAGCTTAAAGAACATACCACTATTGACCATGCCCACATATTTGAATGTTTACCAGCCTTAGAATGCCTGATATGTACCAAGCGATTTCAGTTAACATGATCCTGCTTACATTGACTGTTCCTGTATGATACTTCTGTTAGTCCTGTGAATAAGTATGTGAACTGTTACCAGTAGTGGCAACCATCATTGGCTTCAGTACGAGTGTGACTGGGTGTATTGTTTACCATATATGAGCCTACACGCATTCGCGACTACACACCCATGTCTCTCATGATCATCATCATCCTACAAGAACCAGGTATGCTGTCAGCGTGAGTGACCCAGATCTTCACTGCACCATTACACTGTTCAGGTGACATCAACACGCATACCTATCTGTTGAAGGTGATAAATGTTGAATGCCAAATGTTGATGATGTAGAGGTATTCAAATACATTGGCCACCAAATGTTGCGAGGTGATCTATTTGTGATGTGGAAGATGTAGAGTATCACCCTCAGACACCAGAGATGATGGAGGCGTAGAAATATGGTGTCTTTGGTCTGGTTTGTGTAGACGTGTTGCAAGTGTGTAGCTAAACAGTTAGCAGGACAGTCCACACAGGACGTCACGTAAACACACGACGTGGAAGTCAAATAATCTTGTAACAACTGGTTACGTTTCCAAACATTTATTGAGACGCCACAATAGTTACGATGACATTGACGATCAATCATAAGCAATGTAAAGCATATCAATCAGTATAAGGTAAGGTTCCCTCAATAAATGAGCATTCAAATAAGCTGATCAAATGGATCTGATAGCTTCAGCAGATTCAGCTCAAACATCAAAAAATATGCGAGTTAATCAACTCTTTCCTGATACAAGTAGATCAGATATGTAGGCATGTTTAGATACCAGCCGCACGAGCATGGCGGACTATGAACTCAGTTCACGTTGACCTTCTGTGGACATATTTTATAAGTCTAACCTTCGTAAAGGCGTCGTCGCTGGCATGGCGAAGTTCGAGGAACATAATATTAATTGTTCTGTGGGCATAAGTAGCCTGAACCATAGATATATTAGGCATCGAGATATCTGGTCTGCTTCTAGTAATAAAGTCTCCTCCCTGCCTGACAGTGCGAAACGAGTCGAACAATAATGTCTAACCTCTCAGACTACAGGACAAAATAGGAAGAGCAGTTTTACCTTTATGTTCGAAAAACACCACAATTCCAACCGTCTCCAGACGTTAGAATTACACACATGGGATTAATATGAATAAACTTGCCATCAACATCACAGAAGTTCCTTTCCCATGATGAAAGAATACTCGGGGACACAAGAACATATCTTGCCCCGACACAGCTCACATCTCGACCGAGTTCTGCCACAAACTAACTGGGCGGAAGCTTGTTCAATCTACAACCAAAAGACAGACATGCGCAGAGAACCATTCCCGTGAGATCAATTCAGCAAAACACGTAGCTATGATCCTATACTGAGAACGACACATAAAATCGAGCCTTATAAGGAAAGAAATAGCAACATTGCAGGTTGCCAACCATTTCTAAGAAAAGTAGACCTGTACGCTCCTTAAAAGGACATGAACCAAGATCGGTATGACATTATACCGGCAACCTTCGGTCACCAGAAAAGATAACTACACAAAGTAAAACAGTGAGTTCATTTCCCGAGTTCTATCCCTTGCATAAGGTAAAATTAGCGTACACTGTTAACGTTGCATAATTCTTATGTGTAACACTGGCCAACTACACATCAACATTAGAGAACCCCATAAAAACACGTTAACATTTAAGGTGGCCGTTACATTTCTGGCCTTAACATTTATGGCGGACCAGTTCCGTGGGCTTTTCGGCTACAATTTTGGTTTCTGCTACATATTGGAATGATCAAGGTTGACAGCTTATAAATAACACAGGACAGTAAAATAGGTCATCGGCTGTTCACCCACATAAACAGTGTTAGCATCTGTGTGATAATGCTACATGAACCACAGTTGGTACAAGTACGGGAGTTAGCATCTATACAATATTGCTACGTGGACCACAGCTGCACACAAGTCGATTCCTTTTTGTAAACAGTACCGCTGGTTGTTTACACGTTTCAGCTGCACACAAGTCAAGTCCTTTTTGTAAACAGTACCGCTGGTTGTTTACCGTTACAGTCAGCAGACTCTCCAATGTCTGAGCGATCAAGTCACGTAGTTTGAGGGCAAGTTCTTTTCGTAAACAGTACCGTCTACGAACTCTTCAACATTCGATCATCAAGTCTCAAGTTGTCGAGAAGGCCATAGTGACTTTATGTTCCTGAAGACCACTACATATTATCGTCGTACAGTGGATCTGACAATCATTGCGCGCTTGACATTGTACTCCCGTGTTGACAAAGAGCAAGAGAGTTACTATACTATTATTTGTAACTGAACTTTGTTTGCAACACATTCCATTATATGCTATTTATGTTACTTGTAATATTGTTGTGTATTTTTCTGGTGTTTTCAGCGGGCTGGTTGGGTAAGGAGACTCCGATAGAAAATACAACGTGATAGAGGTTCTATCGTGAGCGTTTTCTGTAGGATTACGCATATTTCCCCAGTGGAAATTGCGAGCAACCTGTGTTGCTACTTTTCAGTTTTTTTTTCTTAGCTGTGACGAGATGTGTTAGTGTTGTTTTCGTTATTTTTTCCATTCTTTGATTTACGATTTGTTTTGTTTGTATCGGTTCGTCTCTCCTTACTTTCATTTATTTCTTTACACCTTTTTGTTTATAACAATGTTGTCATTTGTTTAACTTTCGCAGTTATCATTGTAAAATTTTACAACATTAGATTCAGTTAAGCTTTATTTATTATTTGACTTCTGCGAACGTTTTCGGTTGTTGTTTTGTATTCTTGTCTTCGTATTTATGATTGTAATACATTATTGTCGTACACAGTCTACATATATATACTTGGTCATGTATTACTATTATTATTATTAATATGGTACACTCTTCAGATAGGGATTATTGATAGAATATTATTATAAAGAAACAAGGTAACCATACAAGGTCTTTAACTAAGACTTGTCTCTCAAAGAGAGTGAAATAAACTGAAGTGAGTATACAAGTCTAATATTGAAGACTTGTCTCCCATTGAAGTGGGATAAGGTAATTTATTTAATTTTTCAGGTTACTGATCTCATTAGACAGAATGTCTACACTGGAATACTTCATTGGACAAGGGAAATGCCTTGGTAAGTCTGGTAAGGAATTGGAAGAATTCGCGACTGCTCAATTCGCCATGGTATTAAAGTCAGAAGAAAAGAGACAAAAAGAGGAAAATAAATTGAAAGCAGAAACTGAACAAAAGAAAGCAGAAGCTGAAAAAAAGAAGATAGATGCTGAGAATTTAAGATTGCAGATGCAAGCTGAACAAAAGAAGATAGATGCTGAGAATTTAAGGTTGCAAATGCAAGCTGATGAAAGAAAATTCCAGATGGAAATGGAAAAACAAAAAAATCAAGCTGCTGCTGAAGAGAGAAAACTTCAAGCAGAGGAGAGAAGATTGGATAGGGAAGCCGAGGAAAGGAAAGAGAAACAGAAAATGGAACATGAGGAAAGATTATCGTCTTCGTTTTAGGACAATGTTGCCAGAAAAGGGAGTAGATTTCTCTGATTTTATTACAAAGATACGTCGTACATTTACACGATGGATTGAGTTGTCTCAAACTGAGAAAACATATGAAGGCCTAATGGACTTATTACTTCGAGACAAAGTTTTGTCATCAGTTAATGATTCTTTCCTTGCATTTCTTCATAAGAGTAAACCCAAAAACTTAAAAGACATGGAGGAATACTGTTGCCAGTATGCCACCGCGCATCCCCATGCTACAGTTAGCAATTCTAAAGTGAAAGAAGGGTTGCCAGTTGCTTCGGCAGCACCATATGGCCCTAATTCCAATAAGAAATTTCAGGGTGCTCAACAAAACTGGAATAGGAAAAATAATCAGACTTACACTCACAATCAGAGTAATCCAACATATAATGGTTCTTCTTCTAAGAACTGGAGACGAGATGGTAGTTCTCGTAATTTTGGTGGTTATAATTTTAGACACTATCGCAAAGGTTATCACAATAAAAACTATCCGAGCTTCTCTTCTCGAGATAATCATTCTCGACGTCAAGAATATGACGATGGTGGTTATGGAAACCGCGATTCAAACCGGAATGATGATTACAATAGGCAGTATGATAACAATTACAGGGGAAATGATAATCGCGGCAGACCGAGACATAACAAAAGAAAATTTTACCAACAGGCAAACTCTGCACAACAAGAGTTTAATGGAGCCTGTAATCAAGTAAATGATAGTGGGAACTCTAATGCTATCACTGGTTGTGCTTTCGATTTTAGGAGAGCAACTGAATGCCCCCAATGCTCAACATTGTTCGAGCCATCGTCTGTATCTACCTTAATATGTGGTCACCCTCTTCCCGCTCTTCCTGCTGCAGTTGCGCATGATGGGAGAGGATCTCTCATCTTGTATAAAGGTCTAGTGAATGATAGTCTAGTCTCCGTGCTTTTTTATTCTGGATGTACTACTATCGAGGTTAGACAGTCTCTCATAGATAATCGCTGTTACACGGGAAAGGTGGTCAAATGTGTTATATTTGGTGGTACGATGGAAAAATATCCTGCTATCATTAGCATTCATACTCCCTTCTTTACAGGAGATGTCCACGCGTGTCTTCTTCCTAATCCTATTGCGGATCTTATAATCGGTCGTATTCGTGGGGTTAAGGAATGCACCCCGCAACAAATTTCTATTTGGGAAGAACAAAACATACAAACGGTCAATGCAGTGGTAACAAGAGCCCAAGCTCTTATTCCTCCAACTCAATAGGTCAAGTCTAGAGGTCCAAGACATGCTGCACCTATTCAGGCTGCAGATATTCCTATTCGGCCGTTTCAGAAAATGGCAATAGACATTATTGGCCCGTTTAAGATTAAGTCAGCCAGAGGACATCAATTTATCCTTACTTGCGTTGACATGTGCACGCGTTGGCCAGAGGCTATTCCTCTTAAGAGCATATCAACTGTCGATATCGCAGATGCTCTTTGGCTCATATTTTCTCGTCTGGGATTCCCCGGAGAAATACTGTCAGACCACGGCACTCAATTAATATCGGACACTATGTCTCAGGTAATGTCTACTCTAGACATTAAAAGGTCTCTCAGTAGTATTTACCATCCAATGTCCAATGGATTGGTTGAACGTCTTAATACGACACTAAAGAACTTGCTTGGCAAGATAACGGAGGACCATCCTGATGATTGGGACAGGGTCCTACCTGCAGCTCTCTTTGCTTATAGAGAGGTTGCCAAACGAGCATACAGGGTTTTCTCCTTTTGAACTTGTCTTTGGCGCGCAACCGCGCGGTCCTATGTCCTTGCTACACGATTTGATCCCTGCCGATAATATTGACGATGATACACAATCGTCATATGAATATGTCATTGATCTTAGGGAAAAAATTATCGAATCATGCAGGTTAGCAACTTCATCATCCGAATTTGCTAAAGAAAAGGCTAGGCGATTTGCTAATAAGAAAAGACGCCCACGTCAACTTTGTCCTGGAGACAAAGCGTTTGTCTTACTTCCCTTGAGGGAGAACAGACTTCTCATTTCATGGAAAGGTCCATACACTATAGTCTCGAAAATTTCCGATGTCGACTATATTGTCGATGTTGACGGAAGGCATAAACCCTTTCATATAAATATGCTTACGGAATTTATTGAACGACCAGACTATTTACAGCCTATTTTCCAGGCGACGGACGATTCTCCAGTCCAACATGGTCATATCTCATCCTATCTTAAGACTACCAACGATTGATAAGACTTTTGTCCTTCGTAGTGATGCCTCTTCCACTGGGATTGGAGCGGCACTAATGCAGGAGTATTCAGGAACTCTGCATCCTGTAATGTATATCTCTAGGAAGCTGAATGCGGCAGAAAGGAATTACTCGGTTTTAGACCGCGAATTGTTGGCAATGGTTTGGTCCATTCTTAAGCTACAAAGGTTCCTTCTGTTCGCGCATTTCATTATGGAAACCGACCAAAAAGCTCTTACAGCTATGCAAAGTAAGGAGTTGAAGCGCTCGATATCTACTCGTTATGCTATTGCTCTTCAACCTTTCCATTTCTCGGTGCGAGCTATCCGTGATTCGGATAATGTGATGGCAGACATATTGTCTAGATGCCTACATGATTCCATTGAAATCTTGTGTCCTAGATCTCCTGATACACTTCCAAACTTTGTCTGTTCTTAATATCATAATATATATTAACACAATTGTGTCACTATTTGCATGATGTATAATGACTTTAATAAATTTGGTTATGTCCATCCATGATATATATCCATTAGATATGTTGATAGTATAGCATTGTATTTCATGATATTTGTATATTGCTATAATTAGAGTATTTCATAATTTTTGATATGTATCTTGGGGTTGCCAGCAACTTAGATTTCTTTGATGGTACTGTCGTGAAACATTCTAAATCCACATATATAAATTAAAAGGTAAATGTAAAGCCTAACACATAAATTCAATAAAAGGAAAGAGAAATGGTTAAAGACCCGTGCTTTCCAATAGCGTACGCCTGTGTTAATAGAACGTCATGCTAGTTGAACAATAAAAACCCTTGTTTTTTTACTTCGTCTGCAAATTGTAACGTTTCACGTTGATAGTAAAGCCTACTGCATCACTACACGCTTTCTACAATAAAACGTGTACTGCATTTCTAAGAAAACCTTGAGATACGCAAGCTGATTAATGACCTAAATTAATACTAGCATTAATTACACTACGTTAACATAAACGAAAGGACAGATGGACTTAGGATAGAAAGAGAGAGTGAGGGCTGAAAGCAGGAACGCATGCCACCATCTCGCGATATACAATTAATGCCACCCTCCCCAAGCGAAAGGCCATAAGCAATACTTTTTTCAAATGGACAGTGATAAAAAACACTACCCATACGAGAGTTAGGTTTAAAAACCTGAAAAATGCTTATTGGGAAACATGACATTATACTGGTTTACGTTTGAAAGCCTGACAGTACCCAGACACCACATCGTATCGAAGTGAACAGGAGGTAGAAGAAAATGCACATTTTGAACGCAGCCACTTAGCTCCCTTAAAACTTATATATTTGGGTTCCTTAGGACTTGCTGACAAAGAATATATTAAGTGTTACGCAAATAGTCTAGGAATTAACAAATTATAGCCAAAAGAAAATAGTGAGGGTGTCAGACAACACCAAAAAATAATCGCACAGTGGCATGTTTTGAACCCACTATTTTACGGGAAATGGGCCACCATGTAAAATCCTATTTGATTGGATAGAAATAAATGTAAGGCTAAACACGATTAGTCGGACTATAAATACTAATTCTTTGTTGTTAGGGAAACGGTAGTAAGGGTACTTTTTTGAAAAGCTGTGTAAACATGGCCCGATTGGTTAGACCCGCCAATATAGTCAATTAGGAGCGTCAGGTCAGTGCCACACTTTAAAATAAACTTACTAAGAAACAGTGCGTTGAGAGCCAGATCATATTTTTCTAAATAAAAGTCTGGGACAGAGGCAGATCGGAATCTGTGCCATTATTCATCGCCAGTCAACGTATCTGTGTATTATTTCCATGAATTGTGGTAAGCTTGATATATTCAATATCTTTTTAATGAAAATTGAATGTAAATTGATAATTTATGTCTGTATATGTGTGTGGTTCAGTAGCGAACATGAGGCAAGGCCTATATAGTGCTCCAACCTGAACAGAAGGTGTCGGAGAAAAGTAAAACTGCATGGAATTGCCAAACAGTACACTGACACCTATCTTATTGACTAGAAAGAACTAATGCTGGAATTGCAGAGGCGTAGTAACCATTTAGGAGGAGAATACTGGTGTAAATTGTTTCAGATGAAGATAGCAGTTGGCCTACCGCTCTGAACTCAGTGTTTGTTCTGTATTGTGTTCAGAGTAGAAATAGATTATAAATTAGATCTGAAGTAGGAGGTACAACCTTCTTGTTTCAGGGACTGTGGTCCTAGTTATTGAAGCAGCACCTGGTCTGAGTTTTGCTGAATCCAGAGGCTGACAGCATACTCCTGGGTCCAGATAGCGACCAGTGAGGTGTCTCCAGAACACAGTGAAGCAATCGAGCAGAGGAGTCTTTTCCTGCCGCCATCACGAAAGATAAGCTTCTGTGGCCAGAGTAGCTCAACATTATGTGCCCCCTCAAAAATTGACATTTTGTTAACCACAGAGGGACAATTAATTGGTTCAAATGACAGGAACTGTGAAAGTTTCCCAATACTATTTCCCCGATAATCAAACACTTGAAGTCATGATGAAAAACAACAACCAAGCTTGAACAAAACCAGTATTACCTCATATTACTACTGCACAAATTACACACATAGAATAATAATAATAAACTATGTCAATACAAAGTTCATATATATAAACTGTGTAAATAATACTTGTAATTACATTTGATTGTGATTCCTGGTTCACTGTGTAGTTGAATCAGGATATCCATTATTGACAAGAATTAATACATATATTTTTTAAACTTAAACACTTGACTCATTTAAGATAGTCTTATAGAGTGTTATATGTGTGTGAGTGTCACAGTGTTGTAAAGTGTTGTAGAATAAATTAAATTGTTTATCTGTCTGTTGTTGTTGTGACTTACACTTCATCATTTTCATAACCCTAGACATTTAACGTAGTCATCACAATATTCCAGAATAATTCTGACTGAGGCATAAATGTGGTAGCAAGTAAGGTCATCTGTAATACACCACACTTATTAGATACAGATACCTTCACAGCTGATCTCAGTCAGTACACTAAGTCCCCTATAAATATTTATAACATCCCACTTTACCACAGGTACCTCCCGAGTTTGTTTTGCTTAGAGGAAATATTTTCTCTTATGTTGGGGGATGATTTATTCTCTCCAGACGCTTTATTTGTGCGTCCATTGTACCTGATATTAGGTTCATTCTTTCACTGGCGCATAATTGATGCTTGTGCTATCTTACTCATGGTTATATTTTTTTAAAATGTGTCTTTTTTTTACAGGCGGGGGGGGGGGGGGGAAGGGGAGGGGGTGCAGTAATATGTTGCGGTCATTTTTGACGGAGTTTCAAACGTCAATTTATTTGTCGTTGTTTTTTTCACCCTGGTCAAAGTTGGGTAACTATGTCTTAACTTTGCTGTGTCAGGTTGATTAGGGGTTATCTCTTCTTTAGGTTCATTCATTGTGTTTGACCAGCATGGAGATAGGGTCAAAGGTACATAGTTCTGGGCCATTGCCCATGCGCAGTTTTTGAGCGCAAAGAGTTAGACTTCCGTCAGGGAGAGAGGTGAACTGGCTTCTGTGGGACGTGAATGTCCGTTGTAATTTGGGGAAGGAAAATCTTCGAAGTGACTGTGTTGTCAGTTTTCCCCAGTGATTTACTGTACGTCAGGAATGACGACAGTGTTGTTTCTTGTGTTCTGAGGATTCTGTTCAAGGTAACACCGACTTTATCATTACTACGCATTCGGTTGCAGAACTTGTTAAAGGCTTACCTAGCCTGTGAGAACAGCTCACAGTTCCTATAATGCAGAACCTATATTTTGTGCTCGAGGTAGCCATTTAAGACTATTCGTCTTTATTTGATCAGAAGTCCAATGACGAAGTTATATATGGTGGAAACCGCAGGTTGGCGGTATATTTATACAAACATTATAGCAGGGTTTATGTAACCTGCTTACGAAGAATACACAGCTGACGTCATATTGAGGCCCTGTGTTTCGGCCAATACTCTACAGCATGATAAGATGCAACTGGCGTGTTATGCCAAGTTGAACGACGGCTCTGGTAATATTATTACATGATGTAGGAGCTCGTCTTTTGTATGACGGAGTTATTAAGGTATCTGACGCGTTCAGTCAGGGATACCAAAGCGGCTTTGTGAACTATAGCTTAAAGAACATACCACTATTGACCATGCCCACATATTTGAATGTTTACCAGCCTTAGAATGCCTGATATGTACCAAGCGATTTCAGTTAACATGATCCTGCTTACATTGACTGTTCCTGTATGATACTTCTGTTAGTCCTGTGAATAAATATGTGAACTGTTACCAGTAGTGGCAACCATCATTGGCTTCAGTACGAGTGTGACTGGGTGTATTGTTTACCATATATGAGCCTACACGCATTCGCGACTACACACCCATGTCTCTCAACATCATCATCATCATCATCGTACAAGAACTAGGTATGCTGTCAACGTGAGTGACCCAGATCTTCACTGCACCATTACACTGTTCAGGTGACATCAACACGCATACCTGGCCGACTACACATCAACATTAGAGGACCCCATAAAAACACGTTAACATTTATGGTGGCCGTTACATTTCTGGCCTTAACACTTAGATTTAGTCTAGACTCAGACTTAGAGTTCAGTCCCGCGATGAGCGTGTCGTAGAGTCTCCCGAAGTAGATTCAATCCTGCGGACGTGCCAGCATTATGTCGTAGATTTTATCAGATAGGTAATAGATGTTTATAGCCCTGTCTGAGCAGAGGTGAAGGTGATGACAATGTGAAAGTAAGGGGTAAGAAATAGTTTTATCACGAGGTGATTGTGTAAGAGAAAGGACAGTCTCTTGATATAATAATTTATCTAATCCAGCTTATCTGGACGACCAACTTTAAATCAGACGCACTTTCTCTCCTTGTACGAAAATACAAGTTACACTGCACTTACATGCACACAATTCTGTGACAAATATGCACGAACGTGAAAACAAACAATGAATAACATATAATAGATAAGGGTTGACCGAGACAATAACAAAAAGTTTAATCAAGTTTATTATCAATAAAAGATCGCAACAATAAGCATACACATCACTTAGATCATGTTTTATAGACAAAATTGTAAAAGAAGAAATTAATCAAATAGGTTCTCCCCCTCTGGTAAAGGAAAAGAAAAGACGATCCCAACAGAGGTTAATTAACCCAAAAGATCAAAAATTAACAATAATTTATGAAATAGTCAGTATGGGAAAAGAATAGGTTCCTAATGTAATCTATCCCGTGACTACTTAGATTAGCGAGATAAAACAAGAAAGAAGAAACCACATAAGTATATGATGTTAACCAAAAGCATAAGTTTCTTTCTCCGTTCATTCAAGTCACACCCATTCAGTGGCCACTTTCAGACTTATGCTTACCCCAGTAGTTGTCGCAGGCATTCCAAGGAAATACACTAATAAGTATTAAGACTATTTTAGTGTCAAAGTTATGTTTTGCCAAATCCAGCCCCAGATTCGACGTAGTTGCTGACTGCAAATTCCACGGGAATCGCTAGAGTAGGTGATTTAATTTGTCCTGGATACAATAAGTTATCTATGCCTTCAGTTGGTTGGAGTAGGGTTCATGCGTGGTGATCGGCGACGTAGGATGAATAGAACATATATAGTTCCTATGTTGTTTAGCCTCAGGTGGCTGAAACGCTAGTTTAAGATACATAAATGGTGATGACAATATATGTTGCCACAGCTGGCTGCTGAGATTTATAAAAATGTAATCTGGTAATAGTTCTGGTCCAGTTAATCTTATAATTATTGTTCTAGTTTGGTCTCTCTCATAAAATGAAGAAGAATGGACCGCACAGTTCATAGCCCGAAGACTCAACAATATTATAAAGTTTCTGGTTGCTTATACAATTATAAGACTATAAGAACTCAAGTTCATATGACCGTAAGTCCACTAGTACGCAAATTTGATCGGCCTACATTTTAGGAAAGAAAATATGAACATTTAACCAAATTATCAATATCATATCAAACACGAAATAAACTAGGACCTATTCACCTCTCCGTGATAAATTAGATTTAAAACAATCGTGCCTCACTTATCCTATCGTTTTTAACGCGTGATATGAACACTAGTCATTTAAAAAATTACAAAAAAAATGGATAGCAGTAAATAATATATACCGTCAGTAGACAGTTATTTAATGTATGTAGTAGTCAATTTAAAACATCTCTTACTGGGAAATAGCGAGTAATTAAATTTACTTTACGGCTGAAAAAGATTTAGCTATAAGTTCCTGGCTATCGGAGAGACATGGTATATATCCGTAAATTCCGTTCTATCGCTCTTTAATGCAGAAGTCACACCCACTGCCAGACTCGAGCCCATTTGCCGTTCGATTCTGGAATCAAAGGAAATTTTACCACTTCTCCCGCATCTCAAACTCGTAAGTTTAATTACACTGAAAATGTAACACTCCAATATACGTCTCAGACTGATCGCCCCCTTGATTCTTTAAAGAAACTAGTTAACGCCTTACCGCTCACTTCGCTCTGTTTCACATAGCGCTTAATTGCCAGATGGCTCTCGTGTTAAATGCGATCGTGAATCAGGCGTTCGTGAAGTAAAATATATAAAACCTAGATGGGGAGGGGCAAAAGTGGATGGTCAAATGCTGCATTATTTTTCATATGTGGCAGACGAACATTTGTTATGCTATTTAGAAGATTCCAGAAAGGACTTCTTAATTAGTTATTGAGTGTAACTCAACTATCAAGCAATTTTGTAATTAATCTTTATTCATTCAAATTTCATCATTTACATTTCCACAAGAAAAAAGATAGATGTACATAATAAATTGATTCAGTAATTGTAATCATCTGACTTTTAATTTTATACTGAATTGTTGTTTATCATAGGACATTTACATAGGAAGGTGGCATCTTAGGCTCTATCTTTAATCTGAAAAATATCTAAAGCAGAGACCTTCACAGTCGTGACTATCCTGTGATACAAGTACTCTTCTTTGACACTATATTCTTATCAGAAAGAATTCTTTTTCAGTTCTTTCAGTAACTACTAGTGACAACTACACTCATGAAAACCTTTTACTACAATGGACTATGTTGTCTAAATGAGGATTCAGATCAATAGTAGCCCGTCATCATAGGGGGGTCGTCTTCGTGATAGGAAACAGTGAATGTACCCAGTCGCTTGAATGTCATATGAGGGAGATTTCAGAATGAAACTTCTGTAGATGGTCACGCCAGGATTTCATTACACGTGATCTGATATTCTTGATATGCAGAATGATTCCGCGCAGATGGATTCAGCTAGTATATCTCGTCAGCTGTAGTAATTTCAAAGACTGTTCGGGCTGTTGCTGGTTTTTATTTCTTTTTTTTTCTGTCAATCCTGTCTATAGTTAAGTGGTGAGGTGACATCCCTTACCTGTCTTAGACAAGTTATTTCTTCGCGTGTTTCAGCCATTATGGAAAAGCTTCTGTCACATTGATGTTCTGACGTTTTCCAAATATTTTATGATTTTTAACGATAACGAAGTTACTTGTTTCAACACAAAAACTGTCTTTGACACAGAGTGACTAATAATTTCATTTTCCCAACACGTCCCACCTTTCTTACTCTTTTAATGTTTATGGTTTCCTCGATTTTTTGCACTTTCGGTTTCTTTTCTTTTGGATTTTTCCTACATAGCCCATTATTCCCCTCTCAGACCTTACCCCGCGGTTTGATTATGTTCTGGACTTCATTATAAATCCAACACTTGGTCAGTAGTGGTCAGCATATGTAATATTACCTAAGCTGCACCTGGTGTTTGTCTGACTAGTGGGAACGCTTGTAGCTCGTAACAACGTTGATCTCGAGCGAGAAATAGTTTCTTTGAAGAAGCGAACCGATAGCGGGAGCAAAGGTGAGACAATCCTTTGAGATCTGAGTACCCACTTTTATCTCCGATACAAGGGAGACAAAACTCATGTTCGTTCTGAGATTTTGGGTGTGGCCCTTGACCGCCGCAATTAGCTCATAGAATAATATTATGTCTTATCTAGGAAACTTTCTCGTGGTTGTTGTCTCTGATGTAGACTGTAGAATAACATTTGTCTTACTCATGATTACGTTATACGCCGTACATCTGTGGGAACACGCGATGCCGGGTGGCTGGAGTTAGCGTCTCATGTAGACTTTAAATCTAGAGAGTTTTACTCAGTCAAACACACTCGTAAATTTGTCCTGCCCGTAGATGACCAATCGAGACAGGAAGATGTGGGCACAAAACTAACTAGATTGTGTTGCCTATTCTCGTCATCTCGGAGTAAGTTGACATCTTTTGTAATATAGAATTCATGTTAGCTTTTATATATAACTGATAGTAGTGTGACTTGAATTATTTTATTTTATTTCTCCCCGGTAATTAATTCAGTGATACTGTAGCGCCGTCACCGCCTTAGTTAATGGGTGCTTAAGCTGTTAGGTGTCTCCTGGTGTTATTGTTTACAATGGGTTAATGGTAGACTTTCGCAAACAGATAGTACTAGGCGAAGAATCTCATAGTCCGTTCAGTGCTTACCATGGGTTAAGAGTAAGTTAAAAAGCGTCATTACTTTAAGGAAATGTCAGTGGTGTAAGGTATTCACTTAAAAACTGGACAGTGATGTGCGTGCGCTATAACACTTGAATTATAAGAGGTGATCACTTATTTACTTTCTGAGTGAAACTTCTAGTGGTTGGGTGTGGAATTATTATATGCCTACTTGTGTAGTTAGACACCAGTTTAGAACTTTCACGGCAATACAGAAAGCAGTCACCAGCCAGAGATATAATTATATCTTATGGTTAAGTCACGAACTACTATTATAGCTATAACATTGCATTTTCCATGCATTTAATTTGGAAGATTATTACTTTTCCCTTTTTGTGTATCGACCCCAAGGGGCGCATACCATTTATTATGTAATGTCTAGTGCTGTATGTTATGTAAATTCACTTAATGTTGTAAAATGAATCACATATCCACTCAGCTGGAACTAAAGGGTTAGGTTTCCCGTATGTTGAGTTGGAAGAGGACGGAGTAGATTTGGCTGTCAGGGAATTTGCTGACAGGTACAAAGTATGTACAAGATGTATTTGCCTATACTGGCGCATGCTGAAAATTGATAGAGTGGAAGTAACAGGATGGCGACTCATATGGATAAAGACAGCCCGAGACTGTCTTAGCAATGATAAATCCCATTGTGGGGCATAACTGATTATTATGACGTTATTGTAATTTTATTGTTTGCTTAATATAAATGGTGTGTGTTTGGGTCTCAGTTTCAGGATACCCCACTGCTACTGCAGGATTCCAGCCAGGCGAAGAACGTAACATTCTCGTAGATCTCACGGTTCCTGAAATCAATTAGCACCATGAGTTGTCACCTATAATAATAAATAATAAATTCTTTAAGCACCAAACACGGCGCATAAGGCAGAAACCAGTGCTCTCCAGGTTGTTCGTTGTGACGCCACTCCTCTTAGCTCTTGCACATTATTTAGGCCCAACGTTCTTCCTTCTCTTATTATTGTTCTTCTGAGTGTTTCTTTTGGTCTTCCTTTTTTCCTCTTACCCTCAGGAACCCAAGTGAGCGCCTGTAGTGGTATTCTGTTGTTTTGCATTCGTAGGACATGACCGATATATGACCATCGTCTTTTCCTTATATAGTCGGAGACATATTTCTGCCTAGAGTCTTCTCTTATTTGTCGATTAGTCTTGAATTCTTTCCAACTGATGTTCATGAGTTTTCTAAGACATTTGTTCTCGAATGTATTCAGCTTGTTCTCCAATGATTTTGTTATTTTCCAACTCTCACAGCCGTATGTTAACACTGAGATAACATTTGAATTAAACAGACGAAGCTTGGTATGTATATTCAATGATCGTAATTTCCAAATGTTAGATAATCTATTGAAGGCGCTAGCTGCCAAAGCAATTCTAGTATGGATTTCTCTTGTTGTGTCACCATCCTGAGTCATTTTACTGCCTAAATAATTGAAACTTTCAACTTTCTGTAGTTTTTCCCCGTTCAAGATGATATCAAAGGTCTCGTTAGAAAAGTTCATAGCTTTAGTTTTAGAGGCATTTATTTGGAGACCTATTTTAACCGAGAGATGACACAAATTATTTATTGCTTCTTGGGATTGTCTTGGTGTTGAACTTAAGAATGCTACATCATCTGCGAAATCCAGGTCCCCCAGGAATTTTCCATTTGTCCATTTTATACCTAATTGTTCATTGTGGGTATAGTTTCTCATAACCCAATCAATAGCTATTCCAAAAAGTAGTGGTGACACCTATACCTGAAGTATAACTCTTTTTCAACGCCCATCCCTCTAATGGAAAATGAGCTCACGCAGTGTATAACGAGCCATAACAAATCTTAAATCGTATTTGGCAGTAGTAGTTTCCTACTCGCCTCTTGATCACCTTTCAGAGCATAGTGGCTTCCAGCATATCGATCAATGCAGCGTCTTCAGCAGAATTGAAAACCACCGACTGTGTTCTTAAACAGAGCGCTCAACCACAAATAAAGTTCAAACCGGAGTTAAAAATCAAGTACGCAGGCCTAATTTCACGCGCTGGATAATAGCGCAATGGACCGTTTGTCCTAAATTGACCTCGTCTTGTGTGTGTTTCTGGTCATTCAAAACCCCCGCACGTATTAGCAGTCAGCCGAATATAGACATAATAATCTACAGCCTATCTCGTGATTTCTGTGTGACCAACGGTTCATGGATAGCGCCTACAGTGGATTTATAATGTAATTCATCACCTATAGGAGGATATACTGTACACATAAAGACACTAACTGGAGGTATTGAATTTGGTCCCACAAAAGCGGAAGGATTGGAACTCGGTTTATTTATTTCTCGGTGTTTTTTTCAGGAGGGTTTTGTGTTGGTAGAATGTTTTTGTGCGTTGGTGTTTAATTGGATAATTGTTAACTTGATGTGAATATTTGATGCCTTTCTTATGTTGTTGCGCTAATATATTTATTTTCATATGTTTTCTTCTTTCAAGAACCTTTAATAAATTTTACTCATTTATTAACGCGCTGTTCACGACCCTTCATCCGTACTTAATATAGAAGCTCTTACTATTGTCTCTGACCAGAGAAAGGAAAGAGAGCGGGTGGGTCTTAAGACTATATAAGTGTGTTGAGGCTTGGAAAGAGAGATAGCTTTAATGAATCCTCTGCCAGGTTTCTCAAGTTCACCCTATTTTACACATTATCTGTGTGTTGTCTATAATTCAGTCAGTCCACTCTCATTGTCGATTTCACTACAATTGTCTGACTCGTCAAATACTCTAAAACTTTAACTCAACCACGACTGTCTTGTAATTATAAAAAAGGCAAAGGTTATCCTAAAGCAGATACCGCCGTAGGGAAGTGAAGTGTTACAGACTTCACTATACTAGGTGTCACGTAGACAGTGACTTAATTTATTTTTCCATCTCGTCTCAATGTTATTACTCTTTAATGTTCTGTTTTCCCAGACATTTTGTTTCTGTTTGCTTTGCTACCTGTGTGGCCCAATTGTTTTCTCCTTCTCAAACCCTACCCGAGGTTCTTTACGTTCGAGCCTGCAGCGGTCAGCGAACGATAATGTTACGTCAGCACACCTGGCCTGATCAGAAGAACGTCTGTTACGCTTAAAGTGTTAGAACGAGCCAAAGACGAGTTCTGTGAAAGAAACGGTTCGTTAGCGGCGGGTACCCTCTGTGGTCCGAACAGGGGAATTTCTCTGGTCGTTTTAAAACGTTTGATCACAAGCGGCTAGTACCCTTTGAGGCCTGGGTAACGAGTTTGATCTGTTTCAGGGGGAGATAACAATCGCGGTCAGTTTGTGGGTTGTTTGCCCTTAGATGAGCAAAGAGCACATAATATTATGATTGTCTCTCTGGGGGAATTTTCGCAAAGTTGTTGCTTCTGAAACCTTTGTCTTACCCGGTATTACGCATTACGCCGATACATCTGTAGAATAAGGCTCTGCAGGTGTCCTGGGTAGAATGGTTTGTAAGCTATAAGACTTGAAATTTTACTACGTCAAACACAATCGTAGAAGATTCCTGGCCCGAGATGGACCATCATGAGAATTAGGCAGACTTTAACAGAACTAAAATGTTAAGGCCTTTCTCTAGTCATTTTCGGGTTTCAGGGGATACCGAATTGCTAGAGTCAAGTCTCCAGTCAGGCGAAGAATGTCACATTCTCTTCGTTCTAGAGGGATTCTGAGTACATCTAGCATCACGAGTCGTCAAACCCCATTCCTGAACCTAAACCTTTTTGTCAACGCCAAGTTAAGCTCACGCAATGCAACGAGCCAACGCTAAATCTGGAAACATCGAATGCAGTAGTAGTTCTCTACTCGCCTATTGGATTACCAGTCAGGGCATTGCGGCTTCCAAAATCTCAAAACAGCCCAGCATGTCTATAGCAAAATTCAGTTCACCAGTCTCTGTATGCCTAAACGGGGCACTCAGCCAAGCCACAGTCCAGCCAGCCAAAAACCGGATTTTAAGCCAATTCTAGCGCCTGATAAGAGCGCCTTGGGATCAGTTGTCCTGAAGTGACCTAGTCCTATGGTTGATCTCTGGATTATGTAGAACCTCGCCTTAGGAGCGGCCAGCCAAAGATAGACAGAGTTCCAGCCCCACTCGCGCCAGTAGGGGGGAGTCACCAACGATAGCGCCTATACAGTGATTTTATTCAGGTTAATTCCATCACCGATGGAGGATATATACGAAAAAACCACTTACTGGAGCTATTCCATTGGTCCCCGAAAGCGGACAGGCTGTCGCTAAGTTCATGCAGTTGGTCAGCAGGAGATAAACAGCGTCCCCCAGCCCACCTCGCGCCAGTAGGGGGAGTCACCAATGATAGTACCAACAAGGACAGTTTTGTAGGCTTAGTCCCTCACGAAGATCTACATATAAGACACTGTCTGGACTATTTCATCTGGTCCCCGAAAGCGGAAGGACTGACACGCAGTTTATTCATTTTGGTAAACAGTAGGTAAATAGAGTCTTCCAGCCCAACTCGTGCCAGTAGGAGGGAGTCACCAACGATAGCGCCTATACAGTGATTTTATTCAGGTTAATTCCATCACCGATGGAGGATATATACGAAAAAACCACTTACTGGGACTATTTCATCTGGTCCCCGAAAACGGAAGGACTGCCACTCGATTATTTGTCTCTCTGTGTTCTACAGGTTTTATGAATGGTGATCTGTGTGTGTGTTTGTTGGTGTATTTTGCGTATTTGATGACTATTGATGATTTTGATGACTATTGATGATTATTGAGATTGCTGATGATTTTTTGATGTCATTTATGATGTTATGATGAGATGCATTATTTTCATGCTTGTCTTCATTTAATAAAGTTTACTCATTTTATTAACGCGCTGTTCACGACCTTTCCATCCATAAGTAACTTGTTTTAGCTCTCTACTATAATCTCTATGTATGATAAGAGAAAAGAGCGAGAGCAGGAGGTGCTTAGACAGACATAAGTGAGTTGAGGCTTGGAGAGAGAGATCATTTTGATAAATCTTCTTCCAGGTTGTCTCAAGTCCATCTCCTATTTACACCTTTCTGTGTGTGTAATCTATAACTCTGTCAGTCCACTATCCCTTGTCGATTTCACTACTATTGTCCAACTCGACAAATACTCTACACTCTAACTCAACCACGACACTAGGTCCAGCATTGAGAGGTGGGGTGACCAGTTCCATTCCTCGCTGCCTTTTAATTTTCTAACTCACGAGCAGAGCAAGGTACCCATTTACATCTGGGATAACCGAGCGTGACGCCATCGTGGTTTGAACCCGGCACCTTTGCTTCGAGGGGCTACATTAGTGATCAATATTACTTACCTAATTCCATAATCAGTCTCTGGTTTTGGGAACGCTGTTCATGTTCCATTCTTTTCAGCCTTGCCACTTGATTTGACCAGTATGTTTCTGCAATAGTAAGTTAAATTTATGATTCATGTTTATATCTGTTCGTTATTTTGTTTTATTTTCAAAGTTGTTTTTATTAATTCATTGATGACAAATGTGACGTTCATCCTCTGATGGGTTATAATTAGGATATATAGGGTATTCAATTTCAAATAAGATGAATAACTGCCTGTAGCGAGAGGTTAATTAGATTTAGTTATCTATATAGGAATCAAGGTATGTCATAGTCTACCAGGATAGTATGCCAGTAAAGAGTTCTGGTCTTACAAGTAATACCCCAGTCTTAGAAATAAGCACTGGTGTATGGCTATCATAGAAATAGTCAGACTGTGAAAACCCTGGCCAGGTGGTAAGAAGTTGTACCAGGATTTAAGGCGTCTCCTCCCTATGACTATCTTATGATTTCTTATATGCTAGGGGATAATTAAAATGAACATTCACTGTAACCACAAATGGAAGAAGTGAATAAATCCTCAGGTACAATTAAAATAGTTTAATAATTACACTAATATTCTATTTCTACTAGTTGGAAAAGAGCATAAAAATATATATAAATAGTCACACAATTACTATTATTGTCTGTTTAGACTTCAAGATCTTAAATAATAAAGTTACTGAAATCACTGTTATTAGTCCTTTGAATTTAAGGATAACTGTCATCAGTTGACTGAGTTTCTGTATGGTTAATTATTGTTTTCAACTATTTGCTGTTTCACATGTATAGGTGGTCAGTGTCTTAAATGACACTTATCTTTCAACTTGACAATGCTGACACTGAACTGTCCTTTGTAAATATCAGACTTGGTAGACCCAACTGTAGGGATGCCAATGACCAGTTGAAGTTCACTCTTTGGGGTCCTGCACTGTTGTGGGATTGCCTCTGATGAAAAACACAGGCTTCTGATACTTGACAGTCCAGTTTGAGTTATTTCATGGAACCTGAAACATCATATCAGCCTTGGCTAGTATCTGGCTAGACTTATAGCTGACTAGCACAGATGTCAGACCAGTCAGTCATCAGATATCACCGTTATACAATCATAGTAAGTAAGGACATCATTTCAGTGATATAAAAGTATTAACATTTCAGTTAATTGTAACTGACTAGCACATAAGTCAGACTAGTCAGTCATCAGATGTCAAAGTTATACAGTCATAGCAAGTAACATCATTTCAATGATACAGAATTAATATTAACATTATCAGTAATAAACATCATCTGGGTTATTCTGCTCCTGTAATCTTTTACTTATTTATAACTTGATCTATCTAAACCATGTAGGGTACAAATTTAAATACTGATGCCATTCTTAGCATCTACACAAAAGTAATACACAATTAAATAAAGTGAGTGCCCTACTGACGAAACGATAGTGTTGTTTTCTTCAGTAGCACCATTACACAATTGTTGAATTGAAACTGGCTGGGGAACACTCCAGTTTACCAGCTGTAAATGGGTACAAAGTTGTGCGCTCGAACTAGGGAAGGCAAAGGCAGCGAGGAAGGGGACTAGTCACCTAACCTCGTAAAAGCGGTATCTTCCATGCTGAAGCTTCTAACAATTCATTTCCCTATGACAATCTCTGGTCATGGGACTGCCTTTATCTTCGACAAGATCCAGCATTTAATATAATAAATATTTTCTTCATTTGGCTGTGGGGCTAGATTTGATACGTTTTTGTACAAGCAACCATCTTCCACAAAGCACATATTTAAATCATATTGAAATAACAATACATTATATCAATGAATATTATACAGGCATATTTTGTGAATTCTATATGAACCTGAAATTAAAAAAAATATTATACACGGTAGTTATCCTAAGTTCGCTTACCCTCAGACTCCAGACACTGACTAAAACTTCTGGCGATCCGCTCACACTTCAGATGGATTAAGCGTAGTAGCGATCTCTGCCGTCAGTCTGTCTCAAACCTCTTTCGTTGTGTGTGTCTCCGCTGTTGTTGTTGTTGTTTTCGTCTACTATGCTGCTGTAATACCCTGTTCAACCTGAAAGTTTGGTTATAATTGGGGTATATAGGGTGTTATCGTCTTCACTGGTATCTCGTTCGTAGTCCTGGAGGTGATCGGTCCTGAAAAGGACCACTAGCTGGCTGTCTGGGTTCCTCTTTGTCCGTTTGTGGTGCCGTGTCGCGCTCATGGTGTTTTTTATGTCCTGCCTCAACTATCTGGCTCGTTTTGTTTTGTGTGTTTCTACGCTCATAGTTTCTGTTGCTTTTGTCTTCTTGCTCTCCTGTATCTGTGACAGTGCTTTTTCAATTATCGTAGGTAGTAGCTGTTCTAGCGTTTTTTTTGGATGATTTCTTTTACTGCTTGGTTGTTCGTTTTAGTTTCTCCCGTGCTGTTTGATGATATTTCCTCAATGGCTATTCTTTCTGCTTCTATTCTTTTGAGTATTTTTGTGTTTTCTTCTGTCAGCTCTTTCAGTTTCTTGACATCTGTTTCTACTTGTTGCTGGATTCTTTTCATTTCTTCCATCACGTGTTTTATGTTCTGCATGTTTATCGCATCTTCTCCACTGTCGGTTGGTTCATCGGCGGCCTGCTTGCTGTTTTTTTCGATTCGCAGCTTCATTTTCATTTCTCTGACTTCAGCGGTCAGCTTGTGTAACTGTCGTCTGTCTATCGTGCGTTGTTTTTCTGCAACATCCGCAGCCACTCTGTGTTTTGCCTCCTTGAAGGGAATGTTTTTGGAAACCGCTTCCTTCAGGATGCTCTTGGTTTCTTGGAACATCGGGCAGCCTCGGTATCTAGCCCCATGGTTTCCGAGGCAGTTTGCACATGTGCGGTTTGAGTTTATTGTTTTGTAGTTGTTGTCCTCCTTCGCCTTGGGACAATCGCGGTATAGGTGGCCACCCGCACAATATCGACAGACTGCATCCCTCCTGCACGTCTTTTTTGTGTGCGAGAACTGCTGGCAGTTGGAGCACTGCATCACCGGAGGGATATAGGCTTCTGTCTTTTTGGTTGTGGTTTCGAGCGTCAGTCTCTCGGGTCTTGTCGATCCTTCTACCGTAACTATCATCAGATGTGTGTCTCCAGTTGTTGTTGTTGTTTTGATGAGTTGATGGGTGGAGATCGGGCACTGAAAATCTGATCATTGTTGCCTTTTCTCATTCCATCTTGGTCTACCCTGTTCAACCTGAAAGTTGGTTATAATTGGGGTATTTAGTGTCATTTAATTTACTAATTTTGTTTTCAATTTAAATAACTGTTGCCTTTTGCAGTTGCTGATTTTTATTTATATTAGTATTTGTCAATTTTATTTTCTCTTTGGTATTGTTTCTAGATAACTATTGTCCTTTACACTTGGTTTTAATTTGTATTAGTATTTGTTCTTTTTGAGTTGTTGTCCCTTTTTTTTAATACCTTGTCTTTCCTTGTCCTATGAGTAGTTATTTTTTGTTAATGCTTTGTTAGTTCTTGCTGCTTAATTTCTATTTAGTTGGATGATTTTCCTGAAGTTCTAACCTTATATTTTTTCCTTTGTTTTATGTATATATCTTTTAAGTATTGATTGGGCATCTCTTGGGGCATCTATACTTAAAACCTTATCACCTGTTAAGTCTATATTGTGATTTCTGTAGTAAGTTTTTAATTCAAGCCTTTGTTGTTCATACTTTTTACAGTGGATCAGATGGTGATCTATGTCATTCTCTTCCTGACATTCTTGGCAGTGTGGTTCTTCTACCATGAAGTATGCTGCACCGAGTCGGAGACGCCACAGTTTTTTGTTCGATGGTATCTTTAATTCTTCTCTGACCTGGCATGTCCTCGTTGGTTCTTTCAGCAGTTTGAACGCGTGCCTGCCTTTTCTACTTTCCTTCCATGTTGTCTTCCATTCCTCGTTTATAGTTTCCTTCACTTGGCTCTTGATCTCTGACCTCCCCAGTCCTGCTTTTATATTGTTTTTACTTGTTCTTCCCTTCTTGGCGTTCTGGTCTGCCAACTCGTTGCCAGCTATACCCATGTGTGCTGGAACCCACACTAGCCTCACACTACATCCTCTGTTCTCTAGTGATGTATTAATTGCTAGAATTTCTTCCTTTATGTCTGGCCGGCTACATTTACCTGGGTGTTCTAGTGCTTGTAGTGATGATAGTGAGTCTGTAAATATCGTAACAGCTTCTGGTGGGTTATCTTCGATTATTTCTAGACTTTTAAGAATTGCTACCATCTCTGCAGTAAAAATCGATGCACCTTCCGTTACACTGTAGCTCTTTTTTATTCCCCATTGTGGTATTACAACTCCGGCACCTAGTTGCCCACTATCACCCTTGGATCCATCAGTGTAGACGGCCAGACTTTGTTTAGTTAGTTGCTCTATGAACTTTCTACTTATCATTTTGGCTTCCTTATCTTCTATGTTTTGTTTGATCTTTTCAGTAAGTGAGTAGTCTATGATTGGTGTTTTTAGTTCCCATGGTGGTATTTTGCTTCTGTATTTATTACTATTTTCAATTGTGTTTGTTAGTTCTTTGAAATGCATTAGGTCTTCTATAGTTCTCCACCCTGTTGGATATCTATCTTTATTTAAGGGGACGTCCCATACACTTGGTTGGTTTTTGACAAATGCTTTATGTGCTGGGTGGGTCACTTCTTGTGCTACTTTACTCCAATAATTTAATCTCAGTTCTTTCCGTCTTAGACCAAGGGGAGGTATGCCGAGAGCTACTTCTAGAGCTTCTACTGGTGTCGATATAAATGCACCTGTAATGGTTCTCATGGCTGCATTTTGAATCCTGTCCAGTTTTGCTTTGTTAGAAGCTGCAGCTGAGTCATAGACTATGCTGGCATAATCCAGTTTCCCCCTGATGAAGGATTTGTAGAACATGAGCATTATTTTATTGCTGGCCCCCCATCCATTACCTTTTACAATCCTTAGTATATTTAGGGGTCCCCTACAGCTTTCTACCAAATTGTCTATATGTTTATTATAATTTAGTTATTTATCTAAAGTTATGCCCAGAAATCTTGTTGTTGAGGAGGTACATATTTTCTGTCCTTTAATGGTTATATTGATTTTGTTATTTTTTTTTTAAATTTCCTTTGCTGAAAATCATACCTACTGTTTTGTTTACATTAATTTGGAAGCCCCAACTTTTCATCCACTCTGAAACTTTGTCTATTTGATTTTGAAGTTTTTTGTAAACATGGTCCAAGTTTTTTCCAGATCGCCAAATGGCACAGTCATCTGCAAATTGTGATACTACATTCTTTATGTCATTAAATTCATCTGCTAAATCATTTACAGCTATAGTGAAAATTGAAGGAGAAATCACTGATCCTTGAGGAATCCCATTCTGTTGTTCATATATTTCTGACCTATCATTATTCACCTGTACAGCAAAGTACCTGTCCTGTAAAAAGTTTTCTAGATACCTATAGGTTTTACCAGTAATGCCAATCTTTTTCATTTTGTAAAGAGCTCCATCTCGCCAGCATTCATCATATGCCCTGGCTACATCTAGAAAGACTGCCACTGTTTTCTCTTTCCTCTTGAACCCTAGCTTTACATCATGTTCTAATCTTACAAGCTGGTCTACTGTACTTCTGTCTGCTCTAAACCCTGACTGGTTTGGGCTATATAACTGGTTTTTTTCTAGGTAGAATTTAACTCTTTTATTCACAACAGTTTCCAGTATTTTACCTACTTGTGATGTTAAGGAGATAGGCCTATATGAACTTACATCATGGGCTTCCTTATTGGGTTTTAGAATGGGTACTATCATAGCTACTTTCCATGCTTTTGGTATCTTTCCTAAGTTCCAGATTTTGTTATAAAGTGAAGTTATTATGTTTATAGTTCTTTTGGGTACTTTCTTAAGGATTTCATAACTAAGTATATCTTGCCCTGAGGCAGTATTAGATTTATCTTTTATTGCATTAGTTACTTCTTCCTCTGTTATATCAGCATCTAAATAGTTTGTTTCATCTATCTGGTCTGGTAGTTCTTTTAAAAACTGTATCCTAAGTCTTTCTCTTCTCTCATTTTCTTCCTGTCCAAGGCTACTTTTTGCACTGACTTTATAGAAATACTCGGCAAGGGCATTAGCTTTTTCTTTATCTGTTTCTGCTCTCTTTGGTAGTTTGATTGTTGGCATTATTGTTTTCTTATTGTTCCCTTTGATTGCCTTAAGCTTTTTCCATACTTCTCTAATTTGAGTGCTAGGTTTAAGTGACTGACAAAACTCCTTCCAGTTAGTTTCTTTGGCTTTGAATATTATTCTGTTAGATTCATTCCTAATAAGTTTATACTTATCATAGTTTTCTTCTGTTCTGTTATTTCTATATTTTTGTAAGGCCCTTTTTCTTCTCTCATGAATTTCTGCACAGCTTTTATTCCACCAGGCAACTGGTTCTTTATTCCATTGAGTTTCTCTTTTCTTATTAATGTTATTTATTGATTTAAGGTGTTGTGGCATATTTTTATTTGGTATATACTTTATTGCTATTTTCAGAATTTCATTGGTCAGTGTTTCTGCCCACAAGTCAGTATCATCTGATTCCATGTCTTTATATTCCATCACCTCCAGCTCTGATTGGAAAGCTTCCCAGTTTGCTTTTTTATAGTTGAAGGTAGGTTTCTCTGGTTCTGGGTTTGGAATGACATTTTCATGCATGGTTATTACAATGGGCAGATGATCTGAGTTTGTGTCTTGTAACACTTCCCAATTTACATTCGCTAGGTTGTTAGTTGCTATACTTATGTCTATTGCTGAGTCTGCCCTATTAGCTTGTGGATTAATTCTTGTTGCAGATCCATCATTTAGTATTAGTAGTTCATTGTTTTCTATGAAGTCAAGTAGGCATTTTCCTGCATTATCTGCATGTTGTCCACCCCAAGCACAATGATGGGAATTAAAATCGCCTACTATGATTGTTTTGGGGCCTAGTCTGGTACTTATGGCTAGTATTTCTTCATCTTTAATTGTGCCATCTTTAGCATATACATTTAGGATTGTTAGATTGTTTGGTTCAGCTGCTATAGTAACCTGGATACCTTCTATATTGGTTGTATTAAATACTTCCCAGTCTATGATTTTAAATTTTTCGCTAACTAAGACTGCGACACCTCCTCCTCTACCTTCTTTCCTATCGTGTCTAAGTATCTTAAAGCCCTTACAACTATATCTATTATTTGGGTTTAAATGGGTCTCTTGAAGAGCATATATATCTGTAGTTAATCCAGTCTCTGATAGTAGGGGTGCAAAATTTTTTTTAATACCCCTACAATTCCACTGGATAATTCTAAATCTTTCTAAATTGAATTTTAACATCATCTAGTTTACCTTTTATTTTGGTTAGCTATCAAATTTGCTCTTATTCTGCATTTCCTGTACTTGTGGACCCACTATCCATCAAGTTCTCAAGAAAATCCTTATTTAAACTTGTCATTCTTTCCCTAACTTCTTCCGCTAAGTGTGGTAAAAGTCCCTCAAATCGTTTTTTGATAGTTTCTATGATAGTTTCTTCTAGGTTGCTTTTGTTCTTTTTGACCACTTTCCTATTTTCATCCAATGTTACATTCCCTTCTCTTCCTATGTTAATCTCCTGTTTTTCACTTTCCATTCTTTTTAGTATTATTTCACTTTCTTCTTTTTGTTCAGACAGTTTGACTAGTATCATTTCATTTTCTTCTTTTAGTACAGTCAGTTTAGCTATATCCTGGGAAATTTGGTGCTGTATGGCTTTCACTTCTTGAAGCACTGCCTCTGCACTTTTCAGTGCACTTGTGTCGTTCGAGGATGTAGTTGAATCATCTGACTGATTTTTTGGTACTATTTTATTATTTTCTAACTTGTTCTTACTTTCTTTTACCATCTGTGATTTAAGCATTTTGACATCTTCTTGCACACTCTTAATTATTGTTATAACTTTAGTGCTCGTATAGGTATCGTTTTTCTTTAATTCTTTAATGGCAGTTTTAAAAGGGGTTTGGGTTGTTATAGCTTCCTTCATGTGTGTCTCCATGTTGTTGTTGTTGTTGTTTTCTTCTACTATGTTGCTGTGATACCCTGTTCAACCTGAAGTTTGGTTATAATTGGGGTATATAGGGTGTTATCGTCTTCACTGGTATCTCGTTCGTAGTCCTGGAGGTGACTGGTCCTGAAAAGGACCTCTTGCTGGCTGTCTGGATTCCTCTTTGTCCGTTTGTGGTGCCGTGTCGCTCTCATGGTGTTTTTTATGTCCTGCCTCAACTATCTGGCTCGTTTAGTTTTGTGTGTTTCTACGCTACTAGTTTCTGTTGCTTTTGTCTTCTTGCTCTCCTGTATCTGTGACAGTGCTTTTTCAATTATCGTTGGTAGTAGCTGTTCTAGCGTTTCTGGCTGCTAATGCTCTGTCTTGATTGAGTAACATTTGCTGTACGATGTCGATTTTCATTTTGTCTTTCGTTTCTTTGTTTTGTTCTCTAGTTTTTGTAAGGATATCCTCAACGATCCTTCTCTCTGATTCAATTCTTTTGAGTATTTGTTCGTTCTCTGCCTTTAGCTCTGTGAGTTTGGCGATGTCAACTTCTATCTTGTGTTTGATGGTTGTTTCAATTCTTTTGAGTATTTGTTCGTTCTCTGCCTTTAGCTCTGTGAGTTTGGCGATGTCAACTTCTATCTCGTGTTTGATGGATTTTGTTTCCTGTAGCATTGCCTGGGCGCTCTGTAACATTTCTCTGGCGCTCTGCATATCTATTATGTCTTCACCGCTGTCCTTGTCGTCTACGGGATCCTGCTTGTTTCTGCTTTCGTTCTGCTGTTTCCTTTTCATTTCGTTGATTTCAGCGGTCAGCTTGTGTAGCTGTCTTCTGTCAATCGTGCGCTGTTTTTCTGTAGCATCCGCATTCACTCTGTGTTTGGCCTCTTTGAAGGGTATGTTTTTAGACACGGCCTCCTTCAAGATGCTCTTAGTTTCCTGGAACACAGGGCATCCTCTGTACCTTGCCCCGTGGTTTCCGTGGCAGTTTGCACAGATACGGTTTTCGTTAGTTTCTTTGTAGTTGCGGTCCTCCTTTGCCCTGGGGCAGTCGCCATATTGGTGACTACCCGCACAATACCGGCAAACTGCATCTCTCCTGCACGTCTTTTTTTTGTGTGCGAGAACTGCTGGCAGTTGGAGCACTGCATCACCGGAGGGATATAGGCTTCTGTCTTTTTGGTTGTGGTTTCGAGCGTCAGTCTCTCGGGTCTTGTCGATCCTTCTACCGTGACTATCATCAGATTGGTATCTTTCTTGGCCCAGGTTTTTAGCCTTTCGACCTGCGTGATTTTAAGATTTGTGTTTTCAGCTTGAAGGCGTCTGTGGACGTCGCCTTCGGAACATCTTGTATCCACCCCTCTGATGACCAACTTCTTTGTTGTCTTGTACTTTTCCACCACCACTTTTATTTGGTGGGGCAACTGGATTTCCTTTGGACCGGATTCCAGTTCGATCATCAGCGAGGTTGTTTTGTCTGTGTTGTTGAGAGAGAAAGCACTACTCCCTTTTCGTGCCTCCCTACTTTGGCGATACCTCTCCGTCCAGTTATCACCTCGAGGATGTTGATCACTTTGTTGTCGGGTAGGGCCCTGAGTGAGACCTCACTTCCTGACGTCTGGGTGATCTTAACAATCCTCTCCTGTATCGTTTCTGAGTTGCTTGTATTTTTAGTGTTTGGTCTTTGTTTCCTTCTACAGGCTTGGTTCGAATCTTGTTCTTGGTTATTCGGTGTGATATCTTGCGTCTGAGCCTTTGAGTTGTCAGCTGTTTTTTCCTCAGGATCAGGAATGGTAGCTTTCTTCTCAGTGGTTTCGATGTCCAGCACGTCTGGAGCTACTTCTACTGTTGCTTCTTGAAGAGTGAGCCTAAGGGACTCGTCTCCGTCTTCAAGTCTTCGAAGTGCATCTAAAATGGTCTCTGCGACATCTTCCTCTTGTACCTGTCTGTGTTGAGGATCTGCCTCTATCACTTCCTTCATAGTGCTTGCAGGTGGGTCGGCTGTCATCTCGGCATCGTGCGGCTTCTCTGTCATAGACCGGGTTACTGCTGACGAGTCGGGTGGGTGCAGCCTGGATAGAAGCGCTTGTTTTCTTTTCTCCAGCTGTCGTAACGCTCTACATATTTCTTTATGTTCTGGGTCTTCTTTATCTAGGCAAGGGGTCGGGCCACTCTGACTCTCAGTCGGGTCGACGCATGTCACAGCTAACTCAGTCGTGTCCGGAGTTATAGAAGGGCCGGTCCCGGCACGAGTACTTGGGGCAGTCTTGCTCTCTGGCTGTCTGTCATTGTTGATTGTGATATTGCGATTACCCTGGCTGTTCTGCGCTGGTGGGCTGGTGTAGACCTTCCTCTTTTTTAGCGTGTGGCCTATGTCTGGGCATTTTGACGATAACGCGATCTTATCTCGAGTAGTGGCGTCCTGAAAAGGACGTTGGTGTCTTGTCACGATTGAACCTTGGAAACGTCTTGCTTGTGAACGGTGAATGCGGTTGTAGCGGTTATCGCAATGGTTGATAAAACCGATGTGTGTCTCCAGTTTACCGATCCGCTCTTTATAAGTCTAGCGCGGGCCTGTCGGAGAGCACTGACGTCACAACTTAAGCCTCTGCTGAAAAACTTTCCCGAATCAGCGATTTCAGCCGATCTGTGCATTAACTGAAACTTCTCCTTTCTCATCCTCGGCTTACATATTGTCCATACTGTTCCATCTTATCTTGTTTTATACAGTTGATAATTCTCTACCTTCCTATCCATGTAATTTCCCAAACTTTTATTTGTTGATTTTAGTATTTAGTACAGAAGTGGGTTTACAGGCTTCCTGCGTAACTGTGGGCAGCCGAAATACGCATATATCTCCGTAAAGGATAACTTCCTACCGTTTCTTCTTATACACATTTGTACACAATCTTTTCCTGGACTAAAATGTGAAATCCTTTTCATGACGATTCCCTTCTGCTTTTATTTATCCTTGGCGATTTCCTCTGTCTGATACACATTTCGCTGATACGCCGCCATTTTGACAGCGGTCGCTTTGTTATCAATCGATCGTTGACAGGTTAATAAAACTACACGAACACGTTTGCAATGAATTGAAACCAATTTTGCGACACTGCCGATACCGGAAAGTGGCATCACATCTGTCACATCATTGTAAATATAAAAAAGGGGAAAAAAGGATCCCGTTACACGCCCATTGAGGCATACTAGGAATATGGTGTTAGGCCCATATTTTCTTGACCATCGGCACACTAGGGGTGATGTGGTCAGCATCACGCCGGCCGCCTTAACCTTCCAAGAGTTGCTCTGGTAAGCAGTTATGGGCTGGGTCGACCCAGGAGCCGTTTCCGGCCTAAAAAAATCCCACCTCATCTGGGGATCGAACCATAGACCAATGAGCTATGAAGCCAGTTAATAAAGTAAATACCGTTTGCAGATGATTTGACGTGATCAATGTCGCTGCAGCAAGCATGGGGACAAATAATATAACAGTAAACATGAACTTACTGTATAACTGAACATAGAATATGACAGTAAACATGAACATAGGACATAACAGTGAACATGAACATAGGACATAACAGTGAACATGAACATAGAGCATAACAGTAAACATGAACGTATGACATGACAGTAAACATAAACATAGAACATAACAGTAAACATGAACTTACTGTATAACTGAACATAGGATGTGACAGTAAATATGAACATAGGACATAACAGTGAACATGAACATAGGACATAACAGTGAACATGAACATGGAATATAACAGTAAACATGAACGTAGGACATGACAGTAAACATAATCATAGGACATGACAGTAAACATAAACATAGGACATGACAGTAAACATGAACATACAACATGATAGTACACAGGAACATAGAACATGACAGTAAACATGACCATAGGACATTACCGTAAACGTGATCATAGGACATAACAGTAAAAATGAACATAGACTATGACAATAACTGGAACATAGAACATGACAGTAAACATGAACATAGAACACGACAGTATACATGAACATAGGACATGACAGTAAACTTGAACGTAGAACATGACATTAAACATAAACATAGAACATGACAGTAAACATGAACATAGGACATGACAGTAAACATTAACATAGAACACAAAAGTAAACGTGAATATAGAACGTGACAGTAAACATGAACATATGACAACAGTAAAACTGAACCTAAACACAACAGTAAACATGAACGTAGAACGTAACGGTAAACATTAACATAGAACATAAAGTAAACATGAACATAGAACATAACAATAAACATTAACGTAGATCAGGACAGTAAGCATGAACATAGAACAGGATATTAAACATAGAACAGGACAGTAAACATTCACATAAAACATGACAGTAAACACGAACATAGAACATGACAGTAAAAATTCCCATAGAACATGACAGTAAACATTCACATAGAAAATGACAGTAAACATGAACATAGAACATGACAGTTAACATGAACGTGGAACAGGACAGTAAACATTCACATAGAACATGACAGTAAACATTCACATAGAACATGACAGTAAACATTCACATAGAACATGACAGTAAACATTCACATAGAACATGACAGTAAACATGAACATAGAACATGACAGTAAACATGAACATAGAACATGGCAGTAAACATGAACATAGAACATGACAGTAAACTTGAACATATAATATGACACTAAACATGAACATAGAACATGAAAGTAAACATGAACATGGAACAGGACAGTAAATAGCATAACATAATTGAGAAGATACAATATATCATTTTTGATCCTGTATCTTATGAGTCAGGTAAAAATTACCAACACACACACACACACACAAAGGACAAACCCTTTTTATTTAAATTAAAAAAAAAGATAGTTTGCGTAATCTTCAGAGTCACTTCTATGCAACAGCTTGTCGTGCGCCTGATCCAGCCTTTGACTAAGGTGTCCAAAATGTTATACAATACACAAAGATGAACGTGTATACTGCACTCATGTAATTTAAACTCTGCTGCGGTACATGCTGTATTCTTGTGAACAATAACCGTAATTATGACTTGTTCTATTTACTGATGATAATTAGAAATTGCATAAAGTAAGTACTTTGCCACTCTCTCCTTCTTTTTCCCTATTAATCTCTCTCTCTCTCTCTCTCTCTCTCTATCTATCTATCTGTCTATCTATCTATCTCTATCTCTCTCTCTCTCTCTCTCTTTCTCTCTCTGTGCGTGTGCGTGTGTGTGTGTGTTTTGTCTCGTTTCCTCAACCAAGAAATTCGTTAGAGAAGTAACACCCCTGCAGGCATACTTGCATGTTGTAAAATGGCAATTATCCTAATGCACATGAAGTTCAATCTCAGGGTTACATTTAGGTGACTTTTATTAACCAAAATTTATCCATTAATTTAATCTGGTTCCCTGTGCACTAAAGAGTTAATTTGTCAAGAGACATGTTTTAAAAGTACATATGGCGTCTCTCTGGGCAATTTTCTACCCTCTATTCTCCCCCATAAGGTTGGGAGCTGAGTAGAAAAAGGCTCTTCGGTCTCATGAATGACAAGAGACAATCTAAAGCCGGGCTAATGACGTCACATAAATTCCTACACAGACACACTCGATAGAGATAGATAATAAAGGCTGCTTGACAACATTATAATTTATGTACACGGGTGGTGTTGTTCGAGTTTCACACCTAGCTCGGTTGACTCGTCAACCAAGTTGAGTTCTGTGAAATTATACTTGACTTGTAAGGAGGATTAGGACGCTAGTGACACAACGAGAAATAGAAAACTGGTGACACAACAAACAAGAAAAAACTGGGGGCACAACAAGAATGAGAAAACTAGTGACACAACAAAAAAGAAGAAACCTGGTGACACAACAATGAAGACAAAACTGGTGACACAACAAAAAAGAGAAAACTGTTGACACAACAAAAAAGAACAAAATTGGTGACACACACAAAAATAGGGACACAACAAAAATGTGAAAACTGGTGACACTACAAGAAATAGAAAACTGGTGACACAAGAAGAAATGAAAAACTGGTGACACGACATGAAAGTGAAAGCTAATACCACAACAAAACAGGACAACTCGTGACAAAACAAGAAAGGTACAACTGGTGACTCAACAAGAAAGAGGTTTCTGGTGACACAAAGAGAAAGAAAAACTCGTGACACAACAAGAAATGAAAAACTGATGAGACAACAAGAAAAGAAAACTCGTGACACGACAAGAAATGAAAAACTGGTGACACAACAAGAAAGGAAAACTCGTGACACAACAAGAAAGGAAAACTTGGTGACACAACAAGAAATGAAAAATCGGTGAGACAACAAGAAATAAAAAAACTGGTGACCCAAAAAGAAATGGACAACTGGTGACACAACAAAAAAATTAAAAACTGGTGACACAACAAGAAAGGAAAACTGATGTCACAAAAAGAAAGGAAGAACTGGTGACACAACAAGACAGAGACAACTGGTGACACAAAAGAAAGAGACAACTAATGACACAAAAAAGTGACAACTGATGATACAACAAGAAATAGATTTATGGTGATACAACGAGAAAGGGACAATTCGTAACACGGAGAGAAATGAAAAACTTATGGCACAACACGAAATGGACAACTGGTGAAACAACAAGATATAGAAACCTTGTGACACAACAAGAGAAGGAAAGCTGATGATACAACAAGAAATGAAAAACTGATGAAACAACAAGAAATAGAAAACTGTTGTCACAATAAGAAATGGAAAACTAATCACACAACAAGATATAGAAAACTGATATCACAACAAGAAAAAGAAAACTAATGTCACAACAAAAAATGGAAAACTGGTGTCACAACAAGAAAGTAGAAAACTGGTGTCACAACAAGAAAGTTGAAAATGGTGTCACAACAAGAAAGTAGAAAACTGGTGTCGCAATAAGAAATGGACAACTAATGACACAGCAAGAAATAGAAAATTGGTGACAAAACATGAAAGTAGAAAACTGATGTCACAACAAAACAGGGAAAATGGAGAAACAACAAGAAAGTAGAAAACTGGTGACGTAAAAAGAAAGGAAAAACTGGTGTCACAACAAGAAATTTACAAATGGTGACACAACAACAAAGGGACACATCGTGACACAACAAGAAAGGGATACACGGTGACACAACAAGAAAGGGAACACTGGTGTCACAAAAATAAATGGACAGATGGTGACACAACAAAAAAGGGACACATGATGACACAACAAGAAAGAGAAAACTGGTGTTACAACACGAAAGGGACAAATGGTGACACAGCAAGAAAGTAACAAACTTGTGATACAACAAGAAAGTAGAAAACTGTTGACACAACAGGAAAGCAGAAAACTGGTGACATACCAAGAAAGAGAAACTGGCGTCACAACAAGAAATGGAAAACTAATGACATAACAAGAAATAGAAAACTAGTGTCACAAGAAGAAAGGGAAAACTGGTGTCACAACAACAAAGGGACTGATTGTGACACAACAAGAAAGAAGAAAACTGGTGACTCACCAAGAAAGTAGAAAACTGGTGACACACCAAGAAATGGAAAACTAATGACACATCAAGAAATAGAAAACTGGTGACACAACAAGAAAGGGACAAATGGTGACACACCAAGAAAGAACAAAATGAGACACAAGAAGTCAAAAAATAATAATTAAAACAGCTTTATATTACTAATAAAGCTATTTAAGTCGCCGTGTTAAAATACACTAATGCGCTAAAAACACTTCCAAAAGAGAACAAGGAAGCTAAAAATTAATAAAGACAATATTAGTTCATAAGTAACAAGAACCAGGACCAAATTACGTAAACATAAAGACTGCGATGTGCATACTGAAATAAACTCGTGCAATGAACAAAAATCATACCTAAACTTAGAAACGTAAGCTTAATAACTCTGAGATAAAATGAGTGTCTCAGAGCGCACAATACACATTAGTAATTCACAAGTGTACAATAGTAAAATAAATTAGCAGTTTCAGTAATCATAAACATTAGGAAAATTCTAACAGCAGATAATATTAAATCAAAGTAGCCTCAGTTTTATAAAAGATTATATCTTGAAATTCAGGTAACAAGTCTGGATTATACCGTACCTGTCTAGCCGACTGATCTCATTGATACCTGCTCTTGGAGTAATGTGAAACGAACTGTACCTTTAATAATGTGACACACCCAAGGAAATTCGTGCTAAAAATAAAACTGAAAGCGACCGGTTAACTAGAAAAGACTCATAGCTAGAGAAGACAATTCTTAACAAAGGTAATATACGCTGGGAGGTGTAGAGAAAGAAAAGGTGATTAGTAAAGAAAAGAGACGATGACTGCATAGGCTGAGTCATCAAAGAATGTGATATCAAAATCCAATATCAGTAGACTAATATCTGCGTGACGCAGAATCAGGAACCAATTGTAACTTGAGAGAATGGTGGTGGAAATACACACCATTGTCCCGCTCGATTACCATGCGGGCATCTCTATTGGTTCTAAAAGTAACCACGGCGTCACCATACCTGTTATTGGTATGTGGTAATAGACGTACGAACTTAACGTCCGCCATGTAGTTGAAAAAATCTCCAAGTGCCTGCCAAGAAGTTCGTCGTGGCAGATTTTGCACAAGGATGGTGCGAGAAGATGCACCTGTACCAATATATGTGGTACCGTTGTCCCAAGAATTTAAATAAAGTTGATGCGTAACCTTATTCCTTTCAGGTAAATTATAATATTTATTAGTTCTACATGTAGAGTTATTGTTCTTTAATGTACCATAATTTTGTAATTGAAGATGACTATTTACGTCAGACAAAGGTGTAGGTGTACGGCATGACGTAGACACCTGCTTGCTAGGCAAAATTAAAACCTTGTTGACAACCCCATTGGTTTTACTTTTCTTTTTCGAGTTACAATTCTCTTGTGTATTAGGGACATCCTTTCCCTTTTTCTCAAACTTAACCTTTTTCTTACGATCAGTTGCCTGCTGATCATGTCGCCAAGATTTTTTCATTGAGTTAGCAACATTATTATGCCGAGGGAAGGTATAGCTCCCACGGAATGACTTACTAGTCTTCACAGGTTGCGTTGAAACCTTAATGTCATTCTTAGGAATGGATGCATGTCGTAAAGGTTGTAACGAATTTGCAAAAGTAGAGTAATGAATAATGGAATCATTTTCAATGCTAGATTCCAAGACCTTAGCATTACATAGTAAGTTAGCAGTATATGCATGTGAAACCAATCTAGGCATAGTCGTAATTGCATGGGTGTCATGAATATGTTGCTCTTCCCATTCAGCAATCTGCTGTGGGGTACACTCTTTTATACCATGTATGCGACCCAATATTACGTCGCTAATTGGATTCTGAAGAAGGCATGCGTGGATCTTTGCCGGTAGCACAGGAAGGGTGTATCAACGAGTTCCTGATCGCCCAAATTGGCTGGAATAGGGTTGTGCACTCGTGACAAGCCTTCACCTGCTCATAATCAAGAAAACATGACATGGCATTATGTGTATTACCATCGTTATCCTGTTCTTTGTTACCTTGTGTGTCAATCATAGCTACATTAGATTGATGACGCGATCTACTGCTCGAAGATCTATCACTTCGTCGTGATAGATTTTGACTATTGTCTCTAAAATTGCCATTATTACAATTTCTGTTAGAGTTGCAATTTTGATTAGCACGCCAATTATTGTCATCTATGTTATGCCTTTGACCAAATGATCTATTCAGAGAACCATGTCTATTGTGAGAATACTGCGATTTGGATCGCCAATTTTGTTTATAATTGTTTCCTTGACTATTTCCGAAATCATTGTTATCAAAATCTCGTGATCTGTGAGATTGGCCCCAGGAAACATTATATGGAGAAGATTGCTGAAATTGTTTCCCCTTATAAAAATTACCAGAGTTAAAATTCTCGTTATTTCCCTTTTTAAAGGATCTGTCGTTACTTAATGAACGATGTCTTACTTACTTACTTAGTCGTTCCCCTTCTACCGTGAGGTGTAGAGGTTTGGAAGAGAGAGCGCCAGACTATCCTATCGGCTGTCTTCCTCCTGGCCTGGTTCCATTCTAGTCCTCGATCCTTCAAAGATTGTCTAATGTTGTCCTCCCAGCGGACTCTGGGTCGTCCTCGGGGTCTGGATCCTTGGCTCTTTGTTTTCCATGCTTGTCGTGGTATCTGATCTTCTCCCATTCTGCAGACATGGCCAAACCATCTTAATTGGGACTGTTCTACTTGGGTCTGCAGGGGGTAGGATTTAAGGCCTTGACGTATCGTCTGGTTGCGTACCATGTCTCTTCTTGTTACTTCAACCACCTTCCTCAGATACCTCATTTCTGAGGTTTGGATTAGGCTTTTATGGGTTGTAGTCATTGCCCATGACTCGCATCCGTATGTCAAGACTGGGACATAGGTGGAGCGGTATACAGCCATCTTCGTTTTCTTACCAACCTTTCTCTTGCTGAGGAATCCTCGATTTATGGCCTGAAAAAGTCTCCCAGCTGCTGCTTTTCGAGTGGCCAACTCTTCTTTGATGCCTCCCTTTCGGTCTATAATAGCTCCGAGGTATTTAAAGTGGTCGACCTGCTCCAGGACCTGTTCTCCCAGCTTAATCTGATGTTTTCTTTCTTCTCGTGATATCACCATGGATTTTGTTTTAGAGATGCTTATGACCATCCCTCTCTTCTCCAGCTCTTCCTTCCAGACTTGCAGGTTGGATTGGAGATGTGCCTCTGATTTAGCAATCAGTGCAACATCATCAGCAAACGCCAGCTCCGAAATATAGACCTGTCTCATCTTCCAGTACCCCACTGAATACTTTCTTGTTCTCTCCTTACATGCCTTGATGACATCGTCCATAAGGAGTATGAAGAGGTAAGGTGATAGGATATCACCTTGTCTTACACCAGTGGTGGTCCTGAACTCTTCTGACTTATGGTTTGCTGTCCTCACATAATTTCTGCGAGACTTGTAGAAGCTCTGTATAGCATGAATCAGAGGTGCTGGAATATTCTTCCTTGCCAAACAGTCCCAAAGTTTGCTCCAGGGGACCCTGTCAAACGCCTTTTCCAGATCTATGAAACAAAGATGCATCTCACTCTTATACTCAAGGGCCTTTTCACTCAGCTGTCTGAGTGTGAAGATTAGGTCTTGAGTACTTCGGTTTGCTCGGAATCCGCACTGGACCTCATCCAATTGTGGCTCAGCTAGGCGTCGGAGTCTCTGCTCTAGGATTCTAGAGTATATTTTACCAGGGACACTGAGAAGGGTATGCCTCTATGGTTTCCACACTGTCGATTGTCACCCTTTTTGAAAATTGGTGTTATGATGGCAATCTCCCAATCCTTTGGTATGGTCTTGTTGTACCACGCTGCCTGTAAAACCCTTAAGAGTAATAGGTCGCCTGATGCCCCCATGAACTTAACCATTTCTGGTGTTATACCATCATGCCCTGCTGCTTTGCCCATCTTGATTTTCTCCAGTGCTGCCTTCAGTTCTTCCATCTTTATGTCATCTTCACCATCATTGGTTTTCTCTTCTGTGCTAGTGGTTATCATTTCTGATGCTTCACCATGCTCACCATCAAGGAGTTCTGAGAAATATTCTTTCCATCTTCCCATTACTTCCTTCGGGGCAGTAAGGAATTTGCCTTGCTTGTCCTTTATAAATTTGAGAGGCATTGTTTTTCCTTCCTCATGTTCTTTAGGGTCTTATAGAACAATTTCTGGTTTTCTTGTGCATCTTTTTCTAGCTTTTCTCCAAATTCTTCCCAGGACTTCTGTTTTGCTGCTAGCACTTTGTTCTTTGCTTCTGTTCTTAGTGTCATATATTCTCCATATTTTTCCATTTGTCCTGTTGTGTTTTTAGCTCCTAAGTATTGTTTCCATGCCATTTTCTTCTCTCTTATTTTCTCTTTGACTTCCTCTGTCCACCAAGGTGTCCTTTTTCTCTTGTTTCCAAGTCGGACTTCACCGCATGCTTCTGCAGCAGCTGTCTTTATGATATCCTTGAATTTAATCCAGAGGGTTTCCAAGTCATCAGGTCGTTCTTCTGTGTTGCTCACCGCTGCAGCAATAAGCCCCTGATATCTGGTCTTAATTTCTGGCTCTCTCAGCTTGTAGGTCCTAATGCTCATTTCTCCTGCTCGTTTACTTGGTTTCTTGCGTGATGTTGGACAGTTCCTAGGCTGAGCAACTCTTTCAGTTGTTCTTTTGATTGTTAGCAGGTAGTGATCACTTCCAATCTCTGGCCCCCTCCAGACTCTAGCATCTCGGACATATTTGAATGAGCTTCTCCGAACAATGGCATAGTCGATCACTGACTTCTCATTCTTTGTTGGTTCACATCTAGTGTATGCATGTATGCGCTTATGGGGGAACTTTGTGTTTGTAATGATATAATTCTTCTCACTGCAGAATCTAAGGAGTCGCTTTCCATTGTCATTGAGAGTATCTTCTCCATATCTTCCGATAACTCCACCCCATCTAGCATGGTCATTTCCAACTCTGGCATTAAAATCTCCGAGCATGATAACTTCATCTAGGCAGTCATCCACTGTCCTTTGAAGCAGCTCGAAGAATTCCTCCTTGACCTCTGCTCTCTCATCCTCATTTGGCCCATACACTATGACCAGGTTGACTATGGTTTCTCCTTCTTTTAGTTTAACAACCATAATGCGCTCCGAGACAAAGTTCCATCCCTTGATACTATCTTTTTGATTTTGGGCCACAATGCAACCCACGCCCCCTTTAGCTCTTTCAGACATAGGTACACCACTGTAGAGCAGCGTGTTGCCATCGAGATCCATGACTCCTTGTCCTTTTTTCTTTGTTTCCGTTATAGCCAGGATTTCTAGTTTTGCTTTCCTCATCTTTTCCACCAGCTCCTCTTCCTTCCCATTTATACTTCTTGTGTTCCAAGTTCCATAAGTCGTAGTCCGTAGTCCGTTCCAGTTCGTCGCCTTTAGAATCAGTCCAGTTTTCTCTCTTGTGTTGCTAGTAATCATGATTTAAGCAAACAGGTGATTGGCCTGTTGTGCCTTTGCATGGTGGAGGGGCTGCCTCCTTACGGCCTCCATGCAGGCCGCCCTCCTCCTTTTTCATCCGGGCTTGGGACCGGCATTGGCGGAGTTAATGAACGATGTCGCGAAAAATTATTATGTTGCATCGCAAAAGCAACAGGTAATTCATCCGTAATCTGGGCATTGCTAATATCCATGGTAGGATGTGCAGTACAAAAACGTGTACACTTTTCTTCCATATCTTTCATATTAGTTGGCTTACGTTCATGTAAAAATGAAAGAAATGCTGGATTTACTGAAGATAAAACTTTATCGCGTAGCAATAAATCAAAAAGACCATCATAAGATTTTTCTACCCTGGACAATTCGATCCATCTTTCCAAGGTGAGACGTATCTGAGAAAGAAAGTCATTAAAATTCTTTCCTGATTGTGGTAGCATAGTTTTGAAACGTACCCTGTATTGATTTTCAGTCATTTGAAATTTTTTAAGAAGAGCTGCTCTAAGAGCAACATAATCATTTTTATCATTAGCACTAGTTATATGATAGACCGCCATGGCTTCGCCTGTAAGTAGTCTAGATAAATTGGTACAATATAGTGTTTTATCCAAGTTAAAGGATCTACACGTAGCTTCAAACCTGTCTAAGAAGACAATCACATCGTCGGATGGTGGATTGAATTTTGGTAATTTTAAGTGAACTTCTCAAAAATTATCATGCTTAGATGAAGCTTGGCCTTCATGAGTCTTTTGCGTATTAACCTCATGAGCTAATCTAAATTGTTCAAATTCCATTTCCTTAATTTTTTGTTCATGTTGAACCTGAAGCTGATATTTTATTGTATTTTCTTCAGCTATCAATCTCCTCTCTTCCATTTCCCTTTGCTTACCTTCCATTTCAATTCTCGTTTTTTTCCATTTCAATTTTAAGTTGTCTTTCTTTTTCAGCAGCTTTTCTCTCGTTTTCTGCAGCCTCAAATCTCCTTTTTTTTCTCATTTTCTTCAACTTCTTTTTGAAGTCTTTTGTCTTCTGCCTCAATGTGAAGTCTCTTCTGTTCCGCCTCAGACTGAAGTCTTTTGTCTTCTGCCTCAATTTGAAGTCTCTCCTGTTCCGCCTCAGAATGAAGTCTTTTGTCTTCTGCCTCAATCTGAAGTCTCTTCTCTTCCGCCTCATATTTTAAATTTTCTAGTCTTAGAGTTTCTAACTTCTGAGACTTTTCATATTCCGCAGGTGCGAATGTTCTGACCTCTTCAGGAGGTATCTGAAGTAATTTTGCTTGTTTAATAAAATAATCCAGTGAATACATTATGATCAATAAGTAATTATGTACTTCTTCCTTGTAAATGTTAATCAATTAATGTCTAATGAATTTTTTCACTCTAATCAGCGTTACTCGTTCCTGTCCAAGAACGTTAAGACGAATGAAAACACTCGCAGAGATCAAAGAAAACAGATAAAAATTTGCAAAAAGTACAAAAACTGCGATGAAACAATGAAACGTGACAAAACAGCTAAAACGATAGCAGTCAGTTGTCACAGGTACAGAACCGGACACAGTGGACCTAACATCCATCTACACTCACGTGTAGGAACATTCCACTGTGGGAAGTCAGCAAATAAATTCCTAAAGAACACTTAAGACGGACCTGTGGTGAAACTGGTATGTTTCCGTCATAAGTCACCGTACCCAACCTCCCGCTAAAAACATAGAACATGAAACACGTAACATGAATAAGAAAGTAGTGGACATATCTACAAGACAAGATGCAGCTCAAGGCAAAACGGTGGAGTGAACACACATCGTTGGTTTACTTATCTTGCACCGAGAAAAAATAAATATCCCCCGCATCCGGGACTGCATGTATGAGTCTTGTTATTTCAAAGAAGTACCAATATGACAGTGTCCAATGTTGAAACTGGAAGTTGATGTCCAACGTCGTCCTTGACCTTCAGCCAACCGTCGTCTTGATTCTAAGTGTAAGTTGTCGTTTCCTTTTGAAGATTGAGGTATTTTTCTTCAAACGATTTATTTGACATTGAGAACGTTCCCTGCTTGAAAATTGTCATTTCCAAAACACGCTGGTTCCACCATTCTGTAAAGGTTCTTTCTCTCCACTCTGTAAGGGTTAGTCTTTAGTGGGTCGTGGTAACCGCCATCTGATATTACGCGAATTGGTCCATTTTAAAACAATGGAGTAATCAGTCAAATAGAACTGCCAACAAGGGGCACATCAACCAATGTCAAGACTGTATAAAGTTATGTCAATTTATTTGACGATTAGACAGTTGACCAGACGACAACATTTGATCTTGACGACCGACGATTAACGTTCAACAGGACGGTACTCATCTTTATAATACAATTAGTCCGTTCTATACTAGAATCCTTTTGCGTAATGTAGGACTAGGCATACGGCATTCATATCATAGCATACAAATTGAAGGTGAGGCAGTTAGATTCAATATGTCACTTTCCAGTGTCCTATGACCTTGGCAATGACTGCGAGATCCTCATTATGTCTTCCATACATCTAAGGTCTCAATAATACGTATATCCTTTTCTTGTTCTGGACTCGTAATTGATCATCATAGAATAATAACATACATTCCTATCAAAGACTTTCTTGGCATATGAACTTATTTATAAAGAATATTTGAGTCACCTCTGCTATAAGCCGAAACTATTCCAGACGGCCGAATAATGACTCATTTCAATTAATCCACTTTAATCTTCGACAATCCTTTTTTTTAGGCATCTGTCGGCTTTCCAACAAATTACATTTTCAAACGTGAATCCATTTTGGTACCGACAGGTCATCGATCCCAACTAGATGCTCGCGTTGAATAAAATCTATATTATAATTAGCATAATACTTGCGTTCCCTTCCGAGAAATCACATATACGTAGATGACCACTGTCCACCTCTTCTAACCAGAAGGACGGTCATAAAAGAATAACTTCTGCCCGAGACACGGGTTTAAACTCCACAAATCAATGGACTGATCTGGGATCTCAGCTTGTTCAACCAAGCTATGACGTCGACTAATGTTTGGCAACACGTGCGCACGGGATAACCCCTACTCCAACTAGTGCACAAACGTGCGCCAAGAAAAATACAACTCACAAACAATACTTACTATCATGTAAGTTGGTGCGTAAAGTTTTAACAGAGGTAGGACCACAGATCAATGAACCTGAGACTACCATCATCTGTTAAAGCCTGTTACGGACTCAGAAAGGAAGCTACAATATCACAGTTATGTTCTAGGCTGCAGCTGTAATATATATATATATATATATATATATATATATATATATATATATATATATATATATATATATATATATATATATATATATATATATATATATATATATATATATATATATATATATATATATATATATATATATATATATATATATATATATATTTGTCTGTGGTGTGTACAGGGATATTTTTTAGATGTTGAAGGGAGATGTCATTGTCACGTTGTCTGTCTTTTGATGTAAAAATATGACAGGGCATTTCTGTGTTGTTCATATGTGTAAATGACGGAGTTGCGTGTTCTGAAACCTACATTTTCCCACCCTGTGCTTGTTGCGTGTTGAGGACTTCTAAAAGGATGTTTTTGTCTATTTTATTGTGTTGTTTGCTCAGGCCTTTAGTCGTAGTTTTGTCGTAATCGCCAAAACAGTGGTAAGTTTTGCTACAGGGGGAAATCATCCCACTGCCATCGTATTCTAATTTAAAAAGACCCGGTGTCCGTTTGTCAAATAACTTTTCGTCGCAACATTTATGACAAACCAGTCGCGTTTTAAGGTTATTCGTGCTAAGGGCCAAGTAAAGATTATCTGTATCAGTCTCGCATAACTAAAAATCTGCTCTATCTACAAATCTATCTAGACAGTCGTAATAAAATTCTAACATTCTCATCACTAAACTCATCTTTCTAAAAAGCGGACAGTTTATTAATTTAGACGTCCCCTCCCCCGTCGTGTACAAGACCTCTACGTGTTTCGCCTTATTGGTCAGGGTCTTGCCATAAGCAGTGTTCCCTAACAACTTCATAGTCTCGCTAGCTATGGTGTAAATATCATCTATATCTCCCTGTCGACGCGGGTCGGAGACGGTATCCCCTAACTGTTTAAAACGTGTTGCAGGCGTATACTCAATCACCTGGTATATACGCGTGACTTCTAAGCCTTTGGCCAGGTACCAACGAAGCAGAGGCGTCGCCAACAGAATCTTTTCACCCACGTAACTGCCGATCAACGTTCTTCTGGGGGGTAGTCAGGACTTTATTTTTTTCTGTGTACGCGTGCATGAAAGCTCCAATATCATCTGTCGTGACGTCAACAATTTTTAAAATGGGCGTCATTTCCGAAAAATGCTCTTTCAAGTTATCGGAGACTCGAATGTCACACTCGACTAAACCAAACAAGGTCTCGTCTATCACAGAGGCTAGAATCTGTTGATCTGTTAACGGGTACCTAAATTTGGTATACGACGGTTTCAGGGTCGGGAAGGTGGCGCTCAGAAGTCGACCGATTGATCGATCAGTTTTCTTCAAGCTTTGCCACTCGCATTCCCACATTTCTACCAAGTTGACATCACACTCGTTCTTCAAATATGCGCCAATACCCCGTGTCTTTTCGTACAACTCAGTCAAGGGTTTCTTATTGACTGGATTAATATCTCTACCGGTGGTTAGTTGGCAATTAGGATGCCCGTGGAAAAGGCAGCCATGAAACTGGTAGACGGTGCGAGACTCTTTGTCCCAACCATCGACCCTAATTCGCCTATGCCCCAAAGACATTTCACGGCCGTTGAACTGGGTCTTCAAAGAAAAATTATTTTGGTGCGAGACCCAAGTCTACCAGTCGCGACACTGCAGGGTGTATTTATTGACTTTGTGGTACCTGAAACCATCCTCCCTGTGTCTTCTAACGGAAAAATCAGTGGGCATTTTTTGCATTAGCGCCCACAAATAAAGAGCGTTGGCATCATAACTTTTAATGCACTGCACAATTTTGCTGCCTCTAATGCACGTTTTGTCTTGTTCATGGAACCTATGAAAGATTATTGACGGACCCCGAACTATATTTTGTCTCAGAGTGTGGTGTAAATCTTGCTCGCGCTTCGAACATAAAGAAAAAGATTTATTTGACGGGAGGGTTTTGGATAAGTATTTTAAGGTTACCCCGAGGACCGAAATGGCGTATTTAAACATATTTACACCTAGACCCGCGTAAAAACTACCTTCCTGTTCTAAAGCCGTTAAGAATGGGACCACGTCCTTGTTATTATACCACGTCAGAAAATCGCGCAGCGTGGCCATACGGTTATCGACCCACACCCTCTGACATTCGGCGTACTCGCCACTGGAAATGTTGCAATTTTTTAGCGAGGAAAAAGAAGCCGAGTGGGGTGGAAGCGACGTTTCGTTTAACTTGTCTAAATCGGTGACGTACTCGTAACAGAAAAATCCTTTAGTTTCCATCACTTTATAGGCCGCGAGATATTTGCTATAACTAAATCCGGGGGCTAGGTAATTCATTATATCTAAAAATTTTAACTGGGGGGTAGCGATACACATAAAGTTATTGTTTCTTTTTACTAAATATTTAAAGGCTTGTTCTAGGAAATAGTTTATAAGGTATGGTTTTATAACGTTTACGTCGTATTTCCACGAGTTGAAACCTAAAACGGGGAGATCTCGCAAATAATCATCGAGTCTCTCGATGTGGCCTTCCAAATCACCGAGTTGAGTGTACACCTCATCAAAACGCTCACGTAAGATGGCGTAAGACGCCTCGGCAATCAAAGATTGCGCGGTAGGGATACATAAATTTTGTATCAACATCTATACCCTGTGCGGCGATAGATTTCCAAGTGGTATCCAGTGGGGTATAAACCCCACCCTTAAATATTTCCACCCGCTTACCACCGGGACAGGTTTGTTCATGTCGTGCCATAAACTTAGAAAGCTTCCATAACTTGCCACATTTGGGACACGAGAAAGAATGGCTCGCCATATCTATATCTACTATGTACATGAAATGATTATTATACAATAAAAGACGCAACGTTTCCTTATAACTAGCACTACCTCTGAGTTTGGGGGAAAGGGATTGTGTCTCGTCAAACTCGAAGATGTCAATGTACGCATGCGCAGTGCATCTATGAAAGATTGCGCGCGCTCGCACGCCGTTTTTTACAAAGAATTCTTTGATATATATTCTCAGCTATTGTTTAGACCGGCATTGTAACAAAAGACTTCAACAGACACACGTCTTCTGAGACAGACCTTCAGGAACAAAGACCAACCGTTGAAGACAAAGAAACAGCCGTTTTTAGAACCAGTCTTTTGAGACCACTTCAAGCTCACAAAGATATGGTATGTTTATTCTCTTTTATATCTGTGTTTTTATTCGTTTATTTTTTATTTTTTCGGTATTCGGGGTTTGTGTTAGGAAGTTAAAAGTCAAAACACACCCTAATTTTTTTTTATTTCGTAAGCAAGACAAACTGAAACTCGCAGTCATTTAAAAAATAAAATTTTTGTATCCTAGTTTTATATCTGCATGTCATACTTATTTCTTAAAAATATAAATTGTTGTCTGTTGGTTTTTTGGTAGGAAGTTAAAATGTAAAAAATATCCTATGCAAAGTTTTTATTTCTAAATATCATATTTATTTAACAAAAATATAAATTTTTATCTGTGTGTCTTTGTCTTTTTTTTGATAAGTAGAAGTTAAAATATATAACCTAAATTATTTTTTTATTTCTAAAATATCATTTCTCTATTAAACTAAAAAAAATATATTTTGATATGGCTGTTATTGTCGGTTTTTCACTAGGAAGTGTTGTTAAAATGTAAATCTAAAAAATTTCATTAGTTTAAAAAAATTTATCTGCGTTTCTCGCGTATTGTTAAGAAAAACAAATGTAAAATGTTATTATTAGAGCCACGCCTTGTACACAAAAGCGACTTGCTTTGTCCTTTGTCTGAGAGAGCGCTGTCTCTGAGTATGAGTCATCTTCGGATCGATATCTTCCCCGCTGGTGGTGACTCATTTTTTGGCTCAATATAGAGATTGCAGGTGATGGTGTAATCATTTCTGCCACAGTCTAAACTTGCACGTGACGAGACAAATTTAACTGGTTGTTTAAAATAATTGGTTGGGTTTTGAAAAAATTACTTGTGATTACTATTTGGTCGGGCGTGGTACTTGCAACTTTACGTGAGGGCAGATCGATATGAATCTCGCGAGCATAATTGCACTGACAACTTCGCGACTTTTTTATTATAACAAAAAAGAGAGAGGTCCAAATCAATTTTATTACTTTGCTTCCAAGTCACTACAACGAACGCGGGGCTTTCTGAATGTTTTTAAAGCACAAAATAAAACACCAAACCAGAAACTGTCTGAGTGATAACAGAAAGAGATGTACACTTGTTATAACTAAGAGTGTTCGTGTGTCTGTGTGTATGCCTGCCTAGGTATTTGTCTCTGTGTGTGTGCGTGTGTGTGTGTGTGTGCGTGTGTGTGTGCGCGTGTGTGCGTGCGTGCGTGTATGTGCGTTGGTGTATGTGTGTGCGCGGGTGTGTGTGTGTATATACCTGCCTAGGTATTTGTCAGTGTGTTTGTGTGTGTGCGTGTGTGTGTGCGCGCTCGCTCGCGCGTGTGTGTGTTTGTTTGTGTGTCTGTGTATGTTTGTGTGTGTGTGTGTCTGTGTGTCTGTGTGTATCTACTATCTGTCTATAAGTCTGGGTTAACTGCTTAGTTTTGTTACATGTATTTATTTATTTTGTTTTATTTTTATTTTTATTTTAAATTATTTTTTTTAAATGATATCTAAATTTTTATTTTATTTTTCTATTCCACAGATGTCTCAACCCGAGAGACGGCGATATGCGTGCTCGGACTGTGAGCGAGCTTTTACGAGGGGACGCGATTTAACTCGTCATATGCACACGGCGCATGGGGAGCAAAGATACGCGTGCTCTCTGTGTGGTGAAGTCTTCACCCTAGCGGCTAACCTGAAACGCCATACACAGACTAAGCACGGGATCGTCACAAACACGGAACAAGCACCACAAACACTACTCATATCAGTGGTACAAAACAGCCTGATATGTACCCGATGTGGGCAGACTTTCACCCGACGTGATGCTCTACTACGCCACATCAAAACTGTGCATTCTCTGAGTCAGTTCAGTTGTACGATCTGCGGAAAAAAACTTTTCTTGCGCTGATAAGTTGCGGGTCCACCTACAGCTACAACACCCATCTGTCCCTATGAAGAATCCAGCATCATCATCATCGTGTACCAAAACATTTTCAATCCCCACACCAGCCTTTTCATCATCATCAACCTCATCAGGCGACACAGCAGCTACAACACAGAAGCCAGCATCATCAGCTGCAACATCATCAGCGCCCTCTTCAACAATGCGTCTACCTACCCCAACACCCGGCCCCATTCCGGCGCACCCTTATCAGCACACATCATCATCAACAATTCCCACCATAGTAGTTGCAGTCCAGGACACCCCTTCCAACAAACGCTACATGCCTAGTCATCAAGTCCCAAATAAAAAACCTCGTCTGTCCTCTGACCAAGACAGTTTACGCGACATACCGTATGACGTTAGACAGCTCTACACTGACAACTGGTCAGCCATCAACACACACACCAACCCCAACAAATACTTGTCCACCATAACATTTTTTCACAGACCAGATAACATAAAACCCATAAACTGGCTCTCTCTCCTGACCCCCATATTTAAACAACAAACAAAACAATTCAAAATTAATGACAGCCACCACTCCATTTTACGAAATAGAGAAACCAACAAGCTCCGCTTTTACTACGCCTCACACAATAACGCCTGTGTCTTGGAAAACCCTCATCTTGTAAATAACATAACAGATTCCAACTCTTTTGTAGATCAATTATACGGCAGCGACATTCTTACAAATCCACAGTTAAACAGACCAAATACAAAATATTTTGTCGAATAGATCCCTGCCACCTCCTTTTACATCTATCACATCCAAGATCATCCTATTGGGTGTTATTTAGCAGATATCTCAGCATACATCACCGACAATAAACACATTAATACATTACAATATGATTCACACTCAAAACCTTACAGTGATAACTTTTGCTTTTTTAGATGTCTGGCGGTTTTTATGGGGTTCCAGTTACTGATGTTAGAAAAACAACGCGCCGGCTCGTAGACCAGTGGCAAACACACCAGGGTATAGACTTCCTCATCGATTTTCCTGGCGTGAGTTTAACCCACATTTCCGCGTTAGAACCGTGTTTTAAGAAAACCATTGACATCTTCGAGTTTGACGAGACACAAACCCTTTCCTCGATAAAAATTGTAACATTTCCAGTGGCGAGTACGCCGAATGTCAGAGGGTGTGGGTCGATAACCGTATGGCCATGCTGCGCGATTTTCTGACGTGGTATAATAACAAGGACGTGGTCCCATTCTTAACGGCTTTAGAACAGGAAGGTAGTTTTTACGCGGGTCTATGTGTAGATATGTTTAAAGACACCATTTCGGTCCCCGGGGTAACCTTAAAATACTTATTCAAAACCCTCCCGTCAAATATATCTTTTTCTTTATGTTCGAAGCGCGAGCAAGATTTACACCACACTCTGAGACAAAACATAGTTGGGGGTCCGTCAATAATCTTTCATAGGTTCCATGAACAAGACAAAACGCGCAAAAATTGTGCAGTACATTAAAGGTTATGATGCCAACGCTCTTTATTTTTGGGCGCTAATGCAAAAAAAGCCCAGTGATTTTTCCGTTAGAAGACACAGAATTCAAGGTGCCGGAAGTCGTATCCCATGTAAACGTGTATAGGTAGTCCCACAGCAGATACTGCCACAGGGGAGTGAAGTGTTAGAGACCTTTGTATACTAGGTCCAACATCCAGAGACTGGGTGACCATTTCTCTTCACCTCTGCACTTGCCTTCACTAACTCAGGAGCAGAGTCAGTTACTCATTTACAGCTGGGTAGACTGGAGCGTAATGCCGCCGTGTTTTGAACCTAGCACATTTGCCGCGAGAGGCCAGCGCCCTAACCACTGTGGCAATCGAGCGCTGCCTAGTCTATGAATACTGATTTAAGGCTTTCTAAATCCCTCTTCCCGAATAAGTACTACTAATAATAAAAACAATTATAGTAAAAATAATACCACTAATGCTATTCAATGTAAAACAAGCAACGAGATATCAACTTTCAAAATGTTATAATACTCAATCACCAAAGACAGACATTTGAACCAAAAGCGACAGATAACACTGGACAACAAATTTTGACTTTTTGTGTGTATCTGAGATTAAACCAAGTTACTTTTATGTTGTATGGGCTGCTGAATATGAAAATGGCCGTGAAAACACCAGATTAGTTCTAGTTTTTTTTTAAATATCTATAAAACAAGTTTTACACATGTGCATATACATACCATATGATAATATTGCTCATTGCGGAAATAATTCACAGCGACGCCTTTTTGCCTGTCGTTTGTAATCAGTTTCTGGAGCATCTCTCACAAGGGTCCAACAATAGTCTACTACCATTGCTGCATGCCATTTCCCTTGGTACCTTTTTTCGAGGATAGTAATGTCCTGATGAAATCTTTTCCCATGCTCGTCACTGACAGCACCGCAGTTAGCAGGGAAGAAATCCAGATGAGAGTGTAAAAAGTGAAATTTCAAAGACATGTTGCACCCTAGTCGTAGCACGGCTGTCCCACAGACAGAGGAAACAGCAAAACTTTGTGTAACCCTGATGTAGCCCCATCAAGATGGCAATGACCTTCTGGTCACAACAAATCTACCACTTATACTTGTCATAGTTGATGGTGTGTAACAGTTGTTTCGTGTTGTTTTTCTTCTTCTTCTTCTTTGATCCTTAGCCGCCGACCGTCAAAGCAGTCAGTGGCCATCACGCCTAGTGGCGTCTTGTAGGGCAACAACAAATTGATTCCACTTTGCTCGGTCGGTGGCCATCCTTCGTACAGTGCCCCAACTCTGGTTCATTCTTTGCATCTCAGCCTCCATAGTCCTCCGCCAGGTTGTTTTTGGTCGGCCTCTCTTTCGCTTCCCCCAGGGATCCAAAGCATAGCTGCCCTTGTGATGGCATCGGGGTCCCCCCCGAGGACATGGCCAACCCAGCTCCAGCGTCTGCCAGCTATGATGGTGTGCATGTCCTCTTGCTTGCTACGAGTAAGCAGATCTTGGTTAGTGATTATATTCGGCCAAAAGATTCGGTGAATTTTTCTTAGGCATGCTGTGTGAAAAGAGGACAACCTCGACATTTCCCCCTCTGCAACTCTCCAGCATTCCGCTCCACAGAGAAGCACAGAAAGCACACAGCTCTGATATAATCCTAACCCTGTGCCTGTGCTGCACTGGGAGGACCCCCAGATGCCGCCTAGACCAAAGAAGGCTGCTCTTGCCCTGTTCATTCTGACGCTGATGTCTTTGCCTGCCCCGCCGTCTGGCGCCACTATGCCCCCTAGGCATGAGAAGGCATTTGTCTGTACCAGCCGCTGACTCCTTACCGACATGGGCACAGGGCCGCTCACACCGAGCGTCATGACCTCAGACCTCCCTAAATTGATGCCCAAGCCCACCCGCTGGCTAAACCCACCAAGTCCATCCGTTTCCTCCTGGACGCGCCGATGTGAATGCGCCAGCAGTGCAACGTCATCTGCACACTCCAGATCCTCCAATGTAGAAAACGTTGTCCATCCCACTCCTCCTGGACTGCCCTCTGTCGTCCGGCGCATCACCCAGTCCATGACTGTTAAAAATAGAGTGGTTGATAAGGGGTTCATGTTGTTGGGCGTTTCTTTCATGTGGACTGCATACCCGAGTGGAACAGGTGGTAAAATGTTACCATTATGGAGCAGCACAGTTTTTAAGCTCAACTTGGACGAATCAATGAACAGTCTCCAATCGTCGTCTTTGCCGTTGATGTGGAGTGCTGCCATCAGACCCACTGTATCAACGCAAGCAATGAGGTTATCATTTATTTTAAAATATGGAAGCAGATCTTTTTGTCGAGCACGAAACACAGACACATGCACATTCTCTTCTAGAAGATTCCATTGCTGCAGTCTGGACCCCAACAGCTCTGCTTTATTTTTTGGGCAATTCCAGATCTCTCACTAGATCATTCAATTCACTCTGGGTAATTTTATGTGGCTGTGCAGACTCTTCAATAGGCACGAAATCAGGATCTCTTGACGTAGATGCTTTCACAGGTGACAGATGTCGCCTTTGTGATAGCAAAGCTATTTGTCCGCAAATATAGCAAAAATAATCCGCACTGTTCACACATTCACGAGGCATCTTGAACGACACGTCTGCACTCACAGAATCCACAACACAAATGATGACAAGGAGGAAATGTGGTTGCAATGACTGCTACTGATTGCGTCATCCAATTGGCACTCAATGCTATCCGTCTCGTGGGAAATCACCAGATGTGTAAGTGTGCTTAAGTACATACATATAAGCATACACACATGCATACATGTATGCATTCCTGATAAATGTAAGAAATCACTAACTGTTGTTTTTAGGGTAAAAATGTGTTCTTGTACCGTGACCTGTCTGCCTGCCTGCCTGCCTGCCTGCCTGCCTGCCTGCCTGCCTGCCTGCCTGGATGCATGCATGCATACATACATACATACATACATACATACATACATACATACATACATACATACATACATACATACATACATACATACATACATACATACATACATACATACATACATACATACATACATACATACATACATACATACATACATACATACATACATACATACATACATACATACATACATATCAGAATCTTTATTCTCCATAAAATACATTAATATGTACAGACATGATATAATAGATACAACATGGCATATAGGAGAATCATTAGAATTTACATAAAGTGTTGAAGACGTCTCAAGTAGTTATGTGTGGGTGTTTTTACATCGAACCTTTGTGTTACACATACATAAACATTTTTTAAGCTTTCTAAACGACATTGGCATATAATGATATGATATAACCTGCCAAAAATGAGAATTATTGAAATTTACAAAATGTGTGTGGAATACCATTCAAGTAGAGCATTATGGTTGTTTTTACATGGGGGTTTTATCAGAATTTTTGTTTGCCATAAAAAAAACTTTGACAGCTAGTAAAGTGAGATATTAAATATAGCATCAAATACAATAGTCATTTCGTATAGTAGACAGAGCACAATTGAGACTAGACGGTGGGGAAAACATCCCAGCAATTTAAAATGGGTGTTTTTTACATCGAAGTTTCCATATTCTATAAGAACCTATAATTGCACTAATACTGACATATTTACATAAAACCTTTGCTTCAAATTTCCGCAACCCTAGCGACATTAATCCACTCACACACTTTGCATGCACATGACCCAAACTACCAATTATCAATACGATTACATGCGTACGATAGCCTAGTTCGTTAATTTCTGCAGTCAATGGATAGTACTTATCAAATTTATGTTGGTAACATTTATCTAAATGGGCGTCATATGGTATTGCTGCCTCTACTATAAAAGCTGTTTTGTTCTGTCGATTGATTATCGTTAAATCAGGTTTTACGGCATGTGTCTTAAATGAGGTGTTACTGCTGCCGAAAAGTGATGGTTTAACTAATATCTCTTTATTTATTGTTATGTCACTCTTTTTATTGTATGAGGATTTCAGTTTCTCATAAATAATGTCTACAGCTCTGTTGTGCCTTTGTTGGTATAATGTTTGAAATTTGGTACATCCATTCAATAAATGTGACACTGTTTCGTATGGGTGGTTACATATTTTGCACATTTTCGTGTATGTCTGTGGGTAGTATAGATGTAAAAGACTTTCGCATTCCAGCAACTGTAACCTCGATCTCACAGCAAATGAAAGTATTTTATCACTTAATTTAACATTAGATAGAAAACTAGATGACAATGAATGGTTTACACATTTCATTTCGCGCACTATTCTCCCTTGTGACGATTTACTTTTTAGTTCACTTAGAATTAGGTTAAAGTTTATGTGATTTAAATCCAGAATAAAAAGCATTTGCTGACTTGTATGTTAGACTCACATCTTCATCTACTTCTAAATGTACAGTGTAATGGCCACCGTCATCCACTTTCACACTCACTCCTTCACGCGCGCATTCTTCATTCAGTTCTACCCAAAATGTTCTTGGCCAATTCACCTTCGATTTTTTAGCTAGATGGTTTGTTTCGTTTAACTCGTAACTTGCAAAGTTATTCCTATCTTTATCTACTTGGTCTATTTTACGTTTTTTCATATGTCTATCTAACGAGTTTATTGCTGCAGTTTTTACAAGACTATCATCACAATTGAGCATACTGATAAGGAATGAAATATGTCGAGAGTGGTATAATATGGAGGGGTTTGGTATGCCAAGGCCACCCTTCGACCTGGGACAAAAGAAATAGCTCCTTGTGGATGATTCATTTAGCGCTAGCCATGTTCTAACGTGTTGTACAATTTCATCTTCAATTTCTTTGAGTTGTTTTTCTGTGAAGTGTATGTTAGAAAAATAAAACATGAGAGGACCGAAACACATCGGGTTAATTAATGAGATCTTTGCTGATATTGGTAGTGGGGCACAGCTTAATTTGGTTAAATTTGATCTAAATTCTAATATAAGGCTGCTTGCTTGAAACTGGTCCGATGTATTATCAATTGTAATGTCATGTCCTAGGTATCTGTAGGAACGCCCTCGATCAGAAGAGGGGATTTCATGACCTTGGATATTAATGTCCGCTTCGTTGACCGCTGAACACTGCACACTTTTGTGGCTTAACCTCCATCCCGCTGGTCTCCATAAATACTGTTGTCTTCTGTGCCATTGATTGTAAGTCGTATATGTTGGTGGCGAAGAGACTTACGTCATCCACATACCCTTGAATGGGATTCTGCATGTGATGTGTTTGATAACCTTGCTCAATCCACCGCAGCCATTTATCGATGCCTTGTTCAAATACAATGACACTCCATGGGCACCCCTGAATAATACCTTTCTTACGCTCGATCCGATCTGTGATAGTACTGGCGTTTTTAACTTGATAGGAGGAGCCACTGTATATATCTTTGGTGATGTTGACAAAGACGTCAGGGTAGCCTGATTCGCTTAGCTCCCTTATCATAAATTCGTGGTCAATGCTGCCAAATGCATCTTTGATATCAATAAAGCACAGATAGGCCTTTCCTGATGAATGTAGAAAGTCACTAACTGCTGTTTTTAAGGTGAAGACTGTTCTTGAAGACCATTTCTTGGCAATGATCCTTTTTGCCGAGGTGACAGTCGCTGGGTGTCAACAATCCACTGCATGTGTCGAGATTGAATTAATTTCATGAACAGCTTGTTTGATGATAGCAGAAGAGAGATGGGTCTCCAGTCTTCGATGGTGCTTAAATTTCCATTTTTAGGCACAATGGTAATTACACCGTGCTTCCAGTCTGGTGGCACCCGTTGGTTGAAAAGGCATGTGTTAAAAATAACCGTCAGGATTGGTGCAAGCTTGTTTGCCTGCTGCTTGATGGTATCATACGTCACACCATCGGCCCCAGGTGATTTCCTACTCGGCAGTTTTTTGATAACCGATAATACTTCGCCTACGGTAAATGGGTCAGTGGCCGAGGTGTGCTTCGGCTCTTGGACGACTATTTCTGCTTTCCATGGGGGGTCGCTTGCAAGTGTATTAAGTATGCGCTGGCTGCGTTCCTTAAAATGTGTTTCTATGTCTTGTATGTCTATGTTACAGGTGGTGGTCGACAACTTCTTGTTGTGTTTTATAACATTGATGGCTTTACTCTGATCTGTTTCTAACAAGTAAAGTAGTTCCTCTCGTGTCACGCTTCCCGCATTGTGTGTGTTACCATTTTCTTTGTTTCGTTTTAAACTTGGGCAGATGTTATGCCTAATAAAAAATAGGGCCGCTTCAATAAAGTCATTCAATTGTTGTGTGTCATTCACCTCTTCAGTACTGGTTGTTGGTTCCGGCGTAGTAACAGGAAACTTCAGCAAAATACGTTTGATAAACTTAAGAAACTCAATGCTGAAGGGTTGGCCGTCAGGCCGTGTTGATTTGAAATTATTCTCGCTGTCGTAAAATAAACTACACAGTGTTGAAATAATTCGTACCCACCACAACGGATTTGAATGTTCATAAAATGGCTTTACTTTGATAGGCCGCGTTGATATGGCCTTTCTAAAACTGGCTTCAGCAATTACAAAATCCTGCCACGTGTACTCGTTGGTACTAAACGTGTTCCAATAGTCGATGTTCAGAGGGTCGCCATCTTGGTTAGGCTCTGCGAATGTGAACACGGTACTCTTCTCACAACAGAACTTTATTTTACCACTTTTTTTATAGCTTCCTTCTTGAAAAATTTTAACTTAGAAACAAGTCCAACACTTTGTAAATCCATAACGACGTTATCGGTGGTCGTAACAACGGATATATCTTCCAATAAGACGAATAAGCAGGACAGCACAAAAGTGCTGCTTGTCACGACGCCATCTTGGATATACATACATACATACATACATACATACATACATACATACATACATACATACATACATACATACATACATACATACATACATACATACATACATACATACATACATACATACATACATACATACATACCATCTTTATTCTCCAGAAAATACACTGATTTGTACTGACATTAAATAATAAAATACAACATGGCATATAGGAGAATCATTAGAATTTGCATTAAGTAAATTTACAGAAATTCACACAGCGTTAATGAGGGCTGTTATCACAATGATTTTATTAGAATCAATAAAAGTTAGTCAATGAAATTACAATTCTCCACGTATACTGAGAGCTAACGTACGCTGCAATGTTTGTAGTATATTTCACAGTCTTAGATGGTCATACTACAAGCTGTTAACTATACATACATACATACATGTAATTTTACATTGACAACCACAAGCCATCTGCGCGCAAACACATACATTTTTCTTGCGTTCTTAGTTTCAATTCATTAATTCTAAAGCAAGAAAATGAGATAAGAATTGTTTTGCCTTTCATAATTTGAGAATTGAGACAGCTCTTAGGATTTCAAGGCATGGTCTGATTATGGTTAATATAAAAATGTTACGAAAGAAATGTTTTGAAGGCTCCCAAAACGTCTGGCATAATTTTGATCACGAATACACAACTGAGTGAAGTCGTACGATGAAGGCAATTCATTTTCCCTTAAAGAAAGAATTTCTGCTCACCGGACCAGAGATGAACTTAACATCTCTCAAAACATTTTCTACATCTGGTGATCTTTCTCCGTTCCTGAAGTGAGACACAATACACTCCCACCATTTTCTATCTGTATCATTATCTACTCTCAACGACAGGTGATTATACTTACTCAGCAAACTTTAGTCAATTTGAAAAGCAATAACGGCCGCTGAGCCTCCTTTCCATCGAGCAACTTTCTTACTCCATTCTACAGCTTTTGGAAAATTATCAGTTAAATAAAACGCATGACTCGTTGAAAAATCTGCTCTGCGATTTGAATGTGTCAAATCGATGCCATTTTCTAGTATACTTCTCACGTTGAGTCCATTTGTGCCATGATAATATAAAACTTTTCCAGATTCCAGCATTCTGTTAAAGATATCATGCAGGTTTACATATCTATACATATTGTACATGGCAATCTTTGCTCTGTTAGAACTTCCAGGTGGTGCTGCTTCAATAGATCTCACTATCTCCGACGCGAACCATGTGTCTTTGATGTTGGGACTGTAGATACTCTTTGAAGTCTGGGCCATTGAGGGATGATGTACCACGGGTTCAGTTTTACTCATCATCATCATCTCAACCCATAACCCGTCATGGGTCGTAGGGGTGCCATGGTGGAAGCATCAGCAGACAGGGTCCTCCACTGCTCTCTATTCTCAGCAATGCGTACAAGTGTGGAGAAACCGTGTCCTGCCCATTCTTTGATGTTATCAGCCCAGGATTTTCTTTTCCTTCCTCTTCTCCGTTTACCTTCGACTGTTCCCTGGAGGATCGTTTTCGAAAGGGAGTCATGACGAGTTACATGCCCAAACCAGGCAAGCTTTCGACGTTTCACTATTGACAAAAGTGGTTCTTGATGGCCTGCATAGGTGTTTATCTTCTCTCTAACATAGACATTTGTTTTGTGCTCTTTATAGCAAATGCGCAAAATTCTTCTGTAACATTTATGCTCGAAAGCCTGAATCCTTCGCTCCGTATCTGCAGTGAGTGTCCAGCCCTCACACCCATACAAGAGAATAGATAATACAAGTGATTTGTATAATTTGATCTTCACAGGAAAACTGATGTTACTTTTCCAGATCACATTCAACCTTGTCATGGCAGCTGAGGCCATCTCAAGTCTTGTCTTGATTTCTTTATTTGATCTTCCATCACTACATATAGTGGACCCGAGATATTTAAAGGTGTTAACTTCTTCTAACGTTTGCCCATTTAACGTAATGTTGGTCGGAACATGTTTCTTATGGCTATTCACCAATATCTTGCTTTTTTCTATATTAATTTCCATCCCATATGTTCTTGTTACTTTCTCCAGTCTAGAGGTAAGGTCTTGAAGTTCTGATTCTGTTCCAGCTATCAGATCAATATCATCAGCGAAACGTAGATTACACAGAGGTCGGCCTCCAATCGATATGGTTGATTTATAATCGTAGAGAGCCTCCTGCAGTTTTACTGAAATTTACAAAACAAGCGTATCAACAATTTCGTCAATAATAATGTAAAGTTGCCAAAAATTTCGTCAAGTGTCCAATTGTTTTTTTTTTTTTTTTTTTGGCGGGTATTTTTTTAATCTTTTGTTCGTGCATTTGAACATTGTCGACTTTACCAATATTTTGATCTAATCGTAAGTGCACGCCTGTGTAATAGTGTAGCTGTGAGACTCGGCAAAACAAACTGGAGATGGGGTGCGAGTAAAATGTTTTAAAACATTATTTTGTCATGCTTATACAGTTTCTTTACATTCTTTAACTGGTTTTACACAGTAATTACTATGCTATGGACCCCTGAAGGAAAACGAAAGAGAGGCCGACCACAAACAACCTGGCGGAGGACCGTGGAGGCTGAGATGCAAAGAATGAACCAGAGTTGGGGCACTGTTCGAAGGATGGCCGAGAACCGAGCAAGGTGGAATCAATTTGTTGTTGCCTTACAAGACGCCACCAGGCGTAATGGCCACTGACTGCTTTAACGGTCGGCGGCTAAGGATCAAAGAAAGAAAATAAAAAACATTATATTACAAACACATCAACGTTAGGTGCTCAAACTGGCCACCCTAATAGTTCACACATTCTTGAAGTCTACTTGCCATACTGAAACACATTCTGTTACAAAATTCTCCGTTTTAATCCATTTCATTAAGTGCTTCAGTTAAAAATACAAGCTAAGTAAAGAGTATAAAAAAATACATGTCAGTGCTTATATACAGATCAGCGGTACTCATATATCTAGTGACAGAATCAAAGTATCATTCTGGTATGAAACAGACCAGAAATTCAGCATTGGAGAGTGACATAGGATCAAAGCCGATCAGGGTATGTAGATTATTAATACGAGTATATGTATCTGCATATGTTAGAATTTACTTTTTTTTCAGGCAAATACATAAAAATATATAAAGGTTATTTTCTATCTATCTATTTTATTTTTTTTCTCTGCGATTGTAAATACTTTGCCTATATTAGTGACATTACTAATAAGCCTACATATGCGCCTGCATTTCTCTCGAGAAATGTTGATTTTCTTGTGGTATCGCTCGACATATTGTTAATACTGAGAACCTGACTGAGAGCACGGGGAAATATGCGAACAGTAGGTAAGATTGGACTCGTTCTTTTGTACACGACACCTTTGTTTCCTGAAGTATAGACATTTCATAAACTTATCTCAGCCCGGGACAATGGAACGTGGTATTTCCAGCTCAGCTGACTGCAGGAGGTCGCTGAGTTGCTACCCGTTACAATTCTCCACGTTTATTGAGAGCTTATACGGCTTATACTGCATGCTGTTGACTAATCATATTTGAGAAGATAAATGGAGGGTGTGCCTACCCGGATCCTTCACTTTGTGGAGTAAGGTCGGATGAAAAATAAATCCACAGGATACCAAGACAACAGCCCATGCTGGGAGGAAAAAAAATTGATTTTACAAATTGTCTGAATCCAGCTGTCTAACTACTTACTACTGAATAGTGCCAACAAGACCAACCATTACAGCTAAGTCTTAAAAGACTAAAATCCAACGTAATTATTAATTCAATATAAATTTATTGCGTAATATTACATCTTGTCAATGATGAACATGTACTCAAAGTAATATAAAGGAATGTGATCCTACATTGAGTAAATGTGCTTGTATTCATTTGAAATAATCCTTATCTTGTGGAGATAATTTTGACTAACTTTTATTGACTTTTTCCAAATGTTAAACAATAATGTTACTTGAATAATTATCTACATTATACATTTGCTGCTCTACTATAGTAATTAGTGTTGTATTAATGGGTCCAGCACGTTACAGATTATATTTATTTGTCTTTACCTATTAAGTTGCATAGGGGCTTTTGATTTTTTGAGCTACTGGTCTATTGATTTATTTCTGTTGTCACTAGTTCTGAGAATAGTGGCAAGGGACGTAAAACTAGCCCTAAACACTTTAAATCTTCTTAAAGCTTGTAACAGATGACTTTTCTTTAGTCCTCTGTAGTTTTACTATCAGAAAATACACTCATTTTATCTTCGAGAATAAACCTATTCTCAGAGGTATCTCTACAAAAAGATATCGAACTTATCAATATTCTTATCTATCATCTACTTTAACCGATACACCACCACGATTGTTACGAAAGCTTTAGTTTCATGTTTGCGTATGCTAGTCAACTACAATTGTAATCTCTTTTTTTAACATCTGTCTTATTCTACTTTAGTTTTATTCATAAAGTTAAATTAATGTATTATAGTAATAATTATTAAATGTTTCCATAATAGTATGCGTTTTATGCAGTTATTATTAACTACTGGCAACAGGCTTCTTTAACTGTAATTTTTACTGCCGTGTTGTTATGAACATGACGAATATGTTACATTAAGTTAATGAGAGCGATTCACACGCGAGAATAACTAAACAAATAAAGATAGTTCTTAGACATATCCAAAGTTGATCTAAATAATTATTAACGTCCAGTAGTTATGAAAGACTACTGAGAGGAGCGGCACTTGGATAATAATACGAAGGCAACTTCTCCTAGCTGAGATAGAACGAAGGAAAATAACTAGTCATTCATTCATTCATTACCCTCCACTCCCCAAGCAGTGGCGTCACTAGGGAGGTGCGGGGGTTGCGGATCGCACCGGCTGACACCATCAGAGGGGGTGACACCAAAATGACTGTCTATAAAATCTGTGTGCAGTGTTTCAGCAGAAATTTATTATTTTTTACAAAAATATCCTTGTAGTTAGTTATAACCACAAAAACATTTTTCGTAAGCCCAGCTGACATGTACTGTATCAATATACGTAAGTTTTTACTTCCAATTCTACTGTTTTCTTAAAGAATTTTCAATTTAACCACATGAAACTATGTAAATGTAAATACATTTAGGCTGTGCGTATGATATTGTAATTTAAAAGTGTAATTTTAATTTTGCTACTTGTTTATATCACTACTATTGCATTTACATTCAATGATATACGGGAATTACGATTTACGAGTAACATTAGTACAAAAACCATTACTAAGGATTCTGTATGGTCTGGTACGGAAGGAGGTCCATGGGGGTGACACCATGAGTTACCGTACTGGGTGACACCAACCCTAGTGACGCCACTGTCCCCAAGGAGCAAAGGCCTTCAACAAACACAAGCCAAGTCCTCCTGTCACATGCCATCATCTTAAGTTCTTTAGACGTTCTCCTCGTTATTTCCACCTCTGTTTGCAGCTCTCTTCTCCTGTGCTTCTTGGTCTACCTCTGCGTCTGTTACCCTGGGGATTCCAGAACAAGGACTGCCTTGTAATGCTATCAACAGGTGTCACCATAGGGTTTGCCCAAGCATTGTTTATGCTTCTGGCAAGGTTATATGTGAACGCTTAAAGTATGTCACCATAGGGTTTGCCCAAGCATGTTTATGCTTTTGGCAAAAGTTAGGTGAACGCTTAAAGTATGGCACCGTAGGGTTTGCACAGGCATTATAAATAAATTGCCAAAGTTTAGGTGAACGTCCAAAACAGTTCACGAGAAAAAAAATAGGGTGACAGATAAATAAGACGAGTGTTCAGTATCAACTCGATTCACGATTAATAGAACGTGCGTATTTTCTCGTGAGTTGTAAATCAGAGGCGCAAAAAATGAGTGTACAGAAAAACAAGTTAGGACAGCGAATCAGGAGTGTGGGTTGAAGGGTACGAGAGAAGAATGACCAGAGGTCATTAGGGCAGACCGGTTTGAGAAACTGAAGGGACAATATGTGTATTGCCGTGCTCTCAAGTTTTAATTTCTGTGGGTACAGAAGTTTTCCTCTGAAGTCATATAGATATCGCATGAGTTGTAGGAATATTCAGGAGATTAAATTATGCTGTGGTTAAGAAGTAGAAGTTTAGTAGTAACAGTGATAGTAGGAAGTGTAATTTTGTGAGTATTCAGTGTGTCGACAGTAAGTATGCTCTTCACTTATTATGTACATGAACAATAAGTATGAATTGAAAATGTTGCAGCTGTCACAAGATGAGATACTGTAAAGTGGATAACTCAGTTGTCTAAGTAAGTGTAACAACAAGGAAGAAAACAGAGATGAATAGCAACCTGATAGCCAAACAGGGCTTTACTCTAGATGAGTAAACGACTAAGCAAACATTATCAAGAGGAGAAACAAGTTCATTATTGCGGACTCAGAATAAATGAACTATAAGTTGTCGTCAGAGATAATTACGACGAGTAAGAGATTTGAGAACTTGACATTTATGAACAATAAGTATGAATTGAAAATGTTGCAGCTGTCACAAGTTGAGATACTGTAAAGTGGATAACTCAGTTGTCTAAGTAAGAGTAAAGAAAGAAGAAAACAGAGATGAATAGCAACCTGATAGCGAAACAGGGCTTTACTCTAGATGAGTAAACGACTAAGCAAACAGTATCAAGAGGAGAAACAAGTTCATTATTGCGGACTCAGAATAAATGAACTATAAGTTGTGGTCAGAGATAATTACGACGAGTAAGAGATTTGAGAACTTGACATTTATGAAATTACTCATGTGCTCTCACATGTAAGTATATTTATGCTTCTGCAGATGTATTTAAATATTGACTTCTAAGTATGAAGTACGTTCAGATTACAGGAATGGTAGTAGAGATGAACCTGACAGGATTAGTCAGAAGGGAATGAAAGTTCCAAGGAGTTATTGAGATGCTTAGACAAATCAGTAGAAGGTTTGAAGCACGGAAGGAATAAACCAGTTAGATTTAATATGAATTTGTTTCAAGAGGAGAATATATATGTATATGAGTCAGAAGTTGTACTTGAGTCAATTATGAAATAACTGTAAAGTAAACAAGTTTTGATGGATACCATACAAGTTGGGCTCAATCTGTGAGGGTTGTTGTATGTGAGCTAAGTCCAGGCTACAAACAAAGGAAAATCCACTATACGAGGTTGGTCACTATTAGTAACAACAAAGAAGGAACAGAACGGGCCAAGGGTTGAAAAGAAGGACCATGTCTCATCCAGGAATTGTCATCTCTGGCGGTGATGGCCAGTACACCAGTTAACTAGTAACCTACTTGGAAGATATAACTATAAAAGAGATTAGTATCCTGATGGTAATATAACTAGGCCTGCCATCTGCCACCTAGTTAAATAAATAATTACTTTGTTGGATACTACACGGTTACATACTTTGAATGGATGCCGTAACCAGTCCATCCTTGGTGCGGAGGCACATGCGACTAATTGGCGCCGAGACCAGTCCTTATATAACGACAACATGGCTACACCACCTCCTGATGCAATATATCAACAGCATCAACAACAGCACACACTAGGTCTACCAACAGAACAATAATCCACAATGGCTGCTCTGAAAACCATTACAGAAATGATGTACAATGTAGATCACTATGCGAAGTACAACCAAATCAGATCAATCGTTACACCATTTACAGGAGATTCTAAAGAATTTAGAAAATGGCTACAGGACGTAGAAAAATTCGCTACAATGATAAATGCATGTACGGACACAGAGCTTAAAAGAATACTATATCTGTCATCAGATTCCTTAGTCTCTGACTTTTTACGTAGAAGAGACAGTGCATATCCCATGGAAACATACGAATCACTCAAGAAAGAGTTAACACAAAGATATAGCGACATTACCAATACGGAGCACGCATGGTCACTCCTTCGCCGCATAAGACAACAAAATAACGAATCTATTCAGTCTTATGGAGAAAAGTTACTAAATCTAGCAGAAGAAGCATTACTGGATGGCTTGACAGCATCGCCAGATATGGAAGAACATCTGGTGGGTATTTTTGTCGATGGACTATTGGGCAGTAACACAAAATTATATATGATTCGAAAAGATCCGAAAACAATAAATGAAGCGATCCTGATAGCAGTTAGGGAAGAAAATGTCCAAACAAGATTCAACCAATGCATTGAACATGAGTCTACAGTTGAGACACACACAGAGCAGGAACCGATGGAAATTGGACATTCCCGCCCACGTTGGCATCGCCCACGCCAGGCAGGCAACCAAGAATCAGAAAACATAAATTACACTCGACATCCTCCCAGGCAACAAACCATACACCAGGTCAATACTTCCACTTGTTTCATTTGCGGTTTTCGAAGACACCTAGCTCGTCAGTGCCGACGACAACATCCTCGCCCACCCCAACATAATTACAGTAACTCACGATATGATGGTAATAGTAACACTCAGAATTACAGTCAAAATGTTCGAGGAGCACGTACAGCTTCCAACTTCACAAGAGGACAAGCTCGAAGGTACAATCAGGGAAACGGAACAGTCAACCATTAAGCAGGACCGTTAGTGGTGACTATAAAAGTGATGGAAACAATAACTTTTTCCATCGTAGGTCCGGATATATAAAGAAAAATAACATGGTTTCACACTCAATAATCCCTCCTCAAAAGATAAACATTACACCAGATCCTAGTTCTTGTCTCATTAAGATTAACAACAAGAATTACCGAGCACTCGTGGATACAGGCGCTTCAGTCAGTTTGATCAGAGAACAGTTGTACAAACAAATCAAACATCTTGTGAGTGTTCGACCTTCAAACACATTTGTGGCATCAGTAACAGGAGAATCTATGAACTCTTGTGGCACAGCATATGTTACATTCCACATAGGACAGCTGTGATAAACGAGCGCAAAGGCCTTATTGCTCTATCTTTTCCTACATCTTTCGTATTGTATTTTCTCAGACATTTGCTCTTTCATCCCACATTTGCGATCCCACATTTGCTATTTCATCGTTTTGATTACTCGCGACCGGTATCTAGAGAACCACATTTGTTCTTTCATCGGGGGAAACACAGTCCTTTGATTGAGTCCCCATACCTGACATTATCGTTTGAAGCCCACATTGCATCGTGATAAATCTGGTGAAAACACATCTGGTCATCCCAATCAGACATCTGGGCATGCTGTGGACCATTGTTATCTTTGCGGCTAGCGACGGGTCACCACATTGAACGCCCAGATTGGCCAGGTGAAAACGTCTCATGCTGTAATGGTGTTATCTTTGGTCGGCCGCGGTTCAGACAAGCGTCGGGTTACCACATTGGACGCCCAGCTTGGCCAGGTGAACAATAAACAATCAGAGAGTAAGGTGACAGCAATTTGACAGCACTTTTGCATTAGCCCGCCAATTATCTCCATACCTGTTTGTCAAACCACACCCACGTTTGGACTCACAGAGGACAAGAGCGATCCTGTGAATGAGTGACCAGAGGGGCTATTAAGGATTGGTTGGTATGGGCGGAGCTGGATGTCAGGGATCCAAGACACCCACATTGGACTTCCAGAAATATAATCTACCCCGTAGCTTGCTAGAGGAAGGAGTCCAGTTTTTACATTGTGAGGAAGAGATTAAACCCAAAAACGCCTAGCCTTAATACACGTGTTTATTCAGAGTGGATATAATTCAGTTCTGTGATGAATTATGTTCTTAACGGATTTTGCGAAGGGAACAGAAGGTTAGTAGATCTTATACAGATTATTAATACATTTTCTTAATTTCTGTTTATTTTAACCTCACAGCTAAAATGTGCGAAAGATAAAGTTTCAAATAATTCTTTGCATAACTGATTAATAAAATCAGAAGATTTTCCTAGAAGATGATAGGATGATAGGAGGTAATTAATAGTTCATACTTCACCTTCATCATCATCACAGTATCCCATGCGCACACACTCTCATGCACAAGATATTTAACATCATTAGAATTGAACTCAGAGAGAGCTCAATAATGAGCAGTAGTATAAATGAAAGTCAACCAGTGATGTTAAATGTGAAAAACTTACGAAGACTTTTGTGTGTCTTCAGTTCATCAGAAGTCTGAGTCTACACGTAATGTGTCTGACGTCTAACCAGAAATAAGTTATCAAAAACGGACATTTGGCTAGCAGAATTCGCCATAGGACATCTTTCATTCCTCAATTAATAAGGAATATTGTCTCACCCACAAGTCAGAAGGTGGACGCAGCATTTTTCGTCACCATATACTGCTGGCTCACAAGTTCAATACATCGTTATCACAAGTTCAATACAGAGTCATCATAAATTCAAATCACTCGAAAGATCATTATTATCTGAAGTCAAGCAAAAGAGCTCAAAAGAGGAATCGCATATTTATACCACGTGCATCACACTCTTAAGCGCATTCTATGAAGCAGACTCTAAAGTATATTTTATGAATCACGACTACATACGCAAGATTATGAGTCTACATATCACTAACATTTCGTGAAGATATCCAGTCTGGCCAGTACCCTAGGGAGATTAGACAACAGACCCTTTGTTCATATGACAGCTATTAACTGTTGATCAACACTACAGAGGTATACTCAAACAGTGAAGGAATATACATAAATATCTCGTCAGCGTTCTCAGTGCGACAACAGTTTTCATCAGAACGTCCTCGGCTTAGAGATACCCCACTCGACATACTGTATAACAACTTGGGACAGTGTATGCATACATGTGAATCGTCATATCAATGTGAAGCATTTAGAGACACATGGACTGTGTAGAGTACTCACCATTTTAGTAACACGTATCATACCACATCATCATCATTTCGCTTTACACCAGTTCATTCTTAATTAACTATTACTTAATTACCTGCAAGTTTATTATCTCATCTGTGTGTTTTGTGTGAATCGTCTTTTACCATCATCACGCTCTAACCATTATTAACCCTATATGTGTGGATATTTAATTAATAAACCCAATAATCGTTTGATCATTATCTAGTTTGTTAATGTATCACTCGTGCTGTCGGTGTTACATATTCACTTATAGGAACATGTCTCTACTCAGATGAGATTGGGGGCTTTTTCTTTACGGGATCTAAGGGCAGAAGCTAAGGTTGTGGGGAAACATAACTCTTTCCATAATTAATTAGAAAACACTGTCTAGTGGAAAGCATTCGCATTCCTGTCTTCTTGTCCCTATCTCGAATAGGTCTTTATTTTTTCTTAACGAGCCAATTTCTAGAGATCTTATATCTAATTTCTCATAGACTATTCCTGGCAAAAACTACTGTCGTAGTTGCCTCAGTACTCACCACACGACAACAGCAACAAATCACATATCCTTTTGTAATCACACGTGGAATGTCTAGAAGTTTCATCCTAGGTAGAGACTTCCTCAATTGTCATAATGCCAGGATATATTTTGACCTCCACAAAATTAATATCAACAGTGAATACATACAACTGCAGGATGATATACATATTGCATCCTTGGTGCGTTTGACAACCCCAGTTACGGTGTTACCTAACACGCTTGTGATAGCTAAGGGACGAGTCAAGAGTTCCAGTTATATCAAACCAGGACAAACAATACAGATTGAACCCTTGGAAAATGAGGACATAAACGATGTACCCCTCATGTTTGTTACCGAAGGCATTGCAGAAGTTTCATCCTCCCGTGATTTTCCAGTCATGATTGTAAACAAATCAGGACAAGCTACAACAATACACAGAGGAGCAATAATTGCTAAGGTACAAAGATCATCTTTAGCCCCTGCAAGAAACAACAGAACACCTGATGTTGCTAAAAATCGACACCATCATTCCCCCATTCCACACATAACCCAAAATCATACCCCACGTCACCTTTCCAACGCTGACAGACGATTTGAAGACTGCAATACAGAGAGTAACAAATTTGCACATAGAGTGAACCGGGTGATACAGCAAAAAGCATATGATGGAATATATAGAAGAACAAGTGACAGTAGAAAAAATATGCATTATGTTAATCTCGTTACACATCATTTATTACCAACCCCGGCAAGATACTGCCGTAGTGAACGAGAGAGCACACGGAATATTGGTAGAACGGAAGTAGAATGTACTCCATGGCGGAAACCCAATGTGAGATACTCAAACACACCACTGTACCGGAAATATGGATCAAAATACTCAAAACCCTTTGATTACTGCCGTAGTGAACGACAGAGTGAGAGTAACAATTATAGAATACATGGACAGTATACTCCATGGCGGAAACCCAGTGCGAGATACGCAAATAAATCATCTTATCGAAGAGAAGAGCCCAGACATTTCAGACATTTTGAATATTACGGTAGAGAACGAGAAGGTAGGAATAACTTTCATAAAATGGATGAAGAAAACACATATGTTAAAACACCGTGGACAAACCAAGAGCCCCACATACAGAATAACACACCATATAGGTTATCACAATTACTGGCAACACTGAAGGTGGAAGAGCAATACAAGTCTAAACTTAGTGCATTTATTACCAAACACCAAGATGTGTTTGCACTAACAGATATGGAGTTAGGCAGAACCAGTACGATACATATGGATATTAAGACTACAACAGAGGAACCTATTAGTTTGAAACCTTACCACACTCCTTTGAAGAATCGTGAAATAGTAGAAAAATCTATAAACGAGATTTTGAGTGCAGGAATAATAGAACGATCCACATCAGCATGGTCATCACCATTAGTAATCGTATCAAAGAAAGATGGAACAAGTAGATTTTGTTGTGATTACCGCGCATTGAACAAAATAACTAAAACAATTTCATACCCATTACCACGCATTGATGATATGTTGGCAACACTTGGACATTCTAGACATCTTACTACGTTGGATGCACGCTCAGGATTTTGGTGTATCCCTATGACACCAGCAGTGAAAGAAAAATCAACATTTTGTACACCCATGGGTAGTTACAAATGGAATGTTATGCCTTTTGGTTTGAAAGGAAGTCCCGCAACATACATGGCTCTAATGGACGAAGTTTTGCAGGGAATGCATTCTTTTGCATTAGCCTGTATTGATGATGTACTTATTCACACATCAGGTACCGTAGATGACCACTTTAAAAAAGTTGAGCAAGTTTTCGATCGCCTCCGACACCACCAAGTCAAACTTAAATTAAGCAAATGTGAATTCCTAAAAACGGAAACCAAATATTTAGGATTCCTGGTCAACAAGGATGGCATTCGCCCTGACACTGACAAAGTGGAAGCAATAAGAAAGATGCACGCCCCCACAACAGTGAAGCAGGTACGAGCATATATCGGTTGTTGTGGATATTACAGACGCCATGTTATTAACTTTTCGAAGGCCGCTGAACCACTTATCGCCCTTACCTAGAAGTATTCACGATTTAAGTGGACAGAAGAATGTCAGAAATCCTTCGATTACTTTAAAGAAGCACTTACAACAATATCACTTCTGGCACATCCAGATATATCTCGCCCGATGATTTTGTACACAGATGCCTCGAACACAGCAATAGGTGCTTGTATAATCCAACCTAGAGAAGACGACGAAACACCTATCATAACAGAGATTCCTAACGAGATGCCCATAGCATTTGTATCACATGCGCTTTCCAAAACACAAAGACGATGGTCGACCACAGAAAAAGAAGCTTTCGCTATACATTATGCGATACAGACACTTGACTTTTACATCAGAGGTACCAAACTTATCATTAGAACAGACCATCAACTACTGGTGAGTTGGCTCACTAAGACACAAGAACAGCCCAAGAAATTACAGACTTGGTCTGTGAACTTACAATCATATGATTCAACAATTGAATACATCCCAGGTACTCAGAATACATGTGCAGACCTCCTTTCTCGAATTCCACACCCTAGTACTACACACCAAGATGATCATGATGCTTTTAATGATATCAACGATAACGCAAAGGAGATCAACGTTATAAATTCCAACAGAGTAGATGTCGATGATAGCACTGCCACAACAGACACTGGTATGCAAGAAACAGTGGACTTGGATACATTTGATGTATATGGTGAGCAGAGAGAAGATCTCGAAATCCTTAAACTTATTAAAAAAGTAGAAACGAAACCTACGTCGCTTAAGCAATTCACTATCCTGCCACATGACCAGGTTTTATATCATATTGATGAAAAACAAGAAGGGAGACTACAAAAAGTAATTCCATAATCAGTAATACCTCAGTTATTAGTACAGTTCCATGACAATAACGGACATGTTGGAAGAGATAAAACCATAGATGTTATTAAGAAAAGGTATTATTGGAGATCAATGTATAAAGACATAATTGAATACGTTAGCACTTGCAAAACTTGCAGAATGAGAAACATGAGACCAACCAAAGTTCCTTTGCAAGAGATGAAACCATCCCATTTCCCTATGGAAGTCATAAGCATGGACATTTCTGGTCTATACCCAGTTACCCAGTCCGGGAATGCATACCTTTTGCACATTGTTGATCAATATTCGGTATGGCCTGAAAGTTATCCTCTCAAGAATATAACGTCAGCAACAGTGACTGAGTTTTTTCTTCAAGAGTTTGTACCAAGACATGGTTGTCCTAAGAGAATAATCACAGATAATGGAAAACAATTTGTCGGTAATCCTTTCAAAAAGACGCTACAGACTTTGCATATTCAACATACCACTAGTACTTTCTATAGACCGCAGGCAAATGGACGAAATGAGAGAATGCACGCTACATTGCATGATATCCTTGCCAAATACATACAAGGAAATGTACAATATTGGGATATATATATTAATCAAGCCCTCGAAGCAATACGTGTAAACATAAATGAAACGACAGGGTTATCACCATTTTATATGTTATATGGACGTGAACCTACTTTTCCACTGGATAATCTCTTACAACCCCGGAGAAAGTATGTAGGTGAAGATCCTATTGAAATTATACTGCGAGAGAAACACAGAGCACACCAGATAGCTCATCGTAATACACAGAAAGCTTTCAAGAAATGGCAGAAACAGCATGATAAAAGAGCTACATTGGAACAATTTCAAGTTGGTGATAAAGTTTATTATAAGAAGAATGTTCGAGATAACAAATTTGATGTACGATGGCTCGATGGATATAAAGTACTTGAAAAGACAACACCCATAAATTACATATTATGGAATGAAGAAAAGAACATAATCACTAAAGCCCATGCAGCACAAATGAAGAAAGACAATCATCGCCCGACAGTACCACCAGCTTTATTGAATGAAGGACCAGTAAGAAAGGTCACACTAGATCACTATAATCCTACAGAAACCTCAAGTACTTCACACAGCGAACTTGATACAGATGATGAGCTTCATATTGACACAGAACAGTGTAGTACCCCAAACGAATTACAGGATGCTATACATCGGTTGAATCGCTGCAGAGACAAGTCAGAAGACGAAGATAAAATTCCTTTGACAGTGCTAAGAGAGAGGCTGATATTTCGAGACAATCGTTTACATGATAGAGATAGCAGCACACTAGTATCACCGCATGATAATGAACCCCAACCGTCCATAACAAGTCAAACATATTATGGCAGTCAGGGATTACAACCGTCAACTTCGAGTCAACCCCAGCTTACACATTCCAGTTGTGACAGTGAAGATGAGCAACCCTTGAGAACAACAACGAGAAACAACACAACACCTCATAATCGGAATCCTACAGAGAAGCATGGCAGTCACGAACTCCAACCGCCAGCTCCAAGTCAACACCAGTCTACACACTCCAGCTGGGACAGTGACGATGAAAGACCCTTACAAACGATGAGAGACAACATAATTCATCATAGACAGAGCACTACAGCAGAGCATACAAACGTTAAAACAACGCAATCTTCGAATGAAAAAGACAACGACATTATCAATTCACCTTTGGCACCTTATGAGTCAGAACTTGACACAACAGAACGAGAAGAAAGCGACAGTGATTACATGGTTAATACTACCAACATACAGACACGTACAGCTACCAAACGCCCTTACCACCCTTCATCACCAGATTCACCGCCACGAGCGAAGCTGTTACGCTTACCTGAAGAACATGTGCGAGCCAAGTTTAAAAGAAATCATCACAAAGCTCATAAGCCGGTTCCAAGTTTACAACAACATACAAATATTCGATCGCCCCCTTCCTCCTGCAGAGCGACTATAAACACGACAGCACAATCGATACCAACTTCGTCACAGTACGACAGTCGTCTCTCCAGTAGAGAAATTACACTGTTAGAACTTGCAAAAGAAATCTCAAAATTTATGCAGGCAGTGTAATCATCGTAAAGTACTCACCCAGCAATAGTACTAATTCGCAGCACTCACCCAGCAATAGTGCTTATAGGTACTTTAATCAACATAGTACCTAAAATTAAGTCACTTAATTAAGTCTCTCTGTGATTAACTTAGTTGATATTCATATTCCTGTATACACTCAAACACTCACACCACTCACTAACTTTTTAAAGCGAGAGAGTATAGAACTTACAAGAAGAGAGACAGAAAACAAACATACTATATAGAAATAAAGTTGTGACAAAATAGACTAAGTACATAGAATCTCATGAAGCTTAGCAGTGTTCTTCCCCCAAGGTTCAAGACTCAGCACACCAGAGGATCAAGACTGATAATTATTATTAGTATGCATAGCCTTATATGCAAATTGGTTTGTATAATGTATGAATTTCAGGTATATGCTTGTCAGGACTGGAAAAAGAGGAAAATGAAAAAAAGAAGAGATATGATACAGATACTGCCAAGCCCCAATAGAGTAAGAAATTTTCTCACCATACGCAAGTGATAGAGAGTGCACATAATGCACTGATGATGAACGTCCCCACTTACCATTGCGCTAGTTATATAGCGACATCATAGATACGACATGGTTGCAGTATTGATATTTTAGGCACTACATACTTGAGAGATAATGATGATGACACTTACATGGTCACGTTGACATTAATACTAGGCACAATGATGTTTTGTATTTTGTTAAGTCTGATACACTTGGGTATAGCTTATATAGTTTCAGACAGAGTTGACGATTTTACTGGTGCATCCAAGGCTAACATCAGTCGAGCATCAAATTCTGACCTGATTAGTGACACGTCTTTTACTATCGCCCCAGGATATTTAGTTAATGCATGCTTTGTGACATTACATAGTATAACTCTGCTTATCTGTCCGTTATAATGCATTAACGACATTGACGGCAGATACTATAAGACATAAAAAAGGTACTGACAAATCTCTGTGTCCAGAGACAGTGACCATGTCGACAACATGTAAATATTGCACGTGTTGAATTATTGTTAATTAATTTAGTTGTATTATATGAGGTCGAGTATTGATGATATACTTCAATTCAAGACTTAGTAACTGTAATAAGATAACGTTACACTTGGGAGCTTAGTCTTTTATTTCGAATTTTTTTCTCATATTGTGATTCATAGTTTGTAAATGTAAATACAGGAGCAGATATGGTGGTATCCTAAGAGAAGACTAGATAGTAGTTGATAGAACGCAAATGTCTCCCTACGGGATACATTTGTACGGCCCCGGGTTGTATGTCTCCGTAGGGTTTGCCCAAGCATTGTTTATGCTTCTGGCAAGGTTAAATGTGAACGCTTAAAGTATGTCACCATAGGGTTTGCCCAAGCATGTTTATGCTTTTGGCAAAAGTTAGGTGAACGCTTAAAGTATGGCACCGTAGGGTTTGCCCAGGCATTATAAATAAATTGCCAAAGTTTAGGTGAACGTCCAAAACAGTTCACGAGAAAAAAAATAGGGTGACAGATAAATAAGACGAGTGTTCAGTATCAACTCGACTCACGATTAATAGAACGTGCGTATTTTCTCGTGAGTTGTAAATCAGAGGCGCAACCAATGAGTGTACAGAAAAACAAGTTAGGACAGCGAATCAGGAGTACGGGTTGAAGAGTACGAGAGAAGAATGACCAGAGGTCATTAGGGCAGACCGGTTTGAGAAACTGAAGGGGCCAGATGTGTATTGCCGTGCTCTCAAGTTTTAATTTCTGTGGGTACAGAAGTTTTCCTCTGAAGACATATAGATATAGCATGAGTTGTAGGAATATTCAGGAGATTAAATTATGCTGTGGTTAAGAAGTAGAAGTTTAGTATTAACAGTGATAGTAGGAAGTGTAATTTTGTGAGGATTCAGTGTGTTGACAGTAAGTATGCTCTTCACTTATTATGTACATGAACAATAAGTATGAATTGAAAATGTTGTAGCTGTCACAAGATGAGATACTGTAAAGTGGATAACTCAGTTGTCTAAGTAAGAGTAACAACAAGGAAGAAAACAGAGATGAATAGCAACCTGATAGCCAAACAGGGCTTTACTCTAGATGAGTAAACGACTAAGCAAACAGTATCAAGAGGAGAAACAAGTTCATTATTGCGGACTCAGAATAAATGAACTATAAGTTGTCGTCAGAGATAATTACGACGAGTAAGAGATTTGAGAACTTGACATTTATGAACAATAAGTATGAATTGAAAATGTTGTAGCTGTCACAAGATGAGATACTGTAAAGTGGATAACTCAGTTGTCTAAGTAAGAGTAACAACAAGGAAGAAAACAGAGATGAATAGCAACCTGATAGCCAAACAGGGCTTTACTCTAGATGAGTAAACGACTAAGCAAACAGTATCAAGAGGAGAAACAAGTTCATTATTGCGGACTCAGAATAAATGAACTATAAGTTGTCGTCAGAGATAATTACGACGAGTAAGAGATTTCAGAACTTGACATTTATGAAATTACTCATGTGCTCTCACATGTAAGTATATTTATGCTTCTGCAGATGTATTTAAGCATTGACTTCTGAGTATGAAGTACGTTCAGATTACAGGAATGGTAGTAGAAATGAACCTGACAGGATTAGTCAGAAGGGAATGAAAGTTCCAAGGAGTTATTGAGGTGCTTAGACAAATCAGGAGAAGGTTTGAAGCACGGAAGGAATAAACCAGTTAGATTTAATATGAATTTGTTTCAAGAGGAGAATATATATGTATATGAGTCAGAAGTTGTACTTGAGGCAATTATGAAATAACTGTAAAAGAGATATATGCTGTATGCCTCACCTTATTGAAGGAAATAATTACATGTAAATAAACAAGTTTTGATGGATACCATACAAGTTGGGCTCAATCTGTGAGGGTTGTTGTATGTGAGCTAAGTCCAGGTTACAAACAAAGGAAAATCCACTATACGAGGTTGGTCACTATTAGTAACAACAAAGAAGGAACAGAACGGGCCAAGGGTTGAAAAGAAGGACCATATCTCATCCAGGAATTGTCATCTCTGGCGGTGATGGCCAGTACACCAGTTAACTAGTAACCTACTTGGAAGATATAACTATAAAAGAGATTAGTATCATGATGGTAATATAACTAGGCCTGCCATCTGCCACCTAGTTAAATAAATAATTACTTTGTTGGATACTACACGGTTACATACTTTGAATGGATGCCGTAACCAGTCCATCCTTGGTGCGGTGACACAGGTTTCCTCAGTGTGTGTCCTATCCATCGCCATTGTCTTCTTCTCCTCTCTTGTTCCACTGACACTTGTCTGGTTCTTGTCATCAGTCCCGCATTGGTAACCTTGTCATATCATTTTAATACTTTACAATTAAAATGCTAGTGCTTGTCAGAATCGAGAAGTATGACGGGGAATGAATTATACCAAGAACAGAGGGTTGAGGAGACAATATAAAAGTGAATGAATGGAAAAAAATTAGACAGGAAAGAAAAATAAAAGCCAGGAGAGACGAACGATAAAGTACGTTTTGTCGCAATGATTCCACTAATAAATACATCATTACGCAGAATTCGCATTTCTATTTTAGTCAGTATAGCAGGGCTGACAACTTTACACGTTAACTGTCAATCCTTAGAGGGAGCACTGCACTATACACAAAGCAATAATTTTAATGACCAACGATTTCATTAAAGTGTTTTAATAAAACTGAATGTTGTTTTCGTAGCTGTGCTACGAAATTAATAATTTATCCCAAGACACCTTCTGACTTTAACTTCCTGTTCTGATTATTCTCTCCGCATTGGTGGCCAAAACCGCTCGGTAAATTCCGACTGCTCTGCATTTGATGGTAAATTAACTCACTATAAGAATAAATGTCACAATCTGCTTGCCTTCATTTTGTTGCTTCAGCACGTTGAGCAAAAAGCGCAACTGATTTCATTATGTCTGTCTACATTATGTCACAAGACACAGCACAAGAACTACAGGACATTTTGAATTGTTGCATTTAAGGCTTGGAATTATTTATGAATAATAATAGAGCCCCTTCAGTTATAACTGACTATGGGAATGCGCCCCTGAGGTGACAGCCCTCAGCTGCTTATTTTCCTCGTGAAGTCATTTCGACGTTTTCTCCTCTCTTCTGCTAGTTGTGTGAGCTTCTTTTCGCCCATCCTGAGGTGGCGCCGTAAATGGCACCGCCACTTAGTGCGATCGGCAGCTTCATCCTCCCATGTTGTTGGATCCATGTCCAGCATTATTTATGTATTTATTTTGTATTTAAGTCATAGCAAAAATATGACGACCAATGTCAAATTTAGTGTTACTGTTATAAGAATTATTTACACTTTACTTCAGCAGTACGGTTTCAATTTTATTGCCCATTTTTTTTTAAGTTCATCCGCTAAATTCGCGTTGTTTATCTGGGTGTCTGTGTATATGTGTGTGCGTGTGTGTATTTTAAATACGGGTTACATTAGCTGTTTTAGGAAGTCATAAGATCTCTTGTAACATGGACGCCACATTGTCTGTTTACATTGTTTGTGTTCATGCTAGAATGGTTGTTGTGTGTAGACAATCGATGATTATTATAATATATTGATTGTTCATTCATCGCCCTTCGGCTCCCCAAGGAGCATAGGCCATCAACAAACTCATATCAAGTTCTACTGGTGCATGCCGTCTGCTCAAGGTCTTTCAAGGTCCCCCTCATTATTTTAATTTCTGTCTCCATTTCTCTTCTCCGTGAGGTCATTGGTCTATTTCTACTTCTCTTACCAAGGTGATTTCAGAATATGGACAACGTCCTTAATGTGTTAAAAATGTCCTTAAAATTTCATCATTTTGTATCCTATCCTCGCAGGCGTTTCTTCTCATCTCTTGTTCCATTGTCCGGTTTTTGTCATCATTTCCACAATTTCAATCCTTCTATTCTGCGCAAGCACCAACCAATTTATGAAAGTCTGTAACTTCTTGATTGCTGCTCCAAAGCCAAGGCCCAATTAGTGTACACAGAAATGAACACACAGGTAAGAAGAAACATCAAAAGAGGCAAGAGAAAATATATTCAAGAGTAGGCAAGAGAGGTACATGAAACTGCAGCCAAATATGAGAGACCTGTACAACAGAACAAAGAAGTGAACATGAAGGTGCAAGCAACCAAATGGCCTGATCGAGGGAAGAATGAAAACTCGCTTATCAATTTGCAAGAGAAAATGAAGAGGTAGGCAGAATATTATGAGGAACTTCTCAATATACTAGTTCCACAAAATCCCCCAGACATCCATTCAGCAGAAGTAGATCTACATGTCAACTATGAAAAACCAACCACGGAAGAGATAAAAAAAAAGCCATAGAGCTTCTAAAAGATGGAGAAGCGGCTGGTCCATGTGGTATAGCTGCAGAGGCCATAAAACGGATATTGACACATCTACATATATATACTTGTGGCAAGTCATAATTCAGTCATTACATTTTGTTATGGCCATCTTTGTTCCCCGTGTACTGTGCCATTCCTTTTCTTTTATCCGCTCATTATTTACTCTACGCTTTCATCTTTCGATGTTATTTTCTCTTCAAGTTGACCCACTTCGCCAATCCCACACGGTTGACCTGACCATTTGACCTGGTTGTTTTTCTTTGTGACTGTCGGTGTTTAGCAAGTAGGGTACAACAGCCACGTTGATTTGTTTGGTTAATCATGAGCATCAGATGGATAAAAGTCTACATTTAGCGACATCTTTATTGTTAAGCAAGACAGAAGAGTGATAGATAAGCAGGGATCGTTTTTCACAAGCTGAGATATAACGAATAAACCAACTTGTGTTGGGGACTGCAGATAACGAACGTTTTAAATACGTAACATTTGTGACCCCAGAATAGGACATGACTAGAAGTGAATTATAATATTAGAAAAGAGTAACTCTAGAGTTCTTGAATCCTACTTCATGTGCACCCAGTTAGACACCTAACCCACCTGAAGGCCTAAGGCATCTTAAACAGCTGCCCGACATATTACGGCCGTTTTCTGTGCATCACGTCAGAATATAATTCTTAACCTAAATCTGTTGGGGTAAGTTGTAACATGTATATTTTATTATTTTAAATTTGCATTTGTATTGTATAAATTCCTTGTGGATGCACAGTTGCATATGGAGTTGAAACCTCATCACTTAAAAAAAAAACCTGCCATATAAACCTTCACTGCAAGAACTTGTGACTTCTTCGTGCGTGTTTCTTTACAAGGAACGAACAGCAGAGGGGACCTCTGGCTCCATAGTGAGCAGGGAGTGAATGATAATATCATGGTGTATATGTTTATTATGCCAATATTTTAGTAAGTTTTATATGAATATTTATATATGTATAGAATGTTTTATTTGTCGTCTTCCGCTGCCCAAACACCTTTATTTGACTCGAAGGGTTCAGATTTAATGCTGAGGGATAGGGGTAACAATTCTGAGTAAGGTAAAATGGGTGATGGACGCGGAGGTTACATGGTGTTTATATAAGAAGACCTGATACTTAAGAAGAGACATTTGTCTCCTTTCAGTTGTTGGTACCAGTTGCCTGAAGTCAACGCTAGACACCGACAACAGACGGGTCTTAAAGACACGTGACGAAGCCAACTGAGTAGTTACCTCGGCCTTGCTGCAAGGGTCGTGTTGCTGACAAAAAACATTCGACTTATGAAGAGAAGGAACAGTCCAAAATTTTATGAAGAACCAGCAGTGACGGAACCAGACTCCAACTGATACCACCCCGCCAGATAAGTAGAACACTGTTAAGTTATATTCGCGGGGGAGTTAAGTGTTTGAGATCCACACATGTGAGTCTAGTATTTTATAGACGCACTTTTGAATGCATCTAAGTTCATTGTATGAAATTATTATTTGCGTGCCACCGCGCACGATGTTTGAACGGTATGACACGTTTGTTGCGGCGATCTGTTGCCATCCAGCTAAGATTCTGAAGGCAGATCCCGATATTAGCCGTCTATGATAGACGTGATGTTTTCGTGTATTTGCCCTAAGTATAGGGATGACATGCAGTTGATAATAAAATAATTATTGGAAAGATGAAGAAGTCCTCCTTGGTGTACTCTACCAAGAATCGTTCAAACATATATATTAAGCCAGAAAACGGATCGTTTTTTAAGTATCTCGCCTCAGAGACTTGCAAACCTGAATGTTGTGGGAGAGCTTCAGCTGAAATTAATGTGTCCAGCTGCTAGTGTGACCCTCTGACATCTGGAGCAGATTAATATGTCAGATTAATATATAAGATGAACTTTCCATTCGACAGTGTCATGTATTCTGTCAAGCCGTTGACCTTGATGCTATAACGGCCAGTGCTGTCAATCAACGGCCGCATTTATACTTATTGATTGATGTATGATGCCTACCACATGTAACTGCATTTATGAACTGTTCCGGCCTATGATGTCTACGTCTTCATGTAATAAACCGTTTCGTCTTTGATGCCCAACAATGGGTCCAGTGTGCATTGATTACCAGTTGGTCAGTCTTATTACCCAGTCGTTGTATTAGTATTGTCTTCATCACCCTAAACGAATTGACGCCCCACATCACATTCGCGTAACCAAATAATACGTCGGCCACTAACAGTAAGCCCGACAGGCCTGACAACACTATTGTCAGCAGTGCCAGTAATATAAAGTAAAACACAACAGTAACAAACACTATCACAACAAATGGAACATTTTGTTACCTCACTCACCAACAACTAAAATCTTCCGATGAAGACAAATCTAATTGTTTTGTTTTGATAAAACACCTTTATTTATTTTACCTTGTTAATCATTAATTGATTATTAAACCTGTTTATATGTCAATATGAATCCAGCGTTGAATTAATCACTATTTAGTGAATTTTATGCCTGCACCCGTATGAATCATATTTTAAAAATACCTATCCATATAGAGTAATAAAAATATACTTTTTTTTTGCTGTCAAAACCTTTCCTCACAGAAAGAGCGGAGAATAATAAGTTTACATAGATACTTTTAGTTGTTATACTTGCCTTTCTACAAATTCATTTGAGACTCCCTAAAATATAAGTATTCTCCTACTTATATATCTGCCAAGGGTAATCTAGAGTGAAGATAGATAACTTTGAAACCCTTCATTCTTAAGCTCAAAGTTGGTCATTGTTGGACCACTACTGCAGAGCGAGGGCTACAACACCCGCGACAATATGTTATGAGTAAAATTCATAACATCTGTGTCAATATCATTAGATGGTTCGACAAGGTTCCTCGTTTGTTTATTATACGTAGTCCTTTTTAACACAGGAAGTGACGTCATTGCCTCGGGGTGTAGATGGGCAGACGTGAAGGTTTGGATTAGCAGACGGCGTAGATTGTCTGCGGGGACTTCGATGTGTGTAGTTTATGGCGAGTGGATGTATGTCTCTGAGCTCCTGAAATTTATATAATATTGTGACATATCCCTATTATGTACAATCACTAGTGCATCAATATACTTCTGTGAGATGTTTCTAGATCTATATATTTACAAGGGAGAATGAACTTTGCATATCAAGTGAATCCATAGTAAAAAAAAACTTTGAAGTTTACAAGAGGACAGTGTTCCTAGCTATGACGGTACAGAGACTTTTCAAAGACTGTGTGATGATATCCGAGATTTCACCGATCGAAATAGAGAATATAGTTGTTTGTAAGTATAAAATGACATAAGAATAACATAAGGAAGTTGTGTGGAGTAATTGTTGTTCGCGCCGCCAGAAATATTAGATTTTATAACTCGGTCGTAAAAGGGTTAACGTACCAAAAACCGATAGTAAGAATTAATGCCAATGTGACGTCACAGACTAGCACGCCCTACCCCAAAACGTACGATAGAGGCTAGGAATATTTGCATATTGGGTCAAAGGTTTGAACGATTGTTACCGTCTCGCTGTGGTTTTCTTAGAAAAAGTGAGAAAGCCGGGGGGGGGGATGGTAAGGAGTCCTTTTTAAACTATCGTCTGCATTTTAAAACTGAAACTAACTGTCCAAATCGAACGATAGATAAAAATAAAGAAGAAAGGACGATTAAAATGATAATAATTAGTTATTAGACATATCCTATTCGTTAGTGTAATATCTTATCTTGCCGTAGAAAGAAAGATATATATTTTTTTCATAAATATAGAGGAAAAATGAAGATGATTAAAAATAATAGACAGAAGTGTGAAATCTTATGTATCAGATGACAGACGGTAGACGAAGTAAATATTATCTTTCGGTATGAAAATAACGTAGAGAATAGGAGCAATATTGTAGAATGAAGACGTATATAGACGAGTATAGGGCATCTTCACTCATGCTTACCATATTTATGGGAGAGAGACGGGGGTGTCCCTTGATTTGAAAATAGTAGGTTAACTTTTCGAAAAAGACGCGTAGGAGCAGATGAAATCGGATTGGTTGCTTAGAATAACTAACAGAAGAGAATAAATACACAATGAACCCAGCGTTCCTCGCCACTTTAAACTTATAATTCCACGTGTAAAGTTATAGAAAATTCAGAAGATTTGTGCTCATATGCTTTCGCAGTTCTGATTTCATCAGGCGATCTGTGTGACCATTAATAGCCTGTGTTTAACTTACATAGTGAGATATTTCAATATTACGGTAAGAAGCAACATTCATATAATTATTATTGTAATTGAAAATGTGTTTGCATTATGGATTATGTATAATTATTTGAAGGGTAGAGTCCCATTCGTACAAGCGCCACTTCAACATGTTATGTAAAATCATTAAATGGGGTTAGATAAACTTATAGCTTCATGGAAAAAGCTCTACAGCTTTACTTGTACCTTGGGATAAAAGAAAATATATATAAAGGGAAGCCAACATCAAACTTTGTGTTGTTTCACAGAGTTGCTAAGAAAGATATTATCCTTTTGTAGAAATGCCAGACAGGCTTTCTGACATTGTGGAAGAAAAGAAATTAATAAAGGGGAAAGACTTTACTGAATAACGTTTGAGTTATAACCAGCAAATCACTGGACTTCTTTATAAATTACGGGTTATCACCTGAATGTATTTAATTAATCATAATATTGTCTTATGACTAGGAAGGTGTAAAACATATGGTTGAGATACTTGATGATGAATAAAGCACTTTACCAGATGGGAAAAATAACTATGTATGTACAAATTTCTGATTAGGATCTGTTGATATGTATAACATTGTTAAGAAGGGAAATAGGTCAGACTAGTATTTTGAGGGAAATGAATCCTCTTCTTTCAGAGTTTCTGTAAGAACCTGAAGTGTGCCAATCACGTGTATGTTCGAGAAAAGTACCAGGGTGAGGCCATATATCTGAGTGCCTTACAGAGTCAAACATCCAACAGCTGTACCTTGCTGTGAGAGTGCAGATTCATGTGCAGGACATCGCAGAATTTTCTACAACTATCTGAGATAAGCCCGGTGTTATGGGCCTTGTTAATTCACAGACTGATGCTCCACGAATATTATATCGAACAGATACCTAAAGCAAATGATGACATTGTTGATCCCTCAAATATGTGCTTATTCTTAAAGGAAATTACTACACTAGGAACATTACTAGGCATCAAATCTTCAAGATCAAGAAATAACAGACTCTATTAGTTAAAACTTGTAATTGTGTAAATATATTTAATTAATTTTTGACGTCTAATCCTTTTGAATCACCTCAATTATACTTAATACATTGTCAAAGGATTTATCAGACCAAAATTCAATAGGGAGTTGTTTACTTAATTGTTCCTTAACTTTAAAGTGTGGTTGTTGTTATTTTATTCACATGCATTGCATATACCCTAGACATCTAGCTACATAACATCCATACGAATTTTTATTAGAAGATGCTAGGGAATTAGAGGCTGATAGGGAGGCTGAGATTAAGAGGCTGCAGTTGGAGGAGAAGAAACATGAGGCTGAGGCAAAGAAACTTGAGTCTGAGAAGGAGGAAAAACGGCTACAGAGGGAGGCGGAACAAGAGAAAGCAGAAAAGAGATTGGAAGCGGAACGAGAGAAAGAAGAAAAGAGATTGGAGGCGGAACGAGAGAAAGAAGAAAGGAGATTGGAGGTGGAAAGGGAAGATAAAAGATTACAAAGAGAACATGAGCTACGACTAAGGGAGTTAGAGTTACAAGGCCATGCTCCCGAAAATGGTACTAGCCCATCTACTTCCGATTCTGCTGCAAGCCAGGTAGCCTCCTCATCAGCCATGGGGTTTCATCTGGATCCTTTTATTGAGAAGGATGATGATATTGAGTCCCTTTTAAGCCGTTTTGAAAGTTTAGCTACAACGTATGGGTTGGAGAAGGAGAAGTGGAGCCTTAAGCTGAGAGATATCTAGCAGCCCGTCAGAGTTGGCAGGAGCTAAGAAGAAACAGATAGATCATAATAAAGGCCCCCAAAATCAACCTCAGATCAAGTTTGATAATAGAGACATGTTTAACAAGAATAAACCATATTATGATAGGCCCAGGTACGAACAACGGGACAGAAACCCGCAATATAATGAAAGAAAACCTGTTAACCATGGAAAGAAATTTTGTAAATGGTGTAAGAGGGACAACCATGATACCCAAGACTGTAAAAGAAAACCTTCCACTTTTGCTGCAATGAAAACTGGGAACAAGGGAGTAAAGGCAAAACCTACTAAGCCACAGGAGCCCTATCACCCCCCAGTATGTGAGGATGTATGTAATGGGGTCACCATAAGGTCCCTTTATGATACAGGTCTAGATTATGATTCAGTCGTGAGTTCGCACCTAGGGAACCCAGATCAGTATACCACCGAAACAGTGGAAATACAAGGGGCGACTAAGGACCTAGCAACCATGACACTTCCCGTAGCAAGGATAGAGGTGAAAACTCGCTATGTGGAAGGGATCATCAAAGCAGCAGTTATAAACGAACCCATATACCCTCTGATATTGGGAAGTCGTTATGTCTTCTTGGGGAACCCCAAGAGACCTGTGATTATGTCAACAGTGCAAACCAGATCACAGTCAAGGAAGGAGGAAGACGAACCTATAAATACTCTTCCAGAGGAGATGAGGAAGGCACAGGCTGAAGATAGGTCACTCAAGCCGTGTTATAAAAAATTACCTAAATGCCATACACCTCCAAACAAAGGAGAGTATTATATGAAAAATAAATTGTTATATAGGAAGGCTGGAACTGGATCCAATGGTCACGGACAGCTGGTACTTCCAAAGGCATATAGGCAGAAAGTGATGGAATTAGGGCATGCTATTCCCTTCAGTGGTCACATGGGGATCATCGCTACAGGTCAGTGCATAGCTTGTCATTATTTCTGGCAAGGAATAACTGAGGATATAAAAAGATATGTAAAATCCTGTCCAGAATGCCAGAGGGTAGCTCCAAAGCATTGGACTGCTCCTGCAACCTTAGGGGAGATGCCCATAGTAGGAAACCCTTTTGAGAGAGTTGCTGTGGACATTGTGGGACCCCTCACACGCACCAAGAGGAGGAACAGTTATATTCTAACTCTGGTGGACACATGTTCCATGTGGGGAGAGGTGGTAGCCCTGTCATCAATTGATTCGAAGCATGTGGCAGAGGCATTACTCACAATATTCACGAGGTTAGGTTTCCCTCACCAAATCTTGACTGATAAAGCTCACAGTTCAAGGGGAGACTAACAGAAGAAGTATTTAGGATCTTCCAGGCAAGCATTTTCATTGTAGTCCGTATAACCCCAAGGGAACGGCCAGGTGGAGAGGTTAAATGGGACTCTCATTTCAATCCTGAGAAAGATGGCCCATAAAAAACCTGATACGTGGGACCAATATTTGCCCGCTGCGGTGTTTGCGTATCAGGAAGTTCCACATAATTCAACCGGGATGGCACCCGCAACCCTGTTATTTGGGAGGCCAATAAAAGGTCCATTGGAAACCCTATTGAGGACGTGGACCGATGAGAAGGCAGAAGAGACTGTTACCTCATCATATGCGTATGTGAACGAACTGACCACTCGTCTCAAAACTGGCTGGAAACTTGCCAATGATAACCTCAGACAGGCCAGGAAGAAACATGCAGCATACTTTAATAAGAAAGCGAAAGATAGAGAACTAAATGTGGGAGAGAAGGTGCTTCTTCTACTGCCCGGCAGCAATAATAAGTTGCAAATTTTTGTTAGAGTATGATATGCAGTTAATAGACCCAACACCTATCTGTATGACAGCCTATACGATTCCTTTCGCTAAGGAAAAAGCATTGAATGAGGAGATAGATTATTTGTTAAAAGAAGGGATTATTTCTCACAGTGAATCTCCTTACAGCTCCAGTGTGGTTTTGCTGAGGAAACCATCTGGAGAACAAAGACTGTGCATCTATTACAGGAAACTGAATGCTGTCACAGAGAGTCAGGTGGATCCATTACCTGATACAAATCAGCTGTTTGCCAGGCAAAATATTTTTCTAAGGTAGATCTTAGCAAGGGCTATTATCAAATTCCAGTAAAGCCTGAGGTCCGACCTTATTTGGCATTTAGCACTTCGGATGGACATTATGAATTCAACATGTTGCCGTTTGGGTTGAAAAATGCTCCGGGTGTGTTCTCTAGAATGATGAGAAAATTGTTGGATCCACTGAAAAATCCATGTATAACTAATTTCATGGATGACATCCTCATTGCTACAGAAACATTTGAGGAACACATTAACTCTTTGACGATGCTATTTGATAGGCTCAGAGAGGCAAATCTGACTGCGAGACCAACCAAATGTTGTATTGGTTGTAAAGAGTTGGAGTTCTTGGGACATACGGTATATCAGGGTAACATAACACCTGACCCCAAGAACCTTGAGAAATTGCAGAGGGCACAGAGACCACAGACAAAAAAAGACGTGAGATCTTTTGTGTCGCTATGTGGATTTTATCAGAAGTACATTAAAAATTTTAACTCTACATGTGCTCCTCTGACGGATTTAACTCGCAAAGGAAATCCTGATAAAATTGTGTGGTCCGCACAGTGTGAATTGGCGTATCAAGAGTTAAAGGAAAAACTCACTAGTAAACCTATTTTGAAATTGCCTGATTTGACTCAGGAATTTGTGGTAAGAACGGAAGCTAGCAACGTAGGATTAGGGGCTACATTGTTGCAACGGTCCAATTCACAAAAGGGGGAGCTGAACCCAGTCGCTTATGCTAGCCGCAAGTTGAATAAAGCGGAGCAAAACTATTCAACAAGCGAAAAAGAATGTTTAGCTTTAATATGGGCTATAAAAAAGTTCCAGATCTATCTCTATGGGAAAACATTCGTGGTCCAAACGGATCATCAGCCTCTCGTGTTCTTGTCACAGGCTAAGCATGAAAACGCTCGGTTATTAAGGTGGTCGTTACTCCTCCAACCTTATTCATTTTCCATTGAGTACATACCGGGTTCGCAGAATGTGGGAGCAGATTTTCTGAGTAGGCATTCCATGGACGAAACTCAGAATAGGCCCCAGGCAAAATGAGTTTATTTGATCTATGTGAATCTCGAATCTTGAACTCGCTTTACAAGCATGTTCTTAAGTGGGGAGATGTGTGATGATATCCGAGATTTCTCCCATCGAAATAGAGCATATAGTTGTTTGTAAGTATAAAATGACATAAGAATAACATAAGGAAGTTGTGTGGAGTCATTGTTGTTCGCGCCGCCAGAAATATTAGATTTTATAACTCGGTCGTAAATGGGTTAACGTACAAAAAACCGATAGTAAGAATTAATGCCAATGTGACGTCACAGACTTGCACGCCCTACCCCAAAACGTACGATAGAGGCTAGGAATATTTGCATATTGGGTCAAAGGTTTGAACGATTGTTACCGTCTCGCTGTGGTTTTCATAGAAAAAGTGAGAAAAGGGGGGAGGGGGGAATGGTAAGGAGTCCTTTTTAAACTATCGTCTGCATTTTGAAACTGAAACTAACAGTCCAAATCGAACGATAGATAAAAAGAAAGAAGAAAGGACGATTAAAATGATAATAATTAGTTATTAGACATATCCTATTCGTTAGTGTAATATCTTATCTTGCCGTAGAAAGAAAGATATATTTTTCTTTCATAAATATAGAGGAAAAATGAAAATGATAAAAATAATAGACAGAAGTGTGAAATCTTATGTATCAGATGACAGACGGTAGACGAAGTAAATATTATCTTTCGGTATGAAAATAACGTAGAGAATAGGAGCAATATTGTAGAATGAAGACGTATATAGACGAGTATAGGGCATCTTCACTCATGCTTGCCATATTTATGGGAGAGAGACGGGGGTGTCCCTTGATTTGAAAATAGAAGGTTAACTTTTCGAAAAAGACGCGTAGGAGCAGATGAAATCGGATTGGTTGCTTAGAATAACTAACAGAAGAGAATAAATACACAATGAACCCAGCGTTCCTCGCCACTTTAAACTTATAATTCCACGTGTAAAGTTATCGAAAATTCAGAAGATTTGTGCTCATATGCCTTCGCAGTTCTGATTTCATCAGGCGATCTGTGTGACCATTAATAGCCTGTGTTTAACTTACATAGTGAGATATTTCAATATTACGGTAAGAAGCAACATTCATATAATTATTATTGTAATTGAAAATGTGTTTGCATTATGGATTATGTATGATTATTTGAAGGGTAGAGTCCCAGTCGTACAAGCGCCACTTCAACATGTTATGTAAAATCATTAAATGGGGTTAGATAAACTTATAGCTTCATGGAAAAAGCCCTACAGCTTTACTTGTACCTTGGGATAAAAGAAAATATATATAAAGGGAAGCCAACATCAAACTTTGTGTTGTTTCACAGAGTTGCTAAGAAAGATATTATCCTTTTGTAGAAAAGCCAGACAGGCTTTCTGACATTGTGGAAGAAAAGAAATTAATAAAGGGGAAAGACTTTACTGAATAATGTTTGAGTTATAACCAGCAAATCACTGGATATCTTTATAAATTACAGGTTATCACCTGAATGTATTTACTTAATCATAATATTGTCTTATGACTAGGAAGGTGTAAAACATATGGTTGAGATACTTGATGATGAATAAAGCACTTTACCAGATGGGAAAAATAACTATGTATGTACAAATTTCTGATTAGGATCTGTTGATATGTATAACATTGTTAAGAAGGGAAATAGGTCAGACTAGTATTTTGAGGGAAATGAATCCTCTTCTTTCAGGGTTTCTGTAAGAACCTGAAGTGTGCCAATCACGTGTATGTTCGAGAAAAGTACCAGGGTGAGGCCATATATCTGAGTGCCTTACAGAGTCAAACATCCAACAGCTGTACCTTGCTGTGAGAGTGCAGATTCATGTGCAGGACATCGCAGAATTTTCTACAACTATCTGAGATAAGCCCGGTGTTATGGGCCTTGTTAATTCACAGACTGATGCTCCACGAATATTATATCGAACAGATACCTAAAGCAAATGATGACATTGTTGATCCCTCAAATATGTGCTTATTCTTAAAGGAAATTACTACACTAAGAACATTACTAGGCATCAAATCTTCAAGATCAAGAAATAATAGACTCTATTAGTTAAAACTTGTAATTGTGTAAATATATTTAATTAATTTTTGACGTCTAATCCTTTTGAGTCACCTCAATTATACGTAATACATTGTCAAAAGATTTATCAGACCAAAATTCAATAGGGAGTTGTTTACTTAATTGTTCCTTAACTTTAAAGTGTGGTTGTTGTTATTTTATTCACATACATTGCATATACCCTAGACATCTAGCTACATAACATCCATACATCAGTACATATAATTGATAAAATCTACATAGCAGGTTGGGGTCATTGGTGGAAGCAAGACAGGTACCCTGACATTATATTCAGAATTATACTTCCTCAGGGGCTTGCATAGCTGACTTCACATCTGCTACACATAATATCTTCTTCTTCTTCTTCTTCCGTCCTTAGCCACCGACCGTCAAAGCAGTCAGTGGCCATTACGCCTAGTGGCGTCTTAGGGCAATAGCAGATAGGTTTTCTTTGCCATTGTTTCCCATCACGCCTATTGGCGTCTTTAGGGCAACGGAAAATCAATCCATCTGCTGTTGTTTCCGTAATCGAAGTGACTGGCAAACGGGTGATCAGCCCGTTGGTACACATAATATCTACTTAAGTAATATCAACCCACCACAGACTCCCTATGTAATGCCATAATATATTGGCTTGATTTTTAAAAAAATGCAAGTGGAGCAGCGTCCAAAGTCACAATTAAATATTGTATTCGTATTCTACTTTGCCTTGGTGACGTTACTATGACATTGTGAACGTCAACTGTGTTCGTGGTCTTGGGGTTCAACCCTAGCAGTCTTTTTGGCCAGAGTAACCAGTCGGTTACCACATATTAACATTTAATATTAAAATAATAAACCCGCAACGCAACACAATATTATACAAATTACTTCATAAAATTTAGGAGAGAGAAGAAATACCAGCAGAGTCTGGCAGAGAGAAGAAATACCAGCAGAGGTGAAGTGTGGCCGGGCAGGGTAGTGGGGGTTGCTGTTTAACTCGAGAGTATTAGATTTTGATTACTAGCTAGCCTGCTAGAGGTGATGATTTCTCTCTACAGACTTACAGGAATTTACCAGGTTCGGGGACAATCCTCTATGATGTTTTATTTTTAGAGCATATGGTTATTATTTGTGTTGCACCTGCAACGATTAGCTTTGGCATGATCCTTTAATAATTGGTATGATGGCTAACTGCAAACATATGATTCGTCAACAGCATTTGTGTTCAATGAAACAAATGTTTATTCAATTTCCAACAAGAACTGGGTTAAGTCAAATGGTAACCACACCAAATTTGCATAATAGCATGTTGACATTTAATAAACAAGCATAAAAAGTCAATGCATTATTTTAATGATGCAATATTCCTTATTGCATCTCGTAATCTTTTCAAGTTACTAAAACATGGCGTGGCTCCTCTATCCTTCTAGTGTTCCTTCGTTTATTTGTTAATGTGGTCTAGATTTCACGTTTTTCTTATCTCTTCATTTCAATGAAGAGCCAAACTTTCTCTTATTCATTAGTATTCCTTAGTTTGACTTTCTCTCAGCTTAAGGACCTTCATTCTTGGTAAAAGGTTCAGATATATGCCTGTTTTTACAATTCTTTACCCAGTTTTCGAGCGTAGCTCCGTTTCAGTTATGACTGTGGGCTCTAACAGTTATTGCATGCAATTCTTAGCACTACTTACAGTTTTCATGAATTCACAAACAAATTATTCTACGTTTCGAAATTACACAGTTGCTTTAATTGTGTGAAGTCAATCTCCTCTATAGAATATCACTGAGCAAAGAGAATTACGTCTTGTCTCCACCGCTCTAAATTCATTACTGACTAAAAAAATGGCTTCATCTCTCGTTCATTCCGGGGGAAGCAAAAAAAGGACTGAGCTTCACCATTGGTGGGAAATCACGTGACCAATGCTTGGCGTTACGAAGCGAAGCTTAGCCTAAAATAATGCGTGGCTTTTCGAAGCTAACCTGGTTTAATTAAACATCTGCGCCAAGACTTTTTTAATCTTCTGTTTCTATAAAAATTTATTTTATATGTTAATATAGCCTGTATCTGAAAACATACGGTATACGCGGTTACATACAGATCCCGGGGCCCTGCAAATGTATCCCGTAGGGAGACATTTGAGTACTATCAATAACAAAAATCCATCCCCAAAAATTTCTAAGTTCAAAAAAATTTTCAGAAAAATTTAAAGTTCAAAAATTTTTCTAAGTCCAAAAATATTTCCAAAAAATTTAATTTAATTCCTATACTGGGGTCCTATGTCTATATGAGGTCGTCTGCTATGTAAAAAAAAAACTAGTAGTGGACATCAACTTCAAAAAGTGTAACTTATTCATCACATCATAATATTTTTCACCAAATTTACAAATTAGCAACACTGCCTAACAAAATCTGCAAAACACTCATAAGGTCATCACTAAAAAAATGTGACGAGTGGCAACACTGGGGAATGAACAATAAACTATCTTATTTGCAGAACTTGGCTGGATTATCATAATCTATTACATTTCATTCAAAAATATAGTTGATTACATTCTCTTGGATGTGGTGGGGGTGTTATCTCTTTTCTGTACTGTTATTTGCTCCATATTAAAAGCCTGCAAGTACTAAAAAAATCTTTTTTTTTTTTTTTTTTTTTTTTTTTTCTAGTGAATGAGCCACTTGCTCATTATTACATGTAGAAAACATCTCTAAACATAATATGCATATTTATCATACGATAATACAACTAGCATCATTTTTATAAGTAATCATTTTTCACAATAAAAGCATTAAAACCTCATGGCTTATCCTTATTTATTTATCTGAATGTTTCCTTGTTATAGACATTTTCTAAATGGTAAGTGTATAAATTCGTTCTAAGTCCGTCACTGTAGAAAATGTTCTATATTACATTTTTTTTTTTTTTTCTTCAAAATATGTGATGTTTGTCTCTAATATCCGTACGTCTGGTGGTGATCCTGTCCATTAGTCAGTTATTTCTAATCATTCCTTCTTTTCTGTCAATACAGTATTTTTTTTTTTTTTTTTTTAACTCTTCCCTAGAAATATTATTTTATATATATATTTATTCTTCAACGATCTTCTTTGACTTACCATACATCAATTTTCAAACATCAAATTATTCAGCAACCAACAGACGAATGTGTTACTATCATATTATGAAATAGAAGGGAAAAGAAAAATATAGTTTCCAAATCATCATGAATTTTCTACATTGGGTTCCGTATTACTTTATTTTCTCTTTTAAGACAACTGCTTATACTTTTGACAATATGTATCCATGTTGTCACTCTCGAGGCATCCTTGTATACAATTTATATTTGTCTCCTTTTTTTTTTTTTTTCATAACACCAATGTATCATTTATGGTGTACCAATATCATTGTATCTATTCTAGTCCTCCTGTTATCTTGAGAATTCATCCTTAGTAACTCCCTATGTACCTTATCTAGCAATACATTTATGCAAAACACATCAAACAATTATTTATGGAAACATTTAACTGAGATGTAAGAACTTTTGACAATATGAGATGAAAAAAAAAATTTTGGGGTCATCACTCAAAAAATGTGACATAGAAAGGAAGAAAAAATATTCAATTGATCGTGAGGAATCTACAATATTCTTATAAGACAAAGTTCCTTGCACTCTGACTACTATTTAACCATATTATTTCTGGTTATCCTTGCATACAGTGTACCATTTCCATTTCCTTTATAAGTCCAATTCATCGCTCATGGTGCTCCAATATTTTAAAATGTGGATCCTTCCTATTCCTCTTATTCTGTACTGGAAATATATCCTTATTAATTGTCCATGTACTATATCTGTGACATGTCTGTCCTTGGGATAACATTATTTTCTTATCCAATATCCTCGGGGTGAGCAAATCTCAGTATGTCCAATTTCATCAACCATTTATTTATTTTCTCTCCTGTAATTCTGGGTATGTTATGAGTATAGTACATTGTCAATTTATTCTAACTATCTTACAACATTCTGTAATTCGTGATAAGGGATAGTCATTTGTTATACAACAATGTTCATATTACAAAGGCAATGAGCAAAAATCAAAAAAAAAAAAAAAAGATATCTTCTCCAAAAATGCGGATGTATCTCTATTTCCTTTACCTCTGGGTGTAGCAATTATTCAGTCATTATTTTTTTTTTTCTCCATTATTTAATCTCCATTTTGTGTCCTTAGTACCTGTGGTTCCATGGGATTATCATAATTCATTTATGTCTCTTGTCTACTGATAATCCTTCAATAATGACTTCAAATATGGTCCTCATATGTGCAACAATCATCTGCTCTGATTTGTTCCATGGTATTCATCAAATATTCTATTATATCCTTGTCTTATCTCGTAACCACGAAAGACTAAGATTATTCCTCCTCCAATGTTAATGTGGGGGATTTTGTGCATCAACATTTCAACAAAATCTCAGCTGTGACAACATAAAGTTTCACCTTAATATAAAATGTCATCTTCATCATACATAACCTGTTGCTTCTTCATCTCATGTGTCATTAGTGGTTATCATGCGGTAATGGGGTATTTCATTTGCTAGGTCAGCATGTGCAAATGCTATTTCTTTAACATGGGCAAAGGCATCATCAACAAATAGGTGCAATTTGTTCAATCTGGGGTTAGCATATACTAATGCTCTCAAGGGATTCTTCATTTGCAGAAATTCAGCATGCGCAAATGTCATTGGGGTATTTGTGATAGGCAGTAAAATTTTTGACAGTACTAATATACATCTGGGTCTAAAATAATAATGTACATTTGAAATAATCCTGTGGAGAAAAATAGCATAACCTACAATACTAGTTTTGGGTATGAATTATGTGCTGTTGAGAGATGTCATAGTATGAACAGTATGATTGATCAAGGTGATAGATATAAAGGAGTTTAGCATAATATAGATCAAAGAAATATTAGTATGGGGTAAGAAAACAAAACTACTGGTGTATAGTGTCTGCATGAAAATACAGGACTCTGGATCTGCAAGGACAAGAAGTCTGGTGAATGAAACATGGAATATGATTCGTTTCAAAAGTAGAGATCAATGTTACAACAGAATAGTATGACACATGTGTTATAGGTAAAGTTGTGTAACCTTCTGAATATCAAAAACTGTCTGACTAATAAGGGTGTCTGTAAACAAAGAACATTGTATCATCTGTGTCATCTTTATTTCAATAATCCAAATAAAATGTCTAACTAGAATCCTCCGTGGGCTGGTCTTGATTTCTTTCTGGGCATCATTATTCTAAGGCTGGAAAAAATAACTTTCTCAGTGAGGCTTTGACATCTTAGTCTGTAAGCAAGTCATTTGAACTGTCCAAGACTGAAAATAGAGTACATGGGGAGAGTTAGTACATTGTTAAAAATTAAGTGCACATTCGCGGTGACGGTACATGGGATGGCATGTACATTGAAGACTTGAGGGGCGTGTCTCAGCAAAGTTTTAGTAGTTCCTTCAGTTTCTCTGCCATCTCTAACCTTGCAATGTCCCGACTGCTTAGGCGAGCATCATACTGAGTAGCAGTGGTGACGACACTGCATTTGCTGATTGTTGGGACACTGAGGACATTGACGAATGCGGTGATGGCTTAACATCTTTTGATTGCGGTGATGGTTTCACTGTGGTAGGGGTTTGTATGGCTGGAACATCTGTTGGTTTTGAGGCAGGTATATGTTTCGCCTTGATTTTTCTTCTGACCTGGTTGTGCTGAACGTTAGCACCGGTTACAATGGGCACAGTAATTTGCACACTGTTGTTTTTGACTAGTTGAGATGAGGCTAACACTTCTCGGCTTGGTTTTGGAACATGATTGCGTTTCTTCAGAATCTTTCGTCTGATATAGTTGTGCTGTATACGCGGAATTTTGTTGCTAGGGATTGAGTCATCAGATTCTGTTTTATAGGCGCGTTTGACGCTGGAGCTGACTGGTACAAACAATGTACTATCCGCATCACTGGTTTCAATAGAACTAGCTGTATCAATGTCTGTTTCTTGTTGGTATAATTCTACCATTTTTCTGTCATTATGTTCGTTGGGGTCTGACAAATCTATGCTGTCTTGTTCTGTTTCGTCTCCATAAAGATCGCTGGTATATGGTTCAACAATCTGCTTGGGTATAGTTTCTTCAGGATCTGATTGTTTTGAACGAGCAATCTTGTTCTTGTGGTATAGCAGTGTTTGGTTTTCACTAGTGTTAAAACTAGAACTGCCTGAACTGGGGTGTGATAGGTATCAGCTGACGATTTATCACTGTGGGAGTAAGTTTGAGTGTGGATATAAGGTGCTTGGTTGTTGTCATCGTGTGACGTCTGAGGCATTATTTCTTCATTTCTAATGCGCAGGTCTCTGTCCTGGAGTCGATTACGCAATTCAAGTGGTGGGATATCTTCTTCGCTTTCGGACGAGTCTCGTTGTTGTCTTGCTCGATGTATTTCATCTGTGGGTGGTCTGGGTATGTGGTCGTCTTGGTAAAATTCAGAGTCTGTCGTCTCTGACTCTGATATGTCAGACGAATCTGTGCTGGATGGATTATAATTTAGGGTGGCTTTTCTGACTGGTCTTGTATTTGTCGTCAGAGGCGGAATGGGCCGGTGATTATCAATTTTTATTTGTTTTACGTGAGCTTTTGTTTGGTGTTGTTTCTCTTCATTCCAAATAATGAAGTTTACAGGCGTAGTTTGTTTCATGATTTTGTAGCCATCTAACCATCGGTCATCGAATTTTGAACTGCGTACATGTTTCTTGTAGTATACTCTGTCTCCTATTTTGTATGTTGGTAGCTTGGCTGATTTATCATGTTGTTTCTGTTTCTTGTGAAATGCCTTCTGCGTATTTCGTTGTGCAATCTGGTGAGCTTTATACTTTTCTTGAAGGATTATTTCGATGGGGTCTTCTCCCATGTATTTTCTTTGTGGGCGAAGTAGGTTGTCTAACGGAAAGTTTGGTTCTCTTCCGTATAGCATGAGAAAGGGTGACATTCCTGTGGTATCGTTCACGTTTACTCGGATGGCTTCAAGAGCTTGGTTAATGTATAGGTCCCAGTATTGGTGGTTCCCCTTGATATATTTGCTAATAATATCATGTAGGGTGGCGTGCATGCGTTCATTTCTGCCATTTGCATTTGGGCAATAATAAGTGGTTGTAGTATGCTCAATATTCAGCTGGTGTAAGGTGGCTTTAAATGGGTTACCTATAAACTGTTTACCGTTGTCTGAAATGATTCGTTTTGGACAGCCATGCCTGGGAATGAATTCTTGTAAAAAAATTTGCGTGATGGACTGCGATGTGGCATCACTGAGTGGGTAACTTTCTGGCCAAACAGAGTATTGGTCAACTATGTGCAGGAGGTATTTGTTGCCTGATTGGGTGAGTGGGTAAGGACCTGATAAGTCAATGCTCACTGTTTGCATGGGGTAATGGGAAGGTTGCATTTCTTGAAGGGGAATTAAATGTGGCTTCATGTTTCTCAATTTACATGTTCTACAGGTGGCTACATATTCTGTAATGTCCTTGTAGAAAGTTTGCCAATAATACCTTTTCTTTATGACATCAATTGTTTTGTCTCTTCCCATGTGCCCGTTGTTATCATGAAACTGTAGCAATACTTCTGGGACTAGATGTGCTGGAATGACTTTTCTTAGTGTCCCTTCTTGTTTCTGATCAATATAGTATAGAATTCCATCCGTTGGGTGTACTGTAAAATCTTTACTTTTTGTTGGGTTTTCTTTCACGTATGTGAGCAGCTTGACAATTTCTGCATCTTTCGCTTGTTCTACTCTCATGTCAAACATCTCTTGGCTTTCTTCTTCTACTTGAGTGGCGGAATCTGAGGTACTTCTTCGACTTGATGAAGTAATTTCATTAATTTCTTTAGCATTATCGTCAATCTCTGAGGATGTGCCATCATTTTTGACTCTATTTGTTTTCACTTCAGTTTCATCATCATATTTAATCCTGGATAAGAGGTCTGCACAGGTGTTCATTTCGCCTGGGATATGTTCGATAGTGGTGTCGTAGGACTGTAAATTCATTGCCCATGTCTGTAACTTCTTTGGCTGTTCTTGTGTTTTGGTGAGCCAGTTAACCAAAGGTTGATGATCAGTTCTTATAATGAGTTTAGTTCCTCTGACGTAAAAGTCAAACTTTTGTACTGCATAGTGAATAGCATATGCTTCTTTCTCAGTGGTGGTCCACCGTTTTTGTGACTTTGACAATGCGTGGGATAGGAATGCAATGGGTTTCTCATTTGGAATGTTTGGTAGGATGGGTGTTTCATCTTCTAGTACAGGTTGGACCAAACAAGCACCAATTGCGTTATCTGAGGCATCGGCGTATAGTATCATGGGCTGAGAAATATCTGGATGTCCAAGCAGTGGGATGGTGGTTAGGGCATTTTTTAGATACTCAAAGGATCTCTGGCAGTCTTCTGTCCATTTGAAGCGTGCATACTTGCGGGTAAGGGCTATCAAAGGCTCTGCTGCTCTGGAGAAATTGATGATGTGGCGTCTATAGTACCCTATTGTACCAATAAATGAGCGTGTTTGTCTCACCGTCTTGGGGCTAGGCATTTCTCTTATGGCTTTGACTTTATCTTCATCAGGTCTGACGCCATGTCTATTGATGACAAAGCCTAAATATTTTGTTTCTGTCTTTAGAAACTCACACTTCGACAGTTTTAACTTTATTTGGTGATGCCTGAGTCTATCAAACACTGTTTCAACCTTGCGGAGGTGGTCTTCCATCGTGCCTGCGGTATGTATCAGGATATCGTCTATGTATGCCAGGGCAAATGGATGTAGACCCTTTAACACTTCATCCATGAGTGACATATATGTTGCTGGAGATCCTTTTAGACCAAATGGCATAACATTCCAAAAAAAACTTCCCATATGTGAACAGAATGTGGATTTCTGTTTTGCCTCAGGTGTCATGGGGATGCACCAAAAGCCTGACCTTGCATCAAGTGTGGTAAAGTATGTAGACTTTCCTAACGTCGCAAGTAGATCGTCTATCCTGGGGAGGGGGTAGGAAATGACTTTTGTGATTTTGTTAAGGGCACGGTAGTCGCAGCAAAAGCGACTGGAGCCGTCTTTCTTTGTTACGATCACTATGGGTGAGGACCATTGGGAACGGGATCTTTCGATGATTCCTGCCTGTAGCATTTCATTTATAGACCTTTCCACGAGTTCTCTATTTTTCAAGGGCGTATGATAGGGTTTCATATGTATTGGCTCCTCTGTGGTTGTTTGAATGTCCATTGTGACAGTGTTAGTTCTGCCTAATTCCATGTCATTGAGTGCGAATACATCTTGGTGCTTTTCTACAAACGTTTTCAAACGTTGCTTATTATCTTCTGTGGCATTCAGGGTTGCAAGTAACTGAGCTATTCTCTCTCTGTATTTATGATCTGCTATGATATCTCTGGTCTGTCTTGATGCCTCCGTTTCATTCCCATAATTTTGGGACATTTTTCTTGCATCTTGTGAAAATCTCTGCTCCTGGTATGTGGCTTTCTTTTGCGTAGTTCTTTGCCGTTCATTGGGCTGTGCTTGGTACTGTCTCCTCTGCCATGTACTGTGTGCATTTCCATTTGTCACTGCATTTACTGTATATTCATTTCTTATTATATTTCTGGGGTAGTCGTTGTTGTGCCATTTTTTCTGATTATTTCTGTCGTAACTGCGCTTATCCGCGTACGTTACTGTATTTCTTCTGTTTGTGCTATAGGGCTGTCTTCTTTCCCTGGGCGAAAATTTTTCATTCTTTCTGTTTCCAACTTTGCTGCTATAGTATCCTCCTGTGGTATAGTCATATAAGAATTCTTCCTTTTCTTCGGAAATTTCAATTGGTTTTGGGACTTTATCATATCCACCTGTTTTTGAGTTATATTGATACTCCATGGGGCATGTATCACTGTCTTGTCGCTTTGGATATCCTCCTGGCAAGACAATTTCTGTTTCTCTGTTACTCTGTGATATACAGCACTTCATCTTTTCTCTTGGTGTGCTGGGGCGCAAGAATGAGTAATTATAGTCATTTTCATACTGTGGCCTTTCTCTTCTTATGTATGGACTGGTTCGTTTCTGCCATCTGGGTAGGGTATGCTGTGGTGTAACATGACTGTGACTGATGTTACTGCCTTTTTCTGCCTTATAACTGTTTACTTTCCGTGTACTATGGTTATTTGTACTGCGATTTCGTGCATTATGTCCAGTGGGAGTGGTTGAGACAATTTGTGGATGGTCTCTATTGGTTTTGGTTTGGTTTGTCTTATTGTTGACGTATCCACTTGCGCTACAACTGTGCCTCTTTTTATAGTGGTAGTTTTTCCTGACATATTCAATATCATGATGGGGAAATCTCTGGACTTCGAGACTTCAGCGATTCCCTCTGTAATTTGCAACAATGGGTCATCAATAATGCTTTCTTCTGCTAGGGGCTGTACTTGAATTGATTGCCCTGGTGTTATGTACTCAGAATTTTTTACTCTGCCTTTTGCTATGACCAGGGAGTTTGGAGCCACCGTTATGGGAGCTGTAATCCTTACCAAAGACGCTATGTGGATATCGTCCTGGAGATCTATGTACGTATTGTTGACTTTGATTTTGTGGAGGTCATAGTATATTCGAACTTTGTGTTTGTTAAAAAAATCTCTCCCTAGGATAAGATTTCTAGACATTCCTTTAGTAATGACAAATGGGTGTTCAAAATTTGTTTCGCCTAAGGAAAATTTTAGCCATGCTGTCCCAACTGAATTTAGTCTTTGTCCCGTGACTGAAGCTAGGTGTGTTTTGGACGGTTGAAATCGTACTAAGTGTTGGATCCTCTTGAACAGCTGGAACCTAATAAGGCTGATGGATGCTCCTGTATCTACCAGTGCCCTATATTGTTGGCCCTGTATAGACATGATGCAGGAACTGGGGTCCGGATGTATTTTAGTTCCATCATGCAACATTTCTTCATATTGTATTTTACTGGATGGGCCCACTTGACAATTTCTGTTCTGTGTTGTTTCTTTTGTTTTGGACCAGTTTCTGTGATTGTTGCCCTCACTAACGGTCCTGTTTAGTGAGTGGCGCGGCCGTTTCCCTGACGCATGAGGGGTTGAGGTGCGCCTCTGGTATACTGATTTCTGGTGTAATCACGTGGGGGTGGTGCGGGTTGTTGTGGTTGGTAACCTCCTCTTCTGGGTGGTGCATGATTGTAATTTGCTCTACAGGACTTGTAACCATGTCCGAGCCTACCGCATGTAAAGCATCCGTTTGTATTGACATTATTGACGTCGTTTTGCCTCTGTGTGGGGGGTCTATAATTGCGGGGTCTATCATCACGTATTCGTGGGCGAGTCCATTGCCTCCTGGTATGGTCAACTTCCATAGGCTCATGCTCATCATAGTCCCTATATTCTGGTCGGGGTTCCCTACCTGCTCTTTGTTGGAACCTTCGGTGAAGATTTTCCTCCTGTATTGCTGCTTGGATTGTTTCAGCAATAGTCTTGGTGTCTTTTCTAATAAGATGCCTTCTGATATTTTCCGCTCTAAGGCCATCGGCAAATATCCCCACTAACTGTATTTCTACATCAGGTGTGGTAGGGATTTCTCCGCAAAATGCCTCTTCTGCCATATTGAGGAATCGATCTCCAAAAAGTTGTACCGATTCATCTCTTTCCTGTTTCATGCTTCTAAGGACTGACCAAGCATGCATTTTGTCTATTATTTCCCCATATCTCTGGGTGAGCTCTTTTTTTAGGGACTCGTAGGTTTCTGTGGGGTACTGCTGGGACCTCCTTCTTAAAAAATCAGTCACGTACGAATCAGAACCTAACAGAGCGATTTTCTTTTTCTCTTCATCATTTGTTGTTTCTGCTATTGCCGCAAATTTGTCTATGTCGGCCAACCATCTCCTGAATTTCTTCTTATCTCCCTCGAATGGTTGTACTATGGACCTAACTTGGGATAATTTTGCATAATTGCTATTCTTTTCTAAGTTCTCAGTAAGGCGCTGTAGCGCTATCAATGTGGGTTCCTCCATATTTGGATTGACTGGGGGCTGCAACGGTTGTGCATTTACAGGTTGGTTCTGTGGTTGTTGTTGTTGTTGGTCCACACCAAGCTGTTGAAAATTTTCCATTAATTGATCCATCTTCGCTTCTGCTCTTTTTTAGAGGACTGGTCATACGGCAACAAGTTGTATGTGTTTTCCTGCTCAATACCTTTTTTTTTTAATGAGGACTGATCACGGGCACCAAGTTGCAATGTGTGGCCGGGCAGGGTAGTGGGGGTTGCTGTTTAACTCGAGAGTATTAGATTTTGATTACTAGCTAGCCTGCTAGAGGTGATGATTTCTCTCTACAGACTTACAGGAATTTACCAGGTTCGGGGACAATCCTCTATGATGTTTTATTTTTAGAGCATATGGTTATTATTTGTGTTGCACCTGCAACGATTAGCTTTGGCATGATCCTTTAATAATTGGTATGATGGCTAACTGCAAACATATGATTCGTCAACAGCATTTGTGTTCAATGAAACAAATGTTTATTCAATTTCCAACAAGAACTGGGTTAAGTCAAATGGTAACCACACCAAATTTGCATAATAGCATGTTGACATTTAATAAACAAGCATAAAAAGTCAATGCATTATTTTAATGATGCAATATTCCTTATTGCATCTCGTAATCTTTTCAAGTTGCTAAAACATGGCGTGGCTCCTCTATCCTTCTAGTGTTCCTTCGTTTATTTGTTAATGTGGTCTAGATTTCACGTTTTTCTTATCTCTTCATTTCAATGAAGAGCCAAACTTTCTCTTATTCATTAGTATTCCTTAGTTTGACTTTCTCTCAGCTTAAGGACCTTCATTCTTGGTAAAAGGTTCAGATATATGCCTGGGTTTACAATTCTTTACCCAGTTTTCGAGCGTAGCTCCGTTTCAGTTATGACTGTGGGCTCTAACAGTTATTGCATGCAATTCTTAGCACTACTTACAGTTTTCATGAATTCACAAACAAATTATTCTACGTTTCGAAATTACACAGTTGCTTTAATTGTGTGAAGTCAATCTCCTCTATAGAATATCACTGAGCAAAGAGAATTACGTCTTGTCTCCACCGCTCTAAATTCATTACTGACTAAAAAAATGGCTTCATCTCTCGTTCATTCCGGGGGAAGCAAAAAAAGGACTGAGCTTCACCATTGGTGGGAAATCACGTGACCAATGCTTGGCGTTACGAAGCGAAGCTTAGCCTAAAATAATGCGTGGCTTTTCGAAGCTAACCTGGTTTAATTAAACATCTGCGCCAAGACTTTTTTTAATCTTCTGTTTCTATAAAAATTTATTTTATATGTTAATATAGCCTGTATCTGAAAACTTACGGTATACGCGGTTAGTAGAAGTTAAACGAGTTCATAGATAGACAATTAGGAGATGAACAAGCAGGCTTCAGACAAATCAGATCATGTAAAGCTGAGATAGCCACATTGAGATTAGTAATGGAACAAATTCTAGAATGGAACTCACCTCTTAATGTTGGATTTGCGGGCTATGAAAATGTATTTGACAGTGTAGACAGAGAATCACTTTGGAAATGGACGAGGCATTACGGAGTTGCTCTGAAGATCGTTAACTAAAGAAAACAAATGAAGACACACATAACAAGTTCTTCATGAAGGACAACTGTAGAACCGTTTGGGGTAAGAACTGGCATGCAACAGCAGAGGACCTGGCTCTCCTGTTCCATAACCGTAAATCCGGTACAAGACAAAATGAAAGTTCTTGATGAGGAATGATAGAAAGCGTGTCTGAAAATACACAGAAGAAACAAAAATAACAAGAATAAGTGCAGGAAACGATAACAATATTGCACTTGAAGAAACGCCAATATATACCTTGGCAGCAATATAGACAGTTGGAGGGACAAACTATGATATCAAAATAAGGATACAAAAGACCAGAGGAGTCTTATTTGCTTTAGGAAATATATGGAGATCACAAGTAATCAAGTCCAACATAAAAATCAGAATATTCAATTAAAATATCAAGTTAGTCCTGTTCTCATCTGTTAAATTGTTGATAATTTGTTATAAGGCTAGATCAAACGTGACTGGATAGAAGTTTCCAACCTTTAAAAACACATACATGGGGTTTTTTTCTGTCGTCTACTTTAAATTTTATTGTCTTTTGTCTTCTTTCAAAATGTCTGCTGATTTAAACACTATTCAGCGACGTTTCCCGCAGTTTTGTCTCAAAATGTTTTACGCGTATTATTTGTGGAATGTTAATGTATTTCCTACCTGAATAATAAGTCTTCTTGGACGGATTCTGTTTCTTGTGTCGATCCCTCTGACTGTTCATCTTCTTCTTCTGTTTCTTTCAATAAAAAACAAAAGTAACATAAAGTGTCAGCAGAAATAATTTAAATTATGATACATGTCTTTCTTCTCTGTAACCAATTTTTATTTTATTTATTTATTTTTTTAAGCCTAACAATTTTGTCCTTTTCTCTTAACTTCAGTTTCCACTTTAATTTGTTTAAATCCATGACCAGATTAGTATCTCTCATTTCATGTTTGCTTTTCGAACCCGTTCATACGCGCTCGTACAATTACCTTCCTTACTTTTCATTCTCACCGATAATTTGTTTCCCTATCTTCCATTTGCACTAAGCCGTTTACATCTCCAACTGTATGTGTTCAACAGTTATTGTGTTATTTTGTGTGGGACTGACGCTATAATCTTATATCTGGAAGAGCAACCAACGCATTTGGCCCTTTTTATGATGTTTTTAATAAAACGTTTAGGATTTGATACATTACAAACACGTTGGTTTTTCTTTCTTCATGTTGATTGTAAGAGCAGAAAAAGCTCGCGACCCAGATGGCATTCCAGCAGAGGCAATCGAAGCAGGCAATGACACCTCTACAGAGATATTATATAAAATACTTTGAAAATATCTGGGTGAAAGAAGAAACGCAAAATGAATGGACGATATTTTATATGGTCAAGATGTCAAAGAATGGAGGTTTGCAAGAGTGCACAAATTACAGAATAATAATGTTATTGTTATTGTTGGTCAGAATCGACGTCATTGCACTCCGGCCAAACCCATGGGTGCTCAGTCTCCCTCAGCAAATATCGAAGGGTATGAGTGCAAATTGTTCCTGTTGCGCGATGGTAGTATACACGCCGGATGCATCCTCCCATACGTACATCTCTGTTGGTCTTACGTTTGATGCCAAATTTAAGCAATCTTAGCCTTGATGATTCATCGATTGCAGTGTCATTTTCTAATACACTGTGACATATAATTGAGTCTATCACTTTTCCTCTCCTGCAGTATTAAGTTACATTTTGTGTACTAAATTACTTACAATTTCCGTGGTCGCCCATTTCTTTCTCTCTATGAAGCAAATATTACCTATGTTCTTCTCAATTTTACACACCCTTCAGTGATAATTGACCATGTCTGCTTTGCGCTTCTCGGCTTTGCTAAGATTAAGAGGCAGGTAAAACCAAGATGGGCCCTGTCACTTTTCGTACGAGTATATCATGTTTACCTAGAGGTGTCACGCGATAAATTATCGACCTGTCGGCATGCATTCGGCGGAAACGAATGACATAATCATTTCCTGTACACCTTGTTACAAAGACATTACTTTAGATGAAAGTAAGATGTTGTATTTGAGAAAACTTTGCCGAGAGAGGATCGGGTGTTTTCATTCCATATTGCAGTAACACGCAGAAATTTTCATGTGGAAATAATTTGAATTACCCCACAAAAAACGCAAGTTTTGAAACGATTGGCGGGGGTTCAAAAATGAAGAACAACCAAATTCCTGATTGGACCTTGAATAAATCGTAACATAGTAGACAAGTGCAATTTAACTTGACACTTTAGCGAGTTTAAAACACTGTCAAAATCTGTTTTGCGGCAAGAAGACAACCAGACCTTGCCAGAGTTAAGACTAAAATCAGCCTTCATTTATCGGACAAGACAGTTGTTTCAGCGCTTAGAGCGCAGGAAAACTCTAATATTTTAACACCGAAAACCGGAATCTGAGGGAACTGAAATAAAGTCAAAAGGGAAAATTATTGCTAAAGTAACAACACCCCAGACCAAGTGTAAGAGGCCTCAACAAGTGCCTTAATTTCTCTGTGCCAGCAGTCTGTGAGCCTACAGATTGATGTAAGTTGTAAATTTTGAATTCTGTATTTTTTTTATTATTAACATGTGAACTAATACGTATATATTGAGATATGAATATTAATGTATAACAATTTCGTGTGGATGTCCAAGTCATTTGAAGCTGGCAACCTCAGCATACAGAATAATGATTTCATGAACCACCACTGCCAGGCCTGGTGAGTGTTTTATTGCGAGTTTCATATAAAGAACCAAAAGCAAGTTCCGTGTGAAGCAGGCAGGGAATGATGAAAGAAATGATGTACATACCTGTTATATTATTAACCTTTTCAACCAGTGTAAATGTAATGTAAGAAAACAAAGATGGCTGTATACCGCTCCACCTATGTCCCAGTCTTGACATATGGATGCGAGTCATGGGCAATGACTACAGTCCATAAAAGCCAGATCCAAACCTCAGAAATGAGGTATCTGAGGAAGGTGGTTGAAGTAACAAGAAGAGACATGGTCCGCAACCAGACGATATGTCTAGGCCTAAAATCCCACCCCCTGCAGACCCAAGAAGAACAGTCCCAACTAAGATGGTTTGGCCATGTCTGCAGAATGGGAGAAGATCGGCTACCACGACAAGCATGGGAAACAAAGAGCCAGGGATCCAGACCCCCAGGACGACCCAGAGTCCGCTGGGAGGACAACATTAGACAATATCTGAAGGACCGAGGACTAGAATGGAACCAGGCCAGGAGGAAGACGGCCGATAGGATAGTCTGGCGCTCTCTCTCTCTCTTCCAAACCTCTACACCTCACGGTAGAAGGGGAACGGCTAAGTAAGTAAGTATGTAAGTAAGTAAATGTAAAACATATTCACTCTAACTGTAATGAGCGTTTACAACCTTTTCAACCGATGTAAATGTAAACATATTCAAACTATATTGTTAACATTTTCAACTAAAGTTAAATATAAAAATATTCATTTTAAATGTAAAGATAGTTTTTCGCCCATTGGGATTAATATTAATTCTCAGCGAGGGTAAAAGTTCTGAGGTAGATGTGATGGTGGAATGAAGAGAGGAGGGCACATAAGTATGTGTCGAGAAACTCAATACTCAGAAAGCATTTGTTTCTCTTCTTTTGCCACACTAGCTGGTGGTACAAGTTGAGGGTAATATTTCTGGAACAAGTGAGGGTATAAGTGGCCTAAGTCGACGCTAGACACTATCATCAAACGGGTCTTAGAGACGCGGGACCAGCTTTGCCGTTACTCCCTGATTCTACTTGAAACGTGCTACAGCTCTTAATCTTGACCAGGGACGAGAGCGATCCAGTCACCTATCTGCGAAGAACCAAAATACCAGCGGGAGCAGAAACCCTAGCAGCTAAGTGTATAAAAAAGCTGCCAAGTGAAACTTTTCCTTATATTAATCCACATTAACATCATATGATGATGTTGACCAATTTTTGTTAAAGAATTATTCAATTTTTAATACATGTTAAAACCTAACAGATTATTAAATTTGTTACTTATATCTATTCCAGTTTTAATCATTTTGAATGTGTTGTATCCGTATGTCTCAGATAATTTCTTAAATACACGTAAACAGAGCTAAATAATAACAAAAGGAAATTCACTGAATTAACTCAGCTGGGGGCTTGAACGAGCTAAGGAGTTATAGGATAACCCTATCCTTCACAAAAGTTGACGGCAGATACTAGAGTTAACGTGCTCAGCCAATGCAGCATTCTTCTTGCTTTTCTGAATATCTTGTGAACTCACTGGAGGTAGAAGCGACATTATCCTTCTACATACAACTCTGCCAAGAGTAATCTACAAGAGAAGACCAACATCAGTTACTCTTGAGATTTGGCCACTGTTTGATTAACACTGCAGAGCTAAGGGGAGGCAAACTGTGACATCCCCCTGTGGTAAAAAATACAGTGATACAACGTTAAAATATCTCCAATTATAAAGATAACGGGTAAAATAACACGTAGGGATAAAAATATAGGCAAGATATGCCGAGGCTTCTTCACCTACGCCAGCGCTTTCTACCGCCATTGAAACTAACTAGTTGGAACATGCAGACTAAACGGTTTACCCTTTTAGACGGGAGGGAAACGGAGATAAAAGAAAAAAATATGACGGTCGGAACACGTGTTTGAATCTAAAAAGGCAAAAAGACGCAATTTGTAGTTTAAAGGGAAAAATCACGCTACTAGTTGACACAATGTAAGGAATTGGTAGAAAAACGACCTTAGCTCTTGTTAGAAACAGTCGTATCTTGGACGTTTTACGGTAATTAGTTGTTTTGTTTGAATACAGCGGCAAACGCCGTGGACGAAGGTTCAAAAACAAATTTCAAAAACTAACCTTGAGAAAAGTAGGGTTTTCTTTAATAATAAAGTTATGAAAATAAAACCTAGCTAGTTTGATAGCCCATCTTGAGCAGAGAAATAATATACTTTTAATTACACAGTCGGACAGATAACACGGAAGATATTGACGAAAGACTGTATTGTTCAAATCAGACTAGCGAACAGTTTTTTGTGCATATTTTCACTAAAGTTACATTTTGGCGTCCTTGAGCCTAAAAATGCAAAAATCAAACTGCGATGAACGAGGGGCAAAGTCGGAGGATAGTAGCTAAAAGTAACTTAGTGGGGCAGGTTTGTGTAGTTTTTTCATGTAGTTAGTCCAAAAAACAAGTGCAATTTTGGGAAAAATACTACATACTAGACTGAGACTGGACTGAAATTTGACTTTTAGTTTGAATATTTGAAAAAGTTAGAGGGAAGTCCGTTGATTGGACAGAAGTATTTATATTATTGAATGAGAGACGCACGCTTGTGCCATTTGATAGAAGACTGTCCATTGACACAGAACGAACGAACGAACGAACGAACGAACTTTATTTTCAAAGGGTTAAGAATTGGGCACGCAGGCCCGTCTGACATTCTGCCCTTCCTCTCTCTCTCATCATGTATACTAATATCCTTTCATCCTCACATTTACTTTAAGCATTATTAAGGCATTTATCATTATAAAAGTAATATTACATTTGCAATAATCATCATAATTAAAGTGTTTTTAAAATAAAATAAAAATAATAACAAAACAAACAAAAAAACAAAAAAACAAAAAAAAAATTAATAATAATAATGAATTTGAAAAATAAATAAATAAATAAAATAAAAAAATTTTTAAAAAATAAATAAATAAATAAAAAACATAAAAATCGAATTCTTCGTACTGTAAATTAGTGATTTGAGACATATTCAGAGGTATGTTATGAGAACTTGTAAAATGTTCATACGGTGTTCAACTGAATGACTCAGGGACTTTTTTTTTTTTTTTAGGTTCATCAAGATGAGGTGGGTAAACAGTAACTTTCCATTTTCCTTTCCATTTCCTTTGCGTCCCAAACTCAAGACCAGAATCAGACTAGGTAGATAGTTAGATAGACATATACGAAAGCAATTAATTTGCCAAGGATTGAAAATCGGACACAGTCCCTTCTTGCATTCTTCCATCCTCTTGCTCATCTTTTATTACTGTTACTCAACATTCTCCAGCGTACTGAAAGTATTAATTTAAGGACAGTGCAACATTACAAGGAAGTATAACAGCATACATTAACAGTACCTGATCATAAAATTAAGAATATAAGTTATTAAGAATATAATATTAAGAATAAGTATATTGTAATGAAAACTAGATCATCAGAGCCTCCATACAGTATATTAGATAAAAGTACAACACAATCAGTTAGGGTGGCATATAATCAGCACTCATAAAGTATTTGAACAGTATACGATTGTATGAGTAAGGACTGTGCGTGTTTTTCAGGTCATTGGGAAGATTGTTCCAAAGATGAGCAGCTGAGTAAGCCAAACTAGTTTTAAATAGGTCAAGCCTGGGCTTGGGTACCTGTAATTTGTTTAAGCGCTGACTACGTCTGTCATTGTATTTTAAAAGCGGCCAAAGATACTTTGGAGCATTCTGTGACAGGATTTTGTGAACAACTTTCCCTTTGTTAAAGAGGAAGCGCTTCCTGAGGGGTAATATTTGAAGATAATTATATAAATCTATACAATGTGATTGGTGTTTATCAGCAACAAGGCGCATTGCGCGTTTTTGAAGCGAGTGGAGCCTTTTTGTGTTGGAGACAGAACAACCATCCCAGATTGTGGAACAATAGTCTAGATGCGTTTGTATATGAGATATGTAGAACATTTTCCTTGCCTCTTCATCCAGGAAATGTTTAATTTTGGCTAATTGGTAAACTTTTTGTGCTGTTTGCTTTGTGAGTGCATGTATATGTGAGTTCCAACTTAGGTGTTGGTCAACAGTGATACCTAGAGTTCTGTGTTCATTTACGTTTTCAATTAGTGATGTTCCAATGAAGAGCTGAAGTGTTGTTTTCTGCAAGTTCTGTAGTTTTTGTCTGCTTGATATTAACATACATTTTGTTTTACTAATATTTATTTGCATGCGATTCTCGTTGCTCCACGTAATAAGATTATGTGTATCGTTTTGTAAAAATTGTTCTAGTGTGGTGCAAAATTTATCACTAGTATAGACAGTACAGTCATCGGCAAAAAGGTCACATGATGAGTGTTTGAAGTATAGAGGAAGATCATTAATGTATACGGTAAATAGAAGAGGGCCGAGAATAGAGCCCTGAGGAACACCTGTATGGACAACGGTTGGGTTCGACAAGGAATTATTGTAAGAGACTATTTGTTGTCTGTCTGACAGGAACGATTTAATTAACTTTACCAGCTTAATATTTACTTTCATTGTTTCTAATTTTCTGATTAAAATAAAGTGATCTATCATATCGAATGCTTTTTTGAAGTCTACAAATATTGCTCCACATATATTATCGTTATTGATGTTTAGGTGCCAATTGTCTATCATCTTTGTTAAGGCTGTGTGGCATGAATGCTTTGGTCTAAACCCCGACTGACTGTCGATTAGCAGGTCGTTGTCTACTAGGTGTTGTAGTGTTGTTTTGTGGATGTGTTTTTCCAGTGGTTTGGACAGCGACGATATAAGAGAAATGGGCCTATAGTTACTAAGATTACTACTATCAGATGAACCTGGTTTGAGAAGTGGGTATACTTTAGCGCTTTTAAAAATGGATGGAAAGTAACTCCTTGCGATACATTGATTATATATGTATGTCAGTGAATCTCTAATAGCAGGTGCGGCAAAACGCAGTATTCGATTACTGATTCCATCAAGTCCCGATGAGTTATTATCTTTAAGGCCAGTAATATAGTTGTAAACTTCGTTAACTGTTATAAAAGGGATGTCGGGTGGAATTGTGTTAGTACATTTTGTCGTGTGAAATTATAATCCACATATATAAATTAAAACGTAAATGTAAAGCCTAACAAATAAAGTTAATAAAAGGAAAGAAGAATGGTAAAGAACAGTGCTGTCACAATGACTGTACTCGAAATCCCCCTTGTTTTCTAATTCGTCTGCAAATTGTAACGTTCCACGTTGATAGTAAAAGCCTACTGCATCACTACACGCTTTCTTCAATAAAACGTGTACTGCCTTTCTAAGAAAAACCTTGAGATACGCAAGCTGACCTAGAATGAAAATTCCATTCATGTCATTTTATACACTACGTTACCAAAAACGAAAGACAGATGGACTAAGGATAGAAAGAAAGGGAGGGGCTGAAAGCCGGAACGCAGGCAATACTACCACAGTCTCGCGATACACAATTAATGCCACCCCTAACACGCGTGTAAGGCCACAAGCACTAGCTTTTTTCAAATCGACAGTGATAAACAACACTACCCATACGAGAGTTAGTTTTTAAAAACTTACAAAACGCTTATTAGGAAACATGACACTCTACTGTTTTATGTCTAAAATCCTGACATTAGTCTGACAGTACAGCAGGACAGGTGGCGGTTCTAAACATAAAAAATAAAAAAAACTACACGACTATCCTGGAAAATACATATTTTGAACGCAGCCCCTTAGCCCCATTAAATTTATATATTTGGGTTCCTTAGGACTTGCTGACAAATAATATGTTAAACGTTACGCAAATAGTCTAGGAATTAACAAATTATAGCCAAAAGAAATAGTGAGGGATGTCAGACAACACCAAAATCAGAATCACTCAGTGACAGATTTTCACCAAACCATTGTACGGGAAATAGGCTGACATGTTACCTCCTATTTGATTGGCGGAAAGTAAATGTAAGGCTAAACACGATTAGTCGGGCTATAAATATTGATTCTTTGTTGTTAGGGAAACGTGAGTAAGGGTACTTTTTTTGAAAAGCTGTGTAAACATGGCACGATTGGTTAGACCCGCCAATATAGTCAATCAGAGGCGTCAGGTCAGCACCACATTTTCAAATAAACTTACTAAAGAACCAGTGCGTTGAGCGCCAGTGCATATTTTTCTAAATAAAAGCCTGGGACATCGGCAGATCGAAATTGTGCTATATTCATTGCCAGTCAACGTAACTGTGTATTATTCCATGAATTGTGGTAAGCTTGAAATATTTGATATCTTTTTAATGAAAATTGAATGTAAATTGATAATTCATGTCTGTATATATGTGTGGTTCAGTAGCGAACATGAGGTAAAGCCTATATAGTGCTCCAACCTGAACAGAAGGTGTCGGAGGAAAGTAAAACTACAGGGAATTGCCAAACAGTACACTGACACCTATCTTATCGACTAGAAAGAAATAATGCTGGAATTGCAGAGGCGTAGTAACCATTAGGGAGGAGTATACTGGTGAAAATTGTTTCAGATGAAGATAGCAGTTGGCCTACCGCTCTGAACTCAGTGTTTGTTATGTATTGTGTTCAGTCTGGAAATTTATTATAAATTAGTTCTGAAATAGGAGGTACAACCTTCTTGTTTCAGGGACCGTGGTCCTAAAGTTATTGAGCAGCACCTGGTCTGAGCTTTGCTGAACCTAGAGGCTGACAGCATACTCCTGGGTCCAGATAGTGACCAGTGAGGTGTCTCCAGAACACAGGGAGGCTATCGAGCAGAGGAGTCTTTTCCTGCCGCCATCACGAAAGATAAGCGTCTGTGGCCAGAGGAGCTCAACATTATGCCCCCCCCCCCCCCCTCAAAATCTGACTTTATAATAAAACAGAGGGAAAATACAGTGTTTAAATTGATAGGAACTGTGAACTTTTCCCCATACTATTTCCAAGATAAACAAACACTTGAAGTCATGATGACAAATAACAACATAGCTTGAAAAAACAAAACCAGTATTACCTCATATTACTACTACACAACTGACACACATAGGATAATATTAATAAAATATGTCATTACAAGGTTCATGTTGATAAATTCTGTACATATAAATTGTAATTACAATTGATTGTGATTCCTGGTTCACTTTGTATTTGAATCAGGACACATATATTAGTAAAAGTAATTAATACATATTTGTATTGGAAACTTTCCCAGTGCCTCATTTAAGATAGTCTTATAGAGTGTTAAATGTGTGTGAGTGTCACAGTGTTGTCAAGTGTGGTGGAATAAATTAAATTGTTTATCTGTCTGTTGTTGTTGTGACTTACACTTCATCATATACATACCCTAGACATTTAACGTAGTCATCACAATATTCCAGAATAATTCTGACTGAGTTATAATGTGGTAGCAAGTAAGGTTATCTGTAAAACACTACACCTATTAGATACAGATACCTTCACAGCTGATCTCAGTCAGTACACTAAGTCCCCTATAAATATTTATAACATCCCATTTTACCACATATATTGGGGTCTCGCTCCAGGGAAATTGAACTTTCTCCTGTTATATATATTGGGAATAATAAAGAATTAAAAGGTATCCTTGGGTGGAAATAAATAACGTTGAGCTCTCAGTGCCTGTAGTGTCCTTAGATAATTATTGAAAGATTGAATTGTTTACAATTGCATGTTAGACAATGGCCGACTTGGCAAAATTTCGATCTGCTGCTGTACAGACTGCGAAAGAGTTAGGAATGGACGGGCAAATTATGATTGCTTATGTCACTGCTGAATGTGACAAATATATTGAACGGGAAGAAAGAAGATTAGAAAAAGAGGCCGAAAGAAAACTAGAATCTGAAAGATTGGCCGAAGATAAGAGGTTAGAGGCTGAAAAGGAAATTAAGAAGTTACAATTTGAGGCTGAGGCTGAGACTAAGAGGTTGCAGGCTGAGGCTGAGACTAAGAGGTTGCAGATTGAGGCTGAGGCTAAGAAATTGGAAGCCGAGGAAAGAAGACAGGCTGCAGAAAGGGAAGCAGAAGAAAGAAGATTGACTGCAGAGAGGGAAGCAGAAAAGGAGGAGAAGAGATTACAAAGGGAACATGAGTTACGACTAAGGGAGTTTGAGTTTCAAGGCCATGCTCCTGAAAATGGTGCCAGTCCCTTTACCTCTGATGCCACTGCTAGCCAGGGAGCCTCAACCTCAGCTATGAATTTTCATTTAGATCATTTTGTTGAGAAAGACGATGATATTGAGAGCTATCTAAATAGATATGAACTATTAGCTACCACATATGGGTTAGAGAGAGAAAGGTGGAGCTTAAAGTTATCTCAAGGTCTTCGTGGGGCAGCTTATGAAGTTTTTGCCAAAATGAGCAGAGGTGATCAGGAAAATTATGACATGTTAAAGCAGGCTCTTTTGTTAAGATATGAAAAGAACGCAGAATTTTATAGGAAAAAATTTAGGAATGCTAAACTACTGTCAGGTGAAACCTATCACCAGTTCTCTGCACGAATAGAGACATACTTGGAGAAATGGACTTCTCTGGGGAAAACCCAAGATCTTAAGGAAATGGTCCTTATAGAACAACTAAGAGAGTCCATGGCTCCAGACCTGAGAAAGTTTCTCATGGAACAAGGTGCAGAGAGGCTGGGTGAGTTGCTAAATGTTGCAGAAAGGTATCAAGCGGCTCAGGCAGAGGTATCAGGTAATAAAAAGAAACAGGTAGAAAATTTTAGGGCACCACAGAACTTTAATAAATTTGATCCTAGAGATCAAAACAAAGGTAAGCACCAGTTTGATAGGCCACGGTATGACAATAAAAATAAAACCCCACAATTCGATGAAAGGAAATATGATGAAAGAAAATCTTTCAACCAAGGGAAAAGGTGGTGTAAAAATTGTAAGATGAACAATCATGACACTGACCGTTGCAGAAGGAACCCTATAGTTATGGCCACCCTTCAGGTCAGGTCGACCTCAAGACAGGAGGAGGATATTATGTTAGATACCACTCCAGAAGAGATGAGGAAGGCACAGGCTGGGGATAAGACCCTCAAGCCTTGTTTCAGGAAATTGTCAACTTGTCATACAACTCCAGGCAAGGGAGATTTTTACATGAAAAACAAGTTGATGTATAGGAAGACTGGAGCTAGATCCAAAGGTCAGGGACAGCTGGTACTTCCTAAAAGATATAGGGCAGAATTAATAAGGAGCCTACATGTGAAACCAGATGGGGACCATGAGAAGATAGGTACCATCATCCAAAAGGTGGCTCACAATTATTATTGGCCCAAGGCAAGGTGGGACATTGAGAATTTTGTAGAAAGGTGTAGCATAGCACATGAGGGAACACCCACAAGTGGGAACATTGATCAGGACCTGGACATGCCACGGGGCAAAATTAGGCCTGACAATAAAAATAAAAATAAAAATAAATTTGATAAAGTGGACCAAAGGGAATGGGAAGCCCCTTTTCACGGACAAGCTTCACTTAACTGTTTTACAATGGCCACTATGCAGAGAGTGCAAAAAGATGTCTTACCCCAGGATAAGCCGAAAATCCCTCAATCGGACTTAAACAAACTGGAGGAAGAAGATGTAGAGAGGAAATCTCTCATCAAGAATTTTAAGTGGGGAGAAAGCCCCAAGAGGAAAATTGGTAGCGGTCGTTTTGTGAATGATAAATCTGGGAAGAAAAATCATCACTATAGCGCTTCAAGTGGAAGAGACCATACCGGTGCATGGACAAATAGGTCCACAAAATTAAAGGTCCATATGTAACGCTGTTAAGAACGTGGACTGATGAAAAGGCAGAGGAAAATATTACATCCTCATACCAATATGTGAATGAGCTGACCACTCGTTTAAAAACTGGCTGGAAACTTGCCAATGAAAATTTAAGACAAGCCAGGAAGAAACATGCTGCCTATTATAACAGGAAAGCTAAAGACAGAGATTTGGCTGTGGGAGAGAAGGTACTGCTTCTTCTACCCGGTAGTCAGAATAAGTTACAAATTGGATGGCATGGTCCATATACAGTTCTAGAGAAGGTGTCTAGAACAAATTATAAGATAGATAAGAAGGGGAAAGAAAAAATCTATCATGTGAATCTCCTGAAGAAATATTTGGAAAGAGAACATCAGGAAGAGACACACTTGTTGACCTTGTCCATTGCCATGGAGATGAAAAAGGAACCACTTTCATCATTTGAATATCCATTACACCCCTGTGAGACAGCGGCACAGGTGAAAATCAGTACACATTTAACGAAAACTCAGAAAGAGAGAGTGCAACAGGTTCTAGATAATCATGCAGAGGTGTTAACAGACCGACCAGGGCATACAAACTTATTGGAATATGATATGAAGCTGATAGACCCCACACCTGTATGCATGAAACCCTATTCGATTCCTTTTGCTAAGGAGAAAGCTTTGAAGGAAGAGATAGACTATTTGTTGAAGGAAGGAATTATTTCACACAGTGAATCTTCGTATAGTTCCGGTGTTGTACTCCTCAGGAAGCCCTCTGGAGAACATAGACTCTGTATAGATTACAGGAGACTGAATGCTATTACAGAAGGACAGGTGGATCCATTGCCGGATACAAATCAGTTGTTTGCCAGACTAAATAAAGCTAAATATTTCTCAAAAGTGGATCTGAGTAAAGGATACTATCAGATTCCAGTAAAGCCTGAGGTTAGACCATACCTAGCTTTTAGTACCTCAGAAGGACACTATGAGTTTAATAGATTGCCATTTGGATTGAAGAATGCACCTAGTGTCTTCTCTAGAATGATGAGAAAATTATTGGACCCTCTGAATAATCCATGTATCACAAATTTCATGGATGATATCCTTATAGCAACAGAAACATTTGAGGAACACATTGACTCTCTGAACATGCTGTTTAATCGACTTAGGGAAGCGAATTTAACAGCCCGACCAACCAAATGTTGCGTTGGATGTAAAGAATTGGAATTCTTGGGACACACAGTTTATCAGGGAAACATGACCCCTGACCCCAAGAATTTAGAGAAACTAAAGAAAGCCCCGAGACCACAAACCAAGAAAGACGTGAGATCCTTTGTCTCATTATGTGGTTTCTACCAGAAGTATATCAAAAACTTTAATTCCATATGTGCACCGTTAACTGATTTGACACGTAAGGGAAATCCAGATCGAATTACATGGACACCACAATGTGAAATGGCTTACCAGGAATTGAAGGAAAAGCTCACAAGCAAACCTATTTTGAAATTACCTGACTTAAGTCAAGAATTCATTGTAAGGACTGATGCCAGTAATATTGGGTTAGGTGCGACTCTGCTACAGAAATCAGATGCATTGGATGGGGAATTAAGCCCAGTGGCATATGCTAGCAGAAAGTTGAATAAAGCTGAAACCAACTACTCAACTAGCGAAAAAGAATGTCTTGCAGTAATATGGGCGATAAAGAAATTCAATATTTATCTGTATGGGAAGGCATTTAAGTTGCAAACGGATCACAAACCTTTGTCGTTTCTAGCACAGGCTAGACATGAGAATTCTAGATTACTCCGTTGGTCATTATTAAAGCAGCCATTTGAGTTTAGCATAGAGTATATAAGTGGAAAAACAAATCTGGGAGCGGATTTTTTAAGCCGCCATCCGTGTGATGAGAATCACCCTAAACTCCAGGAAAAATAATAAATTTCTCTATGTGTATATAGAATTATAGACTGACATATAACGTCTGTTTTAAGTGGGGAGAATTTGTCGTGTGAAATTCTAATCCACATATATAAATTAAAACGTAAATGTAAAGCCTAACAAATAAATTTAATAAAAGGAAAGAAGAATGGTAAAGAACAGTGCTGTCACAATGACTGTACTCGAAATCCCCCTTGTTTTCTAATTCGTCTGCAAATTGTAACGTTCCACGTTGATAGTAAAAGCCTACTGCATCACTACACGCTTTCTTCAATAAAACGTGTACTGCCTTTCTAAGAAAAACCTTGAGATACGCAAGCTGACCTAGAATTAAAATTCCATTCATGTCATTTTATACACTACGTTACCAAAAACGAAAGACAGATGGACTAAGGATAGAAAGAAAGGGAGGGGCTGAAAGCCGGAACGCAGGCAATACTACCACAGTCTCGCGATACACAATTAATGCCACCCCTAACACGCGTGTAAGGCCACAAGCACTAGCTTTTTTCAAATCGACAGTGATAAACAACACTACCCATACGAGAGTTAGTTTTTAAAAACTTACAAAACGCTTATTAGGAAACATGACATTCTACTGTTTTATGTCTAAAATCCTGACATTAGTCTGACAGTACAGCAGGACAGGTGGCGGTTCTAAACATAAAAAAAAATAAAAAAAAAACTACACGACTATCCTGGAAAATACATATTTTGAACGCAGCCCCTTAGCCCCATTAAATTTATATATTTGGGTTCCTTAGGACTTGCTGACAAATAATATGTTAAACGTTACGCAAATAGTCTAGGAATTAACAAATTATAGCCAAAAGAAATAGTGAGGGATGTCAGACAACACCAAAATCAGAATCGCTCAGTGACAGATTTTCACCCCACCATTGTACGGGAAATAGGCTGACATGTTACCTCCTATTTGATTGGCGGAAAGTAAATGTAAGGCTAAACACGATTAGTCGGGCTATAAATATTGATTCTTTGTTGTTAGGGAAACGTGAGTAAGGGTACTTTTGTTTTAGAAAAGCTGTGTAAACATGGCACGATTGGTTAGACCCGCCAATATAGTCAATCAGAGGCGTCAGGTCAGCACAACATTTTCAAATAAACTTACTAAAGAACCAGTGCGTTGAGCGCCAGTGCATATTTTTCTAAATAAAAGCCTTGGACATCGGCAGATCGAAATTGTGCTATATTCATTGCCAGTCAACGTAACTGTGTATTATTCCATGAATTGTGGTAAGCTTGAAATATTTGATATCGTTTTAATGAAAATTGAATGTAAATTGATAATTCATGTCTGTATATATGTGTGGTTCAGTAGCGAACATGAGGTAAAGCCTATATAGTGCTCCAACCTGAACAGAAGGTGTCGGAGGAAAGTAAAACTACAGGGAATTGCCAAACAGTACACTGACACCTATCTTATCGACTAGAAAGAAATAATGCTGGAATGGCAGAGGCGTAGTAACCATTAGGGAGGAGTATACTGGTGAAAATTGTTTCAGATGAAGATAGCAGTTGGCCTACCGCTCTGAACTCAGTGTTTGTTATGTATTGTGTTCAGTCTGGAAATTTATTATAAATTAGTTCTGAAATAGGAGGTACAACCTTCTTGTTTCAGGGACCGTGGTCCTAAAGTATTGAGCAGCACCTGGTCTGAGCTTTGCTGAACCTAGAGGCTGACAGCATACTCCTGGGTCCAGATAGTGACCAGTGAGGTGTCTCCAGAACACAGGGAGGCTATCGAGCAGAGGAGTCTTTTCCTGCCGCCATCACGAAAGATAAGCTTCTGTGGCCAGAGGAGCTCAACATTATGCCCCCCTCAAAATCTGACTTTATAATAAAACAGAGGGAAAATACAGTGTTTAAATTGATAGGAACTGTGAACTTTTCCCCGTACTATTTCCAAGATAAACAAACACTTGAAGTCATGATGACAAATAACAACATAGCTTGAAAAAACAAAACCAGTATTACCTCATATTAATACTACACAACTGACACACATAGGATAATATTAATAAAATATGTCATTACAAGGTTCATGTTGATAAATTCTGTACATATAAATTGTAATTACAATTGATTGTGATTCCTGGTTCACTTTGTATTTGAATCAGGACACATATATTAGTAAAAGTAATTAATACATATTTGTATTGGAAACTTTCCCAGTGCCTCATTTAAGATAGTCTTATAGAGTGTTAAATGTGTGTGAGTGTCACAGTGTTGTCAAGTGTGGTGGAATAAATTAAATTGTTTATCTGTCTGTTGTTGTTGTGACTTACACTTCATCATATACATACCCTAGACATTTAACGTAGTCATCACAATATTCCAGAATAATTCTGACTGAGTTATAATGTGGTAGCAAGTAAGGTTATCTGTAAAACACTACACCTATTAGATACAGATACCTTCACAGCTGATCTCAGTCAGTACACTAAGTCCCCTATAAATATTTATAACATCCCACTTTACCACACATTTGTTCTCGCAGAACGTTGATAATTTGCTTAAGTCGCAAGGGGGAGACGGAATGGTGGATTTTATATTGTTGATGTCTGCCTGAAAATGATTGCTGAAGTCAGTACAAGTAAGTGGCGTTTTGGGAGTATGTGGGTCTGGAAAATTTCGTTTGTTCACTAAAGTGTTGATTGCCTTCCATATCTCTTTACTGTTTGTTTTACTCTGAACTAAATTTCTAAAGTAGTTTTTCTTTTCTCTGCGAATTAAGTATTGTACTTTATTTCTTATTGTCCGATATGTAGTGATATCCTTATTTTTATGCGCTCTATCTCTTTGCCTCATAGCGTCAAGAACTTCTTGTGTGATCCATGGAGATTTAATTTGCCTTTTCACGCGAATTTCTTTAGTAGGCGCATGCTTATTAAAAATACTATAAAATATCATTGTCCAATATGCGATGGCGTCATCAGGATCAGGAATTTGAAAAACGTTGGCGAGAGGCGCAGTTCGCAAATCATTCAAAAATAATTCACGGTTGAAATTTTTAAGACTTCTATATTGAAAACTAATGTGTTTATTTTTTTGGAGATTTGTACCCATTTTTTGCCCAAGTGCAACATATGGGATAATGGTCACTCATAGCAATAGTAGGGATGGAGCATTCTATAATATTTTCTGGACAGGTTACATAGATATGATCGATCAGTGTGGATGACGTTGTTGTTACTCTGGTAGGTTTGTTGACTATTTGTTTCATGTTATACGATGCTATGATGGTGGTCCATATATTGTTTGGCTTGTGCATGTCGATATTAAAATCACCAAGAAGAATAATTTCGTTAACTGTAGTAATAACTTTATCCATCATGTTGGTAAAACCTTCAAACCATGTTGTTCCTACACTGGGATTACGATAAAGATATCCGATTAAAATAGATCTTTGCTTTTGGGGCTTTATCTCTAACCATATGCATTCTATATCTATAGTCTCAAGATCGTTTCTGCGGCGATAACTGAGAGAAGTAGAAATATAAACTGCTAGACCCGTCTCTAATTGTCTACTAGAATCTCGCCGAATAGTTTTAAAACCTCTGAGCGCAATGTCATCGTCGGTTATTTTCTCATTCAGACGACTTTCGGAAAAACCTAAAACCTGGAAATTTTGGTTAAGAATTTGTGTGAGTTCTGGAATTTTACCTAAAAGATGGTTTACGTTCAAGTGGCCAAGCCGTAAGCCAATTGTATTTAGTAATTGTTCATAATTACCTGACATTTTTATGTGAAAGAAGTTTTACGCTCAAATAGAAAATAAATAACTAAATAAACATCACGAGGTTGCTATATATGTGAGATTAAAAGTAATAGTACATAAATGCACACCTTAATACAACAAATTACAAACAATTCAGATAACTGTACTAGTTAAATATTGTAAGAAAACTGTCACACAACAAGCACACCCATCCACACTGGGAAGGTTAACAACAAAGTTAAGCTGCACCAAGAGAATAGACGGGCAGACAAACAGATACTGAGAATAAATAAATAAAGCATTATCCGACAGTTACTGGTCCTACAGAGACGTCGACTTGTGAAGGGAACAGTCACTGATAATGTTGAGGAGAGGGTTGTGGACAATAAAAGCGAGATGGATTTGGCCGTAAAAGATGATTCATTTGGTAGTAGGTGTTCGCGGGATGTTGAGGTACTATTGTTGGATGAATGGGATATTTCGGCCAGTAGGACCTCCAAGTGTAAGGTGCGTAGTTCAAGAGGCTTTGCTGATGTAGAAAGTTATGAACGGTTGGGTGTGCGGATTGATATGGGAAAACCTGTAATGACAACGATGATGGGTGATCTCTCATTGGTGTCTGGTGCGACAGCGGACGTGGTGAGATTTCAGTAGGTGGACCCTGAGTTGGTTGAATTGAATCTTTTACAGATCTTTGAGAATGGAGTGTCTCAGGTTGTTGTTGAGGTGGGTCGTCGGTCGTAGAATGTTGCTGAAGGCCGATATTATTGGCTGTTTCTTGCACATCTGTAGTTCTAATAAGGGGTCTGTCTTGATACTCCTGATTGTGTGACGTTGTCTGGCTGGTGCTTGAAGTTGTGGGTATTGGCGGAAACTCAAGGTCGTAAATTGCATTAGAGGAGTAGCTGGTTACATTCGTGTGTCGTTTTGAAGGATACTTGGATGCTGATGTGCTGGCTGTGCCTCTGAGGGTGTTTTCTGGAAATTTGATGTTTCTCGCCAACATACTGGTTCCTTGATCGGATAAGGAAATGTCGCCGCTACAAAGATGCTTCCTAGGAGCTCCGGATGTGGCAAGGAACGAGGAGTGTTCTATAAATGTGTGGTGGTGTCTGACGCAATGCTTTTTCAATTTTGTGTTGTTCATCTCAACAGATTTCCTATAATGTGAACGAACTGGAGGTATAATAGCTGAAAAATATACCTTTGCATTTGGGAACAGGAACTGGAAGTTACTTGTGATTTGATTTAGCTCTGTTTGTGCAATTTCTTTATGCTTTAGCGCGTCCGACAGACCAATGTGAACAGTGACCCTGGCTACATCAAGATCAGTTTCATATCTTTTAAGGAGAGTCAGTAGGTCCTGCGCAGATGCCCAGTTTTTGTAGCGAACAGTGACCATGTCTATATCTGCTGTTACTAATTGACATTTTTGAAGGTCCTTCACATTTTGGTCACCAAAGATGAAGTGTTTCCTTCTACTTGAAAGATGTGTGTGTGTGCCGGTGGCAGTGCGTGCTGTTTCTTGTGTTTGAACTATGCTGGGATTGTGTGTAGGTTTCTTGCTGTGATGTGAACTGGCTATTGGCAGTGGAGGCTGCCGAATAGAAATCTGGACAGGGATTCTGCTCACGTCTGCAGGGAATTCCAGAATGCACAGGTCATGGTCTTCTTGTATACTGCTAGAGGTGATTTCCAGGAATTATTAAATAAAAATCAGTGGGACGCCCTAATCTAGCCAGCAGCTCAGCTGAGTTTTGCTAGTACTAAGTAACTGTGTTCTCAATTCTGAATTGTGGTAAGGGAAAAAGCATTTATCTTGTTTATTTTAATATTTTGAGTGATTGATACTGCCATATCATGAAAAAGGATTACGACAAGTGAGTGCTTGTTCTAGGTCCCCAGCAGCAGTCCAGGGCCTAGAGACAACCAAATGATATATGAAAACCTATCTAAGACTATGGAAGGCGGATCTATAATTGAGATCAGTGGGAACATATCACCCACCTTATTGAATGGAAGAGGAAACTATTGAACATATTTCGGATGCAATGCAGTCTTGGGAAACTGGTACTATTTGATAACAACTGGGTGAGATGTGCTAAGTTGGTCAGAGAGATCTGACCCAATCTGTGTAATGTGGTTTTGCTGTGTTGCGTGTAAGAGTGGCGCAGTAAATAGAGTGTTGACACATGGCACAAATTTTGTTTCAGAGTTTCTGATCTGGCACTACGATTGTGCCAGATGCTTTTGTAGAAGTACAAGAGCGGGTGTCTGTGCGGCCTAACATTTTACTCCAGCTACTGAGAGGAGTGGGCCACAAGAATTCTGTACTACATCGTTACAGGCCAGTTAAGTGCAAACCTGGCCTGCTGGAGATTCATCAACTATGTCCACCATCAATAAAGAAATAAAATCTTGTTATATAAACATTAATATCAGTCCATATGTCAAGGACAAGGAACTTTATACTCATAGATTGGGCATGATGACGCCACCCCAACTAACCATCCAGTGCTAGTTTTTTCCCAAGACATGTAGATATTATTAATATTAACCATTGTAACAATATACCTCTGTACAAAAATTTCATTTGATTATGCAATATATATATGCATTTTATTGATAAATACATATTATTTCATAAGTTCTGACCAAAAGAAACAATTGGTTCAGGACTAATAAATTTAAAAAAATTTTCAAACTTAAACTATTACAGCCAGAGTTAGTTCAGTGTATTATAGAGTTTATTATTATTATTAGAATTATTATTTACATGTGTGTGTCTGTGTATTTTATTACCTACACATTACATTTCAGTACCCTAGACTTTTAACGTAACTAACATTCATTATAGTAGAATAGGTCAGTTTGAGGTCGTAAGTGGTAGCAAAAAGGCCTTCTGTAACTCACATAAACTTTTATCTCAGGAGCCTTCACAGCTGACCTCATCCAGTACACTAGGTAACATAACCATACAATAACATCAAAAACCACTACAAATATTGGGGTCTTGTCCGGGGATTAAGTTTATCAAAGATATTAGGGTCTCCTGGTCTGGGAATTAAAATAGTGGGGACAGACTTGTATAAATTTAAAAGTGTCCCTTAAAATAAAAAGTGAAAATAAAAGTTGATGAATCTTCACAGCCAGTGGTAATTAATTAATTAATTAATATATTACCTTAGTAATTATATACTTGGAATTTACCTTAGTCATTTTTAATTTGTGTGTTAGAGTATGGCAGATCTAGCAAAATTTAGATCGGCTGCTGTGCTGACGGCGAAGGAAATGAACATGGAGGGTCAAGTTTTAATTCAGTATGTAACTTCAGAATGTGACAAATATATTGAAAGGGAAGATAGGAGGTTAGCTGAAGAGAAGAGGTTACAAATTGAGGCTGATAAAGAACTTAAGAGGCTAGAATTAGAGGCAGAAGAAAAACGACAGCAAAGGGAGGCAGAAGAAAAACAACATCAAAGGGAGGCAGAAGAAAAGAGATTGACTGCCGAAAGGGAGGCAGAAGAAAAGAGATTGACTGCCGAAAGGGAAGCAGAAGATAGAAGATTGCAAAGGGAGCACGAATTACGACTAAGGGAGCTGGAATTACAAGGCCATGCTCCGGAAAATGGTGCCAGCCCTTTTGCCTCAGATGCCACGCCTAGTCAGGGAGCCTCAACCTCAGCTATGGGGTTTCATTTAGACCATTTTGTTGAGAAAGACAATGACATCGAGGGGTACCTCAGAAGATTCGAACTATTAGCTACTACGTATGGGTTAGAGAGAGAGAGAGGTGGAGTTTTAAGTTATCCCAAGGGCTTAGAGGTACTTCTTATGAAGTTTTTGCTAAGATGCATAGAGACGACCAAGACAATTATGACATGCTAAAGCAGGCTTTGTTATTGAGATATGAAAAGAATGGTGAATTTTATCGTAAGAAGTTTAGAAATGCCAAACTGTTGTCTGGGGAGACATACCACCAATTCTCTGCCAGACTGGAAACCTATTTGGAGAAATGGACTGCTCTGGGGAAGACCAAAGATCTCAAAGAGATAATCATGATAGAGCAATTAAGAGAGTCCATGGCTCCAGACCTGAGAAAATTTCTCATGGAACAAGGTGCAGAGAGGTTGGGGGAGGTTTTAAATGTCGCTGAGAGGTATCAGGCAGCCCAGGCAGAGGTAAGTGGCACTAAAAAGAAGCACATAGACAATTTTAAAGCTCCACAGCACTTTAGTAAATTTGATACCAGAGAACAAGGTAATAAAGACAGGACAAACTTTGATAGGCCACGAAATGATTATCGTGATAGAAACTCACAGTTCAATGACCAAAAATATAATGAAAGAAAACCGTTTAACCAAGGAAAGAGATGGTGCAAATGGTGTAAGAAAGACAACCATAACACCAAATTTTGTAAAAGGAAACCTTCAAACATTGCTGCAATGAAATCGGGGAAACAAAGATTAAAGGTTAATCCTAATGGACAGCAGGAACCTTATCACCCCCCAGTTTGTGAGAATGTTATTTGTAATGGGGTCACCATAAGGTGCCTATATGATACAGGTTTGGATTATGATTCAGTTGTGAAGTCTAGCCTAGTGGACCCAAGTCAGTATACCACAGAAACAGTGGAAATACAAGGGGCGACTAAGGACATACCACTCATGACACTTCCCATCGCAAGGATAACGGTGAAAACTCGCTATGTGGAAGGAGAAATCAGAGCAGCAGTGATAGATGAACCAATCTACCCTCTGATATTGGGGTGTAGATACGTCTTCTTGGGAAATCCAGAGAGACCTGTGATCATGGCGACAGTGCAGACCAGGTCACAGAAAAAGGAGGAAGAAGGTGAACCTATAAATGCTCATCCAGAGGAGATGAGGAAGGCGCAGGCTGAGGATAGGACACTCAAGCCATGTTTTAAAAAATTGCCTGAATGCCACACACCTCCAAGCAAGGGAGAGTACTTTATGAAGAACAAATTGCTATACAGGAAGACAGGAACTAGATCCACTGGTCACGGACAGTTGGTTCTTCCCAAGGTATATAGGGCAAAATTAATAAGGAGCTTACATGTTGGAAAAGATGGTGACCATGAGAAAGTAGGTACTATCTGCCAAAAGGTTGCTCGAAAATACTATTGGCCCGACGTAAATGTCGATATTGAGAACTTTGTAGAAGCATGTGGCGTATTTCATGAGGGAACACCCACAAAGGGAAAAAATGTGCAGGACCTAGAAACGTACGGGACAAACTTAGGCCTGGAAGGAAAAATATTTATAATAAAGTAGACAAAGTGGAATGGGAGCCCCCTTTTCACACCCAGTCTTCACTTGAATGTATTAACATGGCCACTATGCGACGAGTACAAAGAGTAATTTTACCCCAGAATAAGCTGACAATCCCTCGGTCAGCCTTATATAAACTGGAGGAACCTAAAAGAGAGCGAAGATCTCTCATAAGTAATCTAAAGTGGGGGGACAACCGCAAGAAAAAAATTGGTAGTGGTCGATTTGTGAGTGATGATTCTAGGAAGAAAAGTCCTCACTATAAAGCTTCTAATGGAAAGGTCCCGACGGGTGCCATGAAAAATAAGTATGAAAAATTAAAAGTCCAGATGTAGCTTTATTAAGGACCTGGACAGATGAGAAAGCAGAAGAGACTGTTACCTCATCATATCAATATGTGAACGAGCTGACCACTCGTCTGAAAGCTGGATGGAAACTGGCAAATGATAATTTGAGACAAGCCAGGAAGAAACATGCAGCGTATTTTAATAGGAAAGCAAAGGACAGAGAATAAGCTGTGGGAGAGAAGGTGCTTCTTCTACTACCCGGCAGCCAGAATAAGTTACAAATTGGATGGCAAGGTCCATATACGGTTCTAGAGAAGGTGTCTAGAACAAATTATAAAATTGACAAAAAGGGGAAGGAGAAGGTATATCATGTAAACCTTTTAAAGAAGTATCTGGACAGACCACTCCTGGAAAGCACCCCCTTACTGACCTTGGCTATCGCAACTAAAATGAAAAAGGAACCACTCACCTCACATGAATACCCATTACATCCCTGTGAGACAGCCGCACAAGTAAAAGTCAGTAAGCACCTGACTAAAAATCAGAGGGAGAGAGTTCAACAGGTTCTGGAGGAACATACAGATGTATTAACAGATAAACCAGGACATACAAATTTGCTACAGTATGACATGAAGCTGGTAGACTCAAACCCAATCTGTATGAGAGCCTATTCTGTTCCGTTCGCTAAGGAGAAGGCATTGAAAGAGGAAATAGATTATTTGTTGAAAGAAGGGATTATTTCACACAGTGAATCTTCTTTTAGCTCCAGTGTAGTTTTGTTGAGGAAACCGTCTGGGGAACATAGACTGTGCATAGATTACAGGAAACTGAATGCTGTCACAGAAGGACAAGTGGATCCATTACCGGACACAAAACAGTTATTTGCCAGATTGAACAAGGCAAAATACTTTTCGAAGGTGGATTTTAGCAAAGGCTATTACCAGATTCCAGTGAAGCCTGAAGTTAGACCTTATTTAGCTTTTAGCACCTCGGAAGGACATTATGAATTCAACATGCTACCATTCGGATTGAAAAATGCTCCGAGTGTATTTTCTAGGATGATGCGCAAATTGTTGGATCCCCTGAATAATCCATGTATCACAAATTTCATGGATGATTTTCTCGTCGCCACAGAAACATTTGAAGAACACATTAACTCTCTGAATATGTTATTTGATAGGCTTAGGGAAGCGAACTTAACTGCTAGACCAACAAAATGTTGTATTGGATGCAAAGAGTTGGAATTCTTGGGACATACTGTATATCAGGGTAACATGACCCCTGACCCCAAGAACTTGGAAAAACTGCAGAGAGCACCTAGACCACAAACAAAAAAAGACGTGCGATCACTCGTGTCGTTATGTGGGTTTTACCAAAAATATATCAAAAATTTTAACTCTATATGTGCTCCTCTGACTGATCTGACTCGCAAGGGAAATCCAGATAAAATTGTTTGGTCCGCGCAATGTGAATTGGCATTTCAAGAGTTAAAGGAAAAACTCACTAGCAAGCCTATTCTCAAATTGCCTGATTTGACTCAGGACTTTGTGGTGAGAACAGATGCAAGTAATGTAGGCCTGGGGGCGGCTCTGTTGCAAAGGTCCTCTTCACCCAATGGGGAACTGAACCCAGTCGCTTATGCAAGCCGCAAGTTGAATAAAGCGGAGCAAGGATATTCCACAAGCGAAAAAGAATGTTTAGCGTTAATCTGGGCAATAAAAAAAGTTCCAAATCTATCTGTATGGTAGGACTTGTGTGTTCCAGACGGATCACCAGCCACTTGTGTTCTTATCTCAGGCCAAGCATAAAAATGCAAGATTGTTAAGATGGTCTTTATTGTTGCAACCTTATCAGTTTACTATTGAATATATCCCGGGGTCACAGAATGTCGGTGCAGATTTCCTCAGTAGGCACCCCTGTGATCAAAATTAGAGTAGTTGGCAGGCGTGAGGTTAATTTTATCTATGTGTATCACTGGTTTTGGAACTTGCATTAGTGCATGTTCTCAGGTGGGGAGATGTGTGGTGAACAATACAGTGATACAACGTTAAAATATCTCCAATTATAAAGATAACGGGTAAAATAACACGTAGGGATAAAAATATAGGCAAGATATGCCGAAGCTTCTTCACCTACGCCAGCGCTTTCTACCGCCATTGAAACTAACTAGTTGGAACATGCAGACTAAACGGTTTAACCTTTTAGACGGGAGGGAAACGGAGATAAAAGAAAAAAATATGACGGTCGGAACACGTGTTTGAATCTAAAAAAGCAAAAAGACGCAATTTGTAGTTTAAAGGGAAAAATCACGCTACTAGTTGACACAATGTAAGGAATTGGTAGAAAAACGACCTTAGCTCTTGTTAGAAACAGTCGTATCTTGGACGTTTTACGGTAATTAGTTGTTTTGTTTGAATACAGCGGCAAACGCCGTGGACGAAGGTTCAAAAACAAATTTCAAAAACTAACCTTGAGAAAAGTAGGGTTTTCTTTAATAATAAAGTTATGAAAATAAAACCTAGCTAGTTTGATAGCCCATCTTGAGCAGAGAAATAATATACTTTTAATTACACAGACGGACAGATAACACGGAAGATATTGACGAAAGACTGTATTGTTCAAATCAGACTAGCGAACAGTTTTTTGTGCATATTTTCACTAAAGTTACATTTTGGCGTCCTTGAGCCTAAAAATGCAAAAATCAAACTGCGATGAACGAGGGGCAAAGTCGGAGGATAGTAGCTAAAAATAACTTAGTGGGGCAGGTTTGTGTAGTTTTTTCATGTAGTTAGTCCAAAAAACAAGTGTAATTTTGGGAAAAATACTACATACTAGACTGAGACTGGACTGAAATTTGACTTTTAGTTTGAATATTTGAAAAAGTTAGAGGGGAAGTCCGTTGATTGGACAGAAGTATTTATATTATTGAATGAGAGACGCACGCTTGTGCCATTTGATAGAAGACTGTCCATTTACACAGTACGTTACTGCTAGAGGTGATTTCCAGGAATTATTAAATAAAAATCAGTGGGACGCCCTAATCTAGCCAGCGGCTCAGCTGAGTTTTGCTAGTACTAAGTAACTGTGTTCTCAATTCTGAATTGTGGTAAGGGAAAAAGCATTTATCTTGTTTATTTTAATATTTTGAGTGATTGATACTGCCATATCATGAAAAATGATTACGACAAGTGAGTGCTTGCTCTAGGTCCCCAGCAGCAGTCCAGGGCCTAGAGACAACCAAATAATTTATGAAAACCTATCTAAGACTATGGAAGGCGGATCTATAATTGAGATCAGTGGGAACATATCACCCACCTTATTGAATGGAAGAGGAAACTATTGAACATATTTCGGATGCAATGCAGTCTTGGGAAACTGGTACTATTTGATAACAACTGGGTGAGATGTGCTAAGTTGGTCAGAGAGATCTGACCCAATCTGAGTAATGTAGTTTTGCTGTGTTGTGTGTAAGAGTGGCGCAGTAAATAGAGTGTTGACACATGGCACAAATTTTGTTTCAGAGTTTCTGATCTGGCACTACGATTGTGCCAGATGCTTTTGTAGAAGTACAAGAGCGGGTGTCTGTGCGGCCTAACATTTTACTCCAGCTACTGAGAGGAGTGGGCCACAAGAATTCTGTACTACATCGTTACAGGCCAGTTAAGTGCAAACCTGGCCTGCTGGAGATTCATCAACTATGTCCACCATCAATAAAGAAATAAATCTTGTTATATAAACATTAATATCAGTCCATATGAAAAGGACAAGGAACTTTATACTCATAGATTGGGCATGATGACGCCACCCCAACTAAACATCCAGTGCTAGTTTTTCCCAAGACATTGTAGATATTATTAATATTAACCATTGTAATAATATACCTCTGTACAAAAATTTCATTTGATTATGCAATATATATATATGCATTTTATTGATAAATACATATTATTTCATAAGTTCTGACCAAAAGAAACAATTGGTTCAGGACTAATAAATTTTAAAAAAATTTTCAAACTTAAACTATAACAGCCAGAGTTAGTTCAGTGTATTATAGAGTTTATTATTATTATTAGACTTATTATTTACATGTGTGTGTCTGTGTATTTTATTACCTACACATTACATTTCAGTACCCTAGACTTTTAACGTAGCTAACATTCATTATAGTAGAATAGGTCTGTTTGAGGTCGTAAGTGGTAGCAGAAAGGCCTTCTGTAACTCACATAAACTTTTATCTCAGGAGCCTTTACAGCTGACCTCATTCAGTACACTAGGTATCATAACCATACAATAACATCAAAAACCACTACACCCCCCACCCCCCTTTAGTTTCCCAGGGAGAATAGGGTTTCAACAAACACATGCCAAGTCCTCCTGTCACATGCCATCCATTCAAGTTCTTTCCATGTTTTCTTTATCATTTTCTCTTCTGTATCTAATTCTTGTCTCCATGTGTTTTTGGTCCTTCACTGCCTTGTAATGTTATCAGCAGGTATCCTCAATGTGTGTCCTATCCATCGCCAGTGTCTTCTCATCTCTTGTTCTACTGGCACTTGCCTGGTTCTTGTCATCAGTTCTACAGCTGTGGCTTTGTCAAACCATTTAAATCCTTCTATTGTATGCAAGCTCCCATTTATGAAAGCATGTAGCTTTTTGGTTGTTGGTTTAGTTGTTCTCCGTGTTTCAGAGCCATACAATAGTACTGACTTGACATTTGAGTTGGAGATTCTTATTTTCGTAGTGGAACTGATTTCTCTTGATCTCCATATGTTTCCCATTGCAATGAAAGATCCTGTAGCTTTTTGTATTCTTATTTTGATTCCATTGTCTGTACCTCCAATTTTGTATATATTGATGCTACTACATGTCTATGATTCTACATCTTTTAGTGGCGGTTATTCAAGTTCAGCCTAATTATCATTTCTTGCATTTTTTCTCATTATCTTTGTCTTTTTCCGGTGTATTTTCAGACGCACGTGTTGTGATCTCTCATTGAGTATTTTCACTTTGTCCTGCATCTGATTACGGTTATGGGACAGAAGAGCCAAGTCATCTGCAAAATCTAGATCATCAAGCTTTTTAGTCAGATTCTACTGGATTCCATTTCTAATGTGTGATGTTGATGTTTTCATAACCCAACCTATTGGTAGTACGAAAAGAGATGAAGACAACAGGCATCCCTGTCGCACTCTCGTTCTAATCCCAAACTGTTCTGGAAGTTGTCTTTCATGATGAACTCTGCATGTCATTTCGTCATAAATCTTCTTTATTAAGTTAATGATCTCCATAGGAACTCCATAATGCCTCATCAATTTCCAAATTGTCTTCACTGTAAAATGCCTTTTCTTAGTCCACAAATTATGCTTGTTCATCTCTCAGTTTCTTGTCTAGGGACTCTTTTAATCTCTCAAGGATGATTCTGTTTAATACTTTTGCTGGCACTGATAGTAACATTATTCCTCTATAATTTGTGCACTCTTTTAAATTTCATTCCTTAGACAACTTGACCAGATAATCTTCCTTCCATTCTGCTGGTATTTCTTCTCTCTCCCAGACTTTGCTGTAGAGGTATCAATATCTGTTTTGATGGCCTCTGCTGGAATGCCATCTGGACCAGCTGCTTTTCCATCTTTCAGAAGCTTTATGGCTTTCTTTATTTCTTCTCTTCTTGGTCGTTCACAGCTGATTTGTATCTCCTCTTCTACTAGCTGGATGTCTGGGGGGATTAGTTGGAGTTTGTCTAGTGAGGATTTCCTCAAAATGTTCTGTCCACCTCTTCATTTGTTCGTGTATATTACTAAGCAATCTTCCATTTTTAATCGTTGATGAGGCTACTTGCTTGTTTATATTTCCATGTTAGCTTCTTTGTGTTGTTGTACTGGTTCTCATATTTTCTTTGGCTGCAGCTACTTCTGCTTCCTTTGCCAACTCTTCAATATACTTCCTCTTGTCTATTTTGATGTTTCTTCTTACTTCTTTGTTTGCTTCTATTACTTTTCCTGAGCCTTGGCTTTGGGGCTTCTGGTAGTTTGCTTCTGCTTAAATCTGCTTTCTTGTTTTTCCTGTCGTCTATCTTATTAGTGGTTTCTGTTGTTATCCGTGCTTTGTGCTGATGTTCCCTTTTTCCCAGCACCTCTCCACATGTCTTGTTCCATACATATTTTACTTGTTGCCAGTGGTCTTCCGTATCTGCTTTATCCTCCAGCTGTTGGTATTTGTTGGATACTGTGATTGAAAATTGTCCTGTTATTTCCTGATTTCTTAGATATCCTACATTATACTGCTGTCTATAGCTATGTACTGATGTAAATTTCTTGAGTTTTAATTTTGTTTCGGCTAACAAAAGATAGTGATCTGATACCACTTCTGCTCCTCTGTTTACTTTTACATCATGCAATGATGACCTAAACTTCTTATTTGTGCGTATGTGATTGATCTGATTCTCAGTTCTGTGGTCTGGTGATATCCATGTCACTTTACATATTCTTTTATGTCGAAGTATGCTTCCTCCTATAGTTAGTTGACTTTCTAATAGGTGATCATTATTTGCCCTCAGTATCTCTCCTTTATCTATATCCAGTGCACTTTCTATGGGTGCTCTTGAAGCTAGTCCGTCAGCTCTTTCATTGCCGCGTACACCTGCATGACCAGGACAGTAGATCAACATCGGTTCCTGAAGATTCGAGGCTTCTATGGCGTTTTTCCATTCATGACGGAGCTATCCATTTATACCTTCCAAAGTATGGATTGTGAGTCTGATACAATAACTGTCCTTGTTAATGAAGTTTCAGACAGGCACCATAAGCTGCAGTAGCTACCTCTACCTCCATTCTCATGCTGGAGGTAAGCCCCGCTGTGTTCAGCGACGATTCTGCTTTACTCTAGCAAAGAAGCCTCATTCAAATTTCTCACCACGGATTACAGACCCATCAGTGTATACAATGGTATTATCATCCGCAGCATGATCATTTACCAGCTGATTAATTTCCAGCTCTGCACTCACTATCATGCCTGATGATGACTTGCTGGTAGTTCGTTAAGTTCTCACCTGACTTACTTCACTCTTGTCCGTTGAAATATTTTCAACGTGGTCACCTGTCTAATAGTTGTTTCTGACTGCGCTATCCAAAACAACCTCCTTTTTATTGTTGCTCCGTTGATGTCAGCTACGTTCTCATGCAGGGGATGCCTTTTTGTCTGTGGTTACTCGTATATAAGCTGTGACCGCGCAATGGTCAACTTCAGTTAGAGACTGAGATTTGAGATATAGACACAGAGACAGAGGTAGAGATTTTTAGAGAACTAAAAATGTAAGAAGTTTGTTATAGGTCCATGCACTGGATTAGCTAGTACATGAACAAATGATAAAGTAAGAAAAATGTTAGATTTTTATAGGAACTATTTTTGTTGTAGAGGATAGCTGTAATAATATTAAGAAGATAATTTCTAGATAGTCTTAGCTAGTGTTAGAATAACTTGTCTTTTAAGTACGGATAACTGGAGAAAGTATTTCGTCGATCTTTAGAGTTTTGGGACGACTCTGTAGTGCTCCGATATACTTTGTAGTTTGCTTTAGTAGGGTGGATTATTTGTTGAGTAGTAGAGTTTGGACATGGCTCTGAACATTCCGAATAACTCCGAGGAATGTAACGAAATAAGAAAGAGAGAGACAGTGGTTCTCAAGCTGTTAACCAGTGATCTTAACCCGCTAAGGTGAAATCTGATTCACAAGCGGCTCTTGTGTCATTTTGAGGCCAATGTTATTCTGGGTGTTGACGCTTTAGAATATGTAATTAATATTTATACTTTCACGCCGTTGGTGTAGCGGCTGTAATGAAGCAATAACGTGTGATCCTGCAGACTTGCAGGCATAAAACAGATAAATAGTGGTGACTTTATTCCAGCCGTTTAGCCTTTGATGCCACTTGTAAGTAAACATATTGAGAACCACTCAATATAGACACTGTAAAACTTAATGAGAAATATTCATTGAATATTAAGAAAGATGATATTATTACTTTGCGCGAGATTTTGAGAATCAGTGTAGCTTTTGAATTGAAACAGCTTTTATGTAATAATGGGAACAATGATTCTCAAGTGTTTGTCATCATGGGGACAAGAATATATAAATAGTGATAATTAAGAACAAGGATTCTCATATTTGTATAGGATAGGATTAGATAGAACTAGAGTTAGAAAGAAATGAAACTATAAATAATATTGCTGATTTTGTGAATAGTGCATGCTTCAATATTCTTATATACAACATTTAATTTTAATAAACATTTTATCATTTATTTGATTGTCGTCAGTGATTAAGTGTATACAATGTCTTGACATACGGATGCGAGTCATGGGCAATGACTACAACCCATAAAAGCCAGATCCAAACCTCAGAAATGAGGTATCTGAGGAAGGTGGTTGAAGTAACAAGAAGAGACATGGTACGCAACCAGACGATACGTCAAGGCCTTAAATCCTACCCCCTGCAGACCCAAGTAGAACAGTCCCAATTAAGATGGTTTGGCCATGTCTGCAGAATGGGAGAAGATCGGATACCATGACAGGCATGGGAAACAAAGAGCCAAGGATCCAGACCCCGAGGACGACCCAGAGTCCGCTGGGAGGACAACATTAGACAATCTTTGAAGGATCGAGGACTAGAATGGAACCAGGCCAGGAGGAAAACAGCCGATAGGATAGTCTGGCGCTCTCTTTTCCAAACCTCTACACCTCACGGTAGAAGGGGAACGACTAAGTAAGGATTAGAAAGAACTAGAGTTAGAAAGAAATGAAACTATAAATAATATTGCTGATTTTGTGAATAGTGCATGCTTCAATATTCTTATATACAACATTTAATTTTAATAAACATTTTATCATTTATTTGATTGTCGCCAGTGATTAAGTGTATACAATGTTATTGTTAGTGATTTAGAAAATATTGTCAATGAAACAGTTAGCTATCGTGGTGACTGTGTAACAGGAAAGGGAGAGAACTGAGATAGGAATAAGAAGGAATAATTAATGAGTAGTAGGACTTAGTTCTTACGTCATCGGTCACGAGAAATCAGTGAGCTGACAGGAGAGTTTAAAGATCACTCTTGTCTCGTCGTTTGGCTGAGATGGTCAGCACAGAGAAGGTCAGGTAGATTAACCGTATGACCATCTAAGAAGTAGTGGACAGCACAAGTATCATTGTGATGATACTGCTGCATTTCGCAGAAAGGGAAAGATGTTCCCACGACAATTAAAGTTCATGTCGAGCTGTATCCAAGTGTATTGCCAGCAGTTTTATTCAAACAAAACATGGTATGTAAACTCTCAAATAATTAGTCAAGGGCAGGTGATCGAGGACAGGTGTTCGAAGTAGTGGTCCAGTTCGGACATATGAGGCATACTTTATAAGATAGCAGTGGTATAGAATAAGTATCCAGCACTGGTGGTGACCCAGCTTATAATTCAAAACCATATCGAATTTATTGTGAACAGCCCATTAAGAAGTAGTGTATAGCAGACAGTATCTGAAGTGAAGGGTGATCAGTGTTCAACGTAGATCAAGAGTTAATCAAGTAGTCCATGAACAGTGAGTTACATGATGTATGAAGGACACTGTAGAAGTCTCATGTATGCTATTACCATTTATAATCGGGCACAGGGTTGCCAGCTGTGAATATGTTCCTTGACAACAAATAAAGAACCTTTGTTGTCAACTCTGAGTCTTCAAGTCATTTCAGGTATTGGAGTTGTCTGATAATTTACTACCACTCATCATCACATAAACAAGGCAGGCAGTTATTAAGTGAGATATTTAATAACAGACAAGTGTACACTAAGTCGAGAACATACACAAGGGTCAAACGTAAAAGCAACCACACAAGCAAAAGAACCTGGGTTGAGAATTCGCGGGCTTTCCTATCACAACTGTATTAACTGTCGTCAATGGCTTATATGTTATTGTGAGATGAACAGAGTCAACAAACTAAGGTGAGCACTAACATTAGATTTTACGCAATATCACATGCCAAGAAACACTAACAAGTAGCTGCATTCTCATCCGGAAGAACCTACCTGGGTTAAACAAAGTTGCACACAGTTTTATAGATTGGTGGAAATCAACATCTAATGCGTATAACCTTTCTGACCATTGAACATTAATAAGAACACTTACATGAACATAACATGTGCCTGGTGTTAATACTGTACAACCCGATCTGATCTGAAATTTGCGCAATTGACAAATCAACAAACTTATTTACAAACAACATGTACAAAGCTTGTGCCTGGGCCATGAATCTAATTGACAGCAATCTAAGCATGTGTTGTATCGTCACAATGGGGGGAGGGGGGGTATCTCGCGTACAGCCTAAGACAACACGCATCCATTCATTTTAAATGGGTTCCAGTGGTTCACATTGTGTTACTGACGACTTGAGTATACCCAGCCCGTACTCGATTAACGATATGACTAGATTATGATGATAATATTACAATTACAAACCAGATACTCTGCATATAATAGATGAACAAAGCTCAGAATCAACCCCAACGTTTTTAAGTTCGATTTGTGGACATTGAAAAGGCATTTGATAGTTTAGAGATAGAATCATTTTGAAACACAGGAGTTGAATAGTCACGATAAATGATGTGTAATGAATCATTTTGAAACACATGAGTTGAATAGTCTCGATAAATGATGTAAAATGAATCATTTTTAAACAAAGGGAGTTGAATGGTCACGATGAATGATGTATAATGAATCATTTTGAAACATAAGCAGTTGAATGGTCAAGATAAATGATGTATTATGTATCATTTTGAACATAGGGAGTTGAATGGTCAAGATAAATGATTGTATAATGAATCATTTTCAACATAGGGAGTTGAATGGTCACGATAAATGATGTATAATGAATCATTTTGAAACATAAGCAGTTGAATGGTCACGATAAATGATGTATAATGAATCATTTTGATACATAGGATGTTGAATGGTCACGATAAATGATGTATAATGAATCATTTTGAAACATAAGCAGTTGAATGGTCACGATAAACGATGTATAATGAATTATTTTGAAACATAAGCAGTTGAATGATCACGATAAATGATGTATAATGAATCATTTTGATACATAGGGAGTAGAATGGTCACGATAAATGATGTATAATGAATCATTTTGAAACATTGTTGTACAGGTAGGTTTGGAAGTTACTTATAGTCCCATCTGAGTAGAGTGGATGGTGATAAGTACGTGAGAAATAAGGGTGTGAGATTTAGATTTCACGGGTGAATAGTTTCAAGAGAAGATATGTATCTGGAATGAGCAAGTTTCTCCAGTCCAGCCTATCTATACGAATATAATTTAGTACAAGACAAACTTTCCCTCCCCATACATATAAATATGAGTTTAACTACACACGCACACAGCTATGTGACAACAAGACACACAAACGTGAAAAACTACGGTTAATTGGGTTTGGGTCTGACCAACACACACATTTAAGTTTATTTTGTTGTTTATTATCATTTAAACTTGACAACACCGAATATCTGAAGAAAAATCAAATAAAATCAGATTTACATACATAGGAAATAATTGAATAAATGTGCCCTCCCCCTCTTGAGAAAATAACCCAAAAAGTTAATAACCCAAAGGTCAAAGGTTATATGCTACAGAATAGACAGCAAAGAAAAACAAAATTCCTACTAAATGCTATCCAGTAAAGTAAACAATTTTAAGCAAAATCAAGGATGGTACCGTTTATGTAACAAAGAAAAATATTGACTTTCTCTGTCATACGTGGCCACTCAATCACTCCTTACCTACTCTTGGTGATATCCATTAGAAATACAATTTTCCTGAATATAAAATTGCCAGTGTTTTTATCTTCCAAATTGGCCCCAATCCGTCCCCTAACAAATAAGATTTACGAGGTGGACTCCTAATTTGGTGGGTTATTCCTGGATGAACAAATGTCACCTCGAACAGTTAGTGTAGAAAAACCGAGATCTTGGGGTTCACAGTAAACAGAGGAAAATACTTCCAGTATTGGGACACATCTGGTTGCTAAAAACTGTTACAATTGATAAATGATGGTAATCCTATCGGCTGGCTCTATGATGATTGCCGATTCTGAAACAGCGTAACTCTTCTGGATAAAATCCATTTGGATACGACTGTCAAAAGTCGGGAGAATTGTTATTGGTTTTACACCCCAGTGGGCTGATAAAATTGAACAAAATATTTCTGGGTTTTATAAGTCCAGTTAAATTTACCAGATAAATGTTTATTTGTCTCTTTGGCCAATCCTGTTCACAAATGAACTTGGGGACGCACCAGCCAAGAAAAAGACGACAATCACCAATCAGAAAATGAAGAAAAGAAAACCGCTGGACGACCTTTGATCAGGTCAGAACATTAGAATGACAACCGCCACGAATGCTATTAACGCATCTTCCACAATGGTTCTAGACTACGTGTTTAGACTATCCGAAAAATTATGAACGACAACTGATAGCTGGTTTAGGAAGACACAGTTTATATATCATCATGGTTGCTCTGATCTATAGATGATGCTACTTTTCACACTATAGTTTAAAGCAGAGAACCAGAAACATCAGTCCTTCAGATAAAGGTTTTCACTGTCTCTCTGTCGGGCGATGCTAATCGACATCAGAGACTTAAAAACGTGTAACGGGGTTCTCGGAGATTTTGCCCGTATCTGAATATCAAAGGGTTAACTCCATTCTGTGTATGAACTTCAAAGGGTACTCGGGGAAATATTTTTGCCCCAGCGTCTACTTCAAAAAGGTCCAGTGTTTTTCACTTGCGGTCTGTCAGTTATCCGATGATTGACAGATCAGCTCGCGTGATAAACGTGGGTAAACAGTCCGATTCGCTCCAGGTTATGACTGGCAGGTCGCGAAAGTTGGTAAACAACTGCGTTTGTTTATGTTCAAGGAAAAGAGGCGTGGATGAAAATTAAGCTTGTGTGAGTAAGTGTCGTAGATTTTTGATAGGAGAATTAAGACTTGGGTTGGTCCCTTCTGACTAGATTAGAATAAGTGATAGTCACAGTGAGAGATAGTAATAGAAATAGATTTCCACGAGTGAGATGGTAGAATCTGATAGAGGCTGTCTCTGAAATCGAGAAAATCTTGTCTCTTTCACCTTTCTTCTACGACAGATTTAGAGGAGTCAGAAAGTCTAAACACACACACACACACACACACACACATATATATATATATATATATATATATATATATATATATCCACTCACGTGCACGCACACACAAGTGACGACAGTTAGACACACAGACGTGGGAAAACTATAACAATGATTATACAGATATTTTTGGGAACGAACTGACCGACATGCTAGAATAATTTTATGAGTAGTTTAATTATCATAACAATTTTCTCTCACAACATATAAAATTACATCAAAGCATATACAAAAAGTCATAAACAAAATCAAGGAATGCTACAAGAATGATAGACCCGTTGGTATGATCCTTCCCTCGATGTATAGCTCACAGTCCCGTTAGAAGAAAGTGATAGCCCCAAAGAGTCACAGATACATATGATTGAGTCTAATATTTTTCCCCTGTTAAGGTATGAACAGACTTGATACTCTGATCTCTTCTAAGGGAAAATATTGTTAGCAACAAACTTGTATAAGAAAGGTTAAGACAGCCAAATGGGTGCCAAAATACAACAGTAAAGAAACACCCAGACCTGCGTTCACTCTATTCATTCAGCCGTGGCCACGTGCTCACATGCATACTTACAGCTTTGGTCGCAGCATCTGGGAACATAATTTTTAGGACATTCATACAGACTCGCAAATGCAGTCTTGACCAAGAAATCCCCAGTTCCAAAAAGACGGGTTGAATTCTCTGCTTCAGGGAACGATTCCTTGGGTGTTCTTATTTTTCGGATGTCTGGTTAAGTCACATTAAAATTGCCCAGGCACGAACATTAACAACGAGCACAGTGTCATTAGCTTAGGTTTCTAGAAATGAGGAATGTCAGGTCGGTGTCTTCTTTCAGGATCGGACTATATTTGGTCACCACACTACTAGTCAAAACTCCGTCGAAATGTTACTGATATTAGTATGTTACTTGCCGCAAGGGCTGGCAATGTACTTGAGTTTTTCTCAGGAAGAATTAAATATGGCGCGATAGGCCAAATACTTCATTTAACTTTTAAAGTTCTCGTAAAGGTTATACACCAAGTTCTTTTTAAGGAAAATGTTTTTATTTCTTCACAGATATTACTCGTGTACTATATGCTGGCAAAGTTGGGTCACCCCAGTATTCACTCAACACATAACTACAGGAGATCGCACACTTTAGAATTATACACTGATATATTTATTTGAAGTCTAGATGTTCGGCAAATTGCAGAACAAACTAAGAGCTTCGTTATACAGCTTATTCTATTCACGAGCATCTGTCTACTGCGAGTTTTGAGGGCTGAATGAACTAAAGTTTCAAACTCTGGTTAATATCTATGAAACAAAAAAAGGACGAACACTATCTCGAAAAACCCGAAAAGAGCGCCGATCTCTCCCCTTTCTCGTCTTTAACACTTCCCATAAACTCAAGAGACTGTCATAACTGCCACTTCACGTCTATGACACCTCACTGCTAAGAAAATGCCCGAGAGTGCCGTGACAGAGGAAAATACCAGACAAAATGTCTCATTTACGAGCCGAGCAGATGCCAGTTATCACACCTCACGACGAAGAAACGAACGTGTCAGGTGAAAATGCTAGCCGTAAGTCTGCTCCTATGTCTGAGTATGAAACATAATCACACATCTCGTCTGAATGCAGCGACTGACACGTTATATAATAACACGTTACCAGTGTGGGAAAAGAAAACGGTAAAGTAAGAATGGGAAAAATAATATTTAGTCGCAAACGAACGAATGCGAAAAAGAACAGGAAAAGGATAAAAGAACCATAATAAAGTAGAGGACACGGGTAGAAAAGAAAGAATATAGAAAATTTATTGATCTTAAATCTCTATGTGACAGAACGTCCCCCCTTTAAGATATGGAAGCACTCCATGTCTACGTTATGAAAATAAATTTCCTATATCCGTAGCTTCAGGGTGTCTGTTCTCTTCCCTCTCATCTCCCCCCTCCATCTCTCTCCAATTCCTACTCAAGTCTACTCCCAAAGTTTCCTTTCTCTGGAATGTCTCCCATGCGCGCTTGAAAGAGCGTCTCCGCTTCTGACATTTTTGAAAGATTTCGTGTGTGTGCAGTGGAATTTCCCTGCCACTATTGTCATCTTCGTCAGTTTTGGCAATCGTTAGGAGATGTTCGGAGGTTTGCACTGGTCTTTCCAAGTATCTCTTTAGCAGATTTAAATGGACAACCTTCTCCTTTCCTTCAATAGAGATCTGGTAGTTAGCCTTAGAAATCTTTTTCCAGACGGTAAACGGCCCTTGCCATCCGATCCTTAGTTGGTTGTTTTCGGTAGGGAGTAACACCAAAACTTTCTCTCCTGCTTCTAGTTCTCTCTCTTTCGTGACTTTCCTGTATCGGCTAGCGTGCTTTGTGCGTGCTCGCTTAAAGTTGGTCGTTGCTAGATCCCATCCTAGTTTCAACCTATCCTTTAACTCAGACACATATTTACTTGCTGAGACCACTGTCTCATCAGCCTTTTGGTCTGTCAGCGACCAACGTAAGGCTTCAAGCGGGCCCTTAATGGGTCTGCCGAATAAAAGAGTAGCTGGCGGAAATCCTGTGGACGTATGAGGAGATTCTCTGTAGCCAAATAAAGCTGCAGGAATACAAAGATCCCAATCATCAGGTTTCATTTGTGCCAGTTTACTTAGAATCATGTTGAGGTTTCCATTAACACGTTCCACGAGCCCATTTCCGGCCGGAGTATATGGCTTTGTGTAGATGTGTTGGGTCTTCAAGATCTTAACGATCTCATCCATCAACAGGTTTCGGTATGGAGATCTGTTATCCGTCAACACTTGCTGAGGGAATCCCAACCGAGTGAAAATCTGCACTAGGGCTTCTGCGACATGCTTGGCATCTGCGCATGTTAGCGGGATAGCTTCTGCCCATAAAGTGCATGTGTCGACTAAGGTCAGGATGAACCTGTTCCTTCTTTTAGTCCTTTCTAAGGGTCCTAAAATGTCGATCACAACCCGTTCGAATGGTGTTCCCACTATTGGCATTTCACCCAACGAGACTGGGGGTGTCCGTTGCTTGGGTGGTACACGTTGGCACTGGGCTCAGGATTTGACATACCTGATAATATCAGTATTTACTCCTGGCTACCAATAATGAGTGGTTATCCGTTGGTTTGTGGCGTTCTGTTCCATATGTCCGCTAAAGGGAAGAGAGTGCCCCATTTCTAGGATTTGGCGTCTGTACTGTTTCGGTACTAGGAGCTGGTTGTAACCTTGGTTAGGCTTGCCCGTTCTGCAATAAAGTACGCCATCCTTAGAAAAAATGTCCTCGTGCTGTCTGGGTTCCTTAGCCATGGGCAGTGTCCTAAAGCAGGGTGCCAAAGTAGGGTCCTTTTGGTACGCTTCTTTAAGTTCCATAGGTAACAAATTAGGCGCAGGCTCCCGTTCCTTCTTGGTTTGCCCTCTTGTAGTTACTGCTGCCACAATCGGCTCTTCCGGTTTCCCAATAAACACGTATCTACCGCCAAGTATGACTGGGTAGATGGGGTCATCCATAACAGCCGCTTTGATCACGCCTCTAACAAAATCAGATTGGATCTCCACCAGTGCGATGGGAAGCGCTGTAGGTGCCTCACTCTTAGAAACTCCACAAAATTCGACGGTCTCTCCTGTCTCTTGACCGGGTTTAACCAGGTGTCTGGCAACAATGCAATCATAAGAAAGCCTCGTGTCAAATAAACAAAAAGTTTGAGAACCGTTCAAAGTAACAGTACCTCGCGTTGAGGGTCTATCCCCAACAGGTTGGGAATCACTGTCAATAATTCCGCCTAGCAAGACTGTTAATAAGCATCCAATGCGTTTAGGCTCGGTGTGCTCACTCTGATCATCTGTCCCGTGCGCAGGAGTTCTCGCTTTGCCACCTTGTCCTTTCTGGCTACGCTGCCATGAAGGGCGGTCGGGTTGATCAGACTGTTTACTGTGGTTGGGGTACTTGTTTTTGTAGAAATTGGATTTTTCAGGAAGGGGGTTTTGAGGTCCAGTTTCTCTGTGGTTATTTTGGTTAGAAGCATGAGAAGCATGAGAAGATTGGTCTAGATTATTTTTTCGAAAATGCTCTTCTGTCGGTTTACGTTTTGTGGCCGGTAGTTCCGCCAGCGCATTGTGATATCGCTCAGACTTTTGCAAAATGTCTTCAAGCTTTTCTGCACCCTGCTCAGCTAGAAATCTAAGGGTATCTGCAGACAAAGTGTTCTTTATTTGTTCTGTTAGAACAAATTCCTCAAGACTTTCATAGGTAGAGGGGAGCTGTGAAAGCTCAAGGCACTTTGACAAGTATCCCTTTAGACGAGATGAGAACTGCTGAAAAGTTTAAGAGCTCTCCTTCCTGCTGTTGCGAAACAGTTGCAAAAACTTTCGCGCATTCATTTCAAAGCGCTCAAGTAAAGCTTTCTTCAACAAGTCGTAATTGTCTTGTTGGCCACTTTCCAGTTTCGAGTAAACGTCATAAGCAGAACCTTTTAGGGCCTGGGAAAGTTTCATATTCCAACGCGACCTCTCTAACCCGTACAGAGTTGCAATTTTCTCAAATTTTTCTAACCATGTGTCAATCTTCTCATTGGGACAAGGGAAAGATTCTAAAGCAAAAGACATAGCGTTGAGTTGAAGAGATTGAGTGTTAGAAGGATCAGTTAAAGAAGAATGAGGAGAAGACTCTCCATTGCTGGAGGTAGAGGCAGCACCACGACTTTGGAAATCTAGAGTTTTAAGAGCCAACTCATGCTGTCTCTCCTTCTCTCTTTCCTCATGCTGTCTCTCCTTCTCTTTCCTCCCTCTCCTTCTCTCTTTCCTCCTGTTGTCTCTCCTTCTCTCTTTCGTTCGCCCTGCGAAGTTCCATTTCCTCATTCATCTTCCTCTGTTCTCTAGCTTCAGCTGCTTTCCTCTCCGCCGCTTTTTCCTTCTGCTCCGCATCATATCTGCCCAGTTCTTCGTTGACAAACGCTTTCGCTTCTTCGCCGTCCAGTCCCTCATCCCTTGCTTCGTGTCTGAGCATCTGCCTCAGTTTCGCCCTCTCGGCCATAATAAATCAGTGGCTGAGACTACTCAAGGAAGAAATAAGAGAAAGATACACTGGTTCCTTACCACTTACGAGAAATTACCAATCAAAAGATGATATACTTTAACCTGGGATACCTCCTCCAAAAATATAGTGTCTAACTATCGCTGCTATTAATCGGCTATAAAGCACCTAATGCAGACGACTACGCCAATTAAATAGTAGTTAAGATTACTCACTGAAAAATAAGTTGCTACAGTGGAAGCAAAATAATTATGTAAAAATTTTAGGAGAACAAAAAATTCCCTTAATTTTAAAATCCACTATACGTTCTCCCCTGAAGACAGTTAGGGTAAGGGAGGCAATTAGCAGGACGTAATTGTCTGAACGCACTCCTTAGCTTAGCTCATATACCTACTTCTTCAGAACCCTGTGAATGTTATACACTCACAAACTTTACCAGCGTTTAGTATTACAAAATCAGTAATTAACATATATTCCGACAAAGTCAACCTGTAATTCAAATGCTGTAGAAAACACTTATCAATTGTGTTGTCAGCACGCCCATAAACAGATCGGTTAGTCTAGGGGAATAGTTATTTTTACAGTTATAACAACTCACAAGACATCACACTCTTACTCTATATCAGAATACAGAATCTACAGACGAGCTGATATTTGTCGTCTCGTCTTCCTATTTAAAGTTCAAAATCCCGATAGACGAGACCCCATTTGTCGTAGATTTTTGATAGGAGAATTAAGACTTGGGTTGGTCCCTTCTGACTAGATTAGAATAAGTGATAGTCACAGTGAGAGATAGTAATAGAAATAAATTTCCACGAGTGAGATGGTAGAATGTGATAGAGGCTGTCTCTGAAATCGAGAAAATCTTCTCTCTTTCACCTATCTTCTACGACAGATTTAGAGGAGTCAGAAAGTCTAAACACACACACGCACACACACACATATATATATATATATATATATATCCACTCACGTGCACGCACACACATGTGACGACAGTTAGACTCACAGACGTGGGAAAACTATAACAATGATTATACAGATATTTTTGGAAACGAACTGACCGACACGCTGGAATAATTTTATGAGTAGTTTAATTATCATAACAATTTTCTCTCACAACATATAAAATTACATCAAAGCATATACAAAAAGTCATAAACAAAATCAAGGAATGCTACACGAATGATAGACCCGTTGGTATGATCCTTCCCTCGATGTATAGCTCACAGTCCCGTTAGAAGAAAGTGATAGTCCCAAAGAGTCACAGATACATATGATTGAGTCTAATATTTTTCCCCTGTTAAGGTATGAACAGACTTGATACTCTGATCTCTTCTAAGGGAAAATATTGTTAGCAACAAACTTGTATAAGAAAGGTTAAGACAGCCAAATGGGTGCCAAAATACAACAGTAAAGAAACACCCAGACCTGCGTTCACTCTATTCATTCAGCCGTGGCCACGTGCTCACATGCATACTTACAGCTTTGGTCACAGCATCTGGGAACATAATTTTTAGGACATTCATACAGACTCGCAAATGCAGTCTTGACCAAGAAATCCCCAGTTCCAAAAAGACGGGTTGAATTCTCTGCTTCAGGGAACGATTCCTTGGGTGTTCTTATTTTTCGGATGTCTGGTTAAGTCACATTAAAATTGTCCAGGCACGAACATTAACAACGAGCACAGTGTCATTAGCTTAGGTTTCTAGAAATGAGGAATGTCAGGCCGGTGTCTTCTTTTAGGATCGGACTATATTTGGTCACCACACTACTAGTCAAAACTCCGTCGGAATGTTACTGATATTAGTATGTTACTTGCCGCCAGGGCTGGCAATGTACTTGAGTTTTTCTCAGGAAGAATTAAATATGGCGCGATAGGCCAAATACTTCATTTAACTTTCAAAGTTCTCGTAAAGGTTATACACCACGTTCTTTTTAAGGAAAATGTTTTTAGTTCTTCACAGATATTACTCGTGTACTAAATGCTGGCAAAGTTGGGTCACCCCAGTATTCACTCAACACATAACTACAGGAGATCGCACACTTTAGAATTATACACTGATATATTTATTTGAAGTCTAGACGCTCGGCACATTTCCGAACAAACTAAGAGCTTCGTTATACAGCTTATTCTATTCACGAGCACCTGTCTACTGCGAATTTTGAGGGCTGAATGAACTAAAGTTTCAAACTCTGGTTAATATATATGAAACAAACAAAGGACGAACGCTATTTCGAAAAACCCGAAAACAGCGCCGATCTCTCCCCTTTCCCGTCTTTAACACTTCCCATAAACTCAAGAGACTGTCATAACTGCCACTTCGCGTCTATGACACCTCACTGCTAAGAAAATGCCCGAGAGTGCCGTGACAGAGGAAAATACCAGACAAAATGTCTCATTTACGAGCCGAGCAGATGCCAGTTATCACACCTCACGACGAAGAAACGAACGTGTCAGGTGAAAACGCTAGCCGTAAGTCTGCTCCTATGTCTGAGTATGAAACATAATCACACATCTCGCCTGACTGCAGCGACTGACACGTTATATAATAACACGTTACCAGTGTGGGAAAAGAAAACGGTAAAGTAAGAATGGGAAAAATAATATTTAGTCGCAAACGAACGAATGCGAAAAAAAAACAGGAAAAGGATAAACGAGCCATAATAAAGTAGAAGACACGGGTAGAAAAGAAAGAATATATAAAATTTATTGATCATAAATCTCTATGTGACAGTAAGACAGGCAGAAAATGCGTGGTTTTGCTAGCAAATCATAGAACGCTAACGAGATCACAAAGGCTGTCAGATTACTGTAGGCTATATTTCCATTATACGTCACAAACATAGGGAGTTGATGTATAATGTTGTATATATAAGATTCATCAACATCATCAATACCGTTCAGCTTCCCAAAGAGCATTGGCCTTCAACAAATTCATGCCACGTCTACATTGCCTATACCGTTCCCTCAATGTTCTTCCTTATCGTCCTTATCCCTTTTACCTACACCTCTAGTTCTCTTCTCCATCTGTTTTCGTCCTGCCGATAACACTCCTACTCTGGAGATTCCAGAATAAGGATTACCTTGCATGCTATCAATAGATTTCCTCAATGTGTGTCATACCGGCGTCAGAGTTGTCTTATCATCTCCTGTTCTACTAGCACCTGTCCGAGTTTTGTTACCAGTCCCTGTGACAAAATAACATCGAACGTCAAATTTACATGTGCCATTCTATAATCAATTGTGTGCTCTTCACTTTAGTTTTACCCACCTCTGACAGTATTTGGTATTTTCTATTCATTGTTTACACTCCCTTTCCTCCATTCTTGTAATGTCGGGACTTCAGCGACCATCTTTTGTTGATTAAGGTAATCAATCTCTTTTGTTTGAACCCATATTGACATCTGGGATCGGTAGAGAGAAAAGTGGTTAACTAATGTGAAACACATTTCCCTGTCACACTGAGCACGGATGCGGTGGATTAATACGTAAACAACCTTGGGATGACCGCAGTCGATTATCTTATCGCTGGGAATGTCTCTATCGGACCAAGTGTTGTCAATGTTTGCCGGGTCTGGTGAGTGACGTAATTATTTCAGGACAGTTTTGTCAGGAAGATAATTATACATTTTGGAAGCGATTACCTTGAGAAATTACGAAGTCATGGGTGTAAATATGATCGATAGTAGACGATCATGAATTCTATGAACATGGAATGTTTGTTCACTTTGCGTAACTCATTTCCGTCCCAGGCGGAGTACAGGTGAGAGAAGGAGTGACCACCTGTATTCGTGGTTCATCGCTAACACCTTCCGCGGCTTTGACTGAAAGGACAAAGGAAGACCAGATTGTCTATCTGAAAAAAGAATGTAGTCAGCGAATTTCATAGATTATCCGTATGGTGTCGAATTCAGAAACGGGTGCAAATTGCATGAGCATTTCCGTCTAGACTTCTGTAGTGATAACTACTGAGAAACCTGTCTGGGGACACATTATGGGCAATGCAAAAGATGAACAATATATACCGGCCTGATAGACCTAGTTCGCAGATGTGTTCGCAAGCCTGCATAAGAGTAAACAGACGGGGCATGGTTATATATTGTTATGTTTCATTCTTTGATATGATATTCTTAGAATATATTAAGACGAGGGTGAAGGTAATAACTAAAGTCCCTACTCACGTCTATTCTTGCTCATGGACTGAATCAGATGAGAGAAGGAAATATACATTCATTCTGATTGAAAGTTTTGTCGAAAACGCAACGCGAACACGCGGACGAAATGGTGCAATATAACCTATCAAATTGTGAGGCTTAAAACCACTGCTTCGCAAAACGTCAAAGTAGCAACTCCAGAGAGAGCCAGAAACGAATAGGGTCAAGATCCTGATTTAAAGAACCGGACAAACACGTATTGGAGTATCTTCGACAATTAGTCAGTGTCGGATAGAGATTTATGATCAATAAATTTTCTATATTCTTTTCTTTTTCTACCCGTGTCCTCTACTTTATTATCGCTCTTTTATCCTTTTCCTGTGTTTTTCGCATTCGTTCGTTTGCGATAAATATTACTTTCCCATTCAAACTTTCGCCTGTTTCTATTCTCATTTAGAAACGCATTTATTGCATAAGATGTCATGGTAACGAATAGTGTGATTATTCGTCCAGTCAGACATGATTTCAGACATATCGTCTGGTATTTCCATCTGACACGTAGCTTTTACGGCTAAGTTGCTCGGTGAGGTGTGGAAACTGCCATCTAATGAGACATACCGTCTACATTTTTCACCTGACACAGCGTTTCTTCGGCTGAGTTCTTGAAGTGTGATATGACACTCATGCATCGGATCAGAAATGGCCATAGTCGTAGAGGTGTGAAGACGCACTCTTGGCAGTTATGGCGAGTGTCTGAGTTAACGTAAGTGTTAAGACGAGAAGGGGAGGCTATTTCGGGTTTTGAAAATAACGCACATCCTTTGTCCGTTTAAGATATATCTTAACCGGAGTTTTAGATTTCATTCACTCAGTAACTTCGCAGTCAAGACTAGAACAACCTACGTTCGATTCCTAAGAATCTCTGTTGATAAAAGATGGCATTTAGTTGGTCGAAGTGGTTTAGTTCTTAGTAGTACTGTGTTGAGGTAAACATATATTTGATATCTAGTATTTTGTGAGTGATTAAGTGTTTATCGCCTATTTTATTTCCACTAGGCAGATTTCTGGGCAGAAGAAATTAATAGATAAGTATGTTATATTCTCTATCTGACGTGTTTCAGTGGAAACCAGAATAAATTATAATTTCTAGCTTAAACTTATGCAGCTGTAATGAATTTAATTTAACTGCTAATAATCAGTCGAAAATATTTTAAACTAACTTATAACTGCACGGATTCATCATTGAGTATTGACGAAATACGTATGTATTTCTAATTCATGATGACTGATTTTCTAATATTTTATTTCACGGGAGTGTTAAATGATAAGACAAGCTCTACGCTTGCAGTTTATAATGTAAGTTATAACCGTAGTACATAGTATGTATAAGTATTTGATATGTTGTTTTTCTTTATGCAGTGAAAACTGGGGTAACCCAACTTTGCCAGTGTTTTAGTACATCTGAGAGAAGAAACATTTTATATCTTTAACCACGTGGGTTTACAAGTTAACACCTGCCTGACAGTGCGTGTGTCTCCATAAATAGCCAGAGAACCACTCTCACTAACGTTTGTTAAAGACTAAATGCTTATACTGTGCCTTTGAGCCAAATCATATTTCTTCACAAACTCTAATGTACATGCAGCCCTGTGTCGAGAGAAAAACATTACAAATCATTGACCTTCCGACATTTTGACGAACTGTGGGTGTGAACAATAATTATCTATTGAAAGAATTTACCAACCGGTCATCTTCCTAAATAAGGGAAACCTCGTGATTCTGACACTGTGTGCCCGCTTAAAACTAATTCTTACCTGAACGGAGTGAAGTGACACTAACTTAAATCTGTAAAGAAAACTATCGCACGAAGAGGACGCTCCCCGGACCCCGTGAATGAAACCACGATCTGCAGAGCTGGGAATCCGCTTCAGCAAAAGATAGACAGATTTAAACGGTGCGTCATACAGTGCACCAGACGGCGAACACCAGCAAGCTATTAGGTAAGAACGTGAGCCAGGGTACCCTGATGAAAGAACCGAGTGAAAGTAGACTGAGTGATGTTTTTATGATAACTATTTATTCACCCACTTTGTAATTTCTTTATGTAAGTTTTGTTTGTTGCTAACAATATTTTTCCTTAGGATAGATCAGAGTATCCAGGTCTGTTCATACCTTCAAAGGGAAATCTTAGACTAAATCTTATGTATCCGTGACTCTTTGTGGCTATCACTTTTCTTCTAACAGGACTGTGGGCTATACATCGGGGGAAAAGATCATACCAATGGGTCTATCATTCTTGTAGCAATTCATTTACTTTATGACTATTTGTATATGCTTGATGTAATTTTGTGTGTGTTGTGATGGAATTTTAGTCTGATAATTAAAATTCAATTAAACATAATCAGTGTGTTGGTCAGCTCGATCCAAAATATCTATATTTTTCATTGTCATAGTTTTCACGTCTGTGTGTCTATTGTAGTCACATATATGTGTGTGTATGTGAGATATATATATATTAATATATATTATATCAGATTTATCTGACTAATCTAACTCTGTTGTAGATGATAGGCTGACTGAGAGGAGCTTCTCGAGTGTCAGAGACAGAATCTAATATATTTCCTCCATCTCACTCGTGAAATCTATTTCTATTTTATCATCTCACTGAGCTATCACCTATTTCTATGTCTATTCAGAAGGGACCAAACTAAGTCTTAATCACCTATCACAAAACTACGACAAATGAGGTCTCGTCTATCGGGATTTTGAACTTAGAAGAGGCAGACGATACGACAAATAATGTTTGTTTGTCTAGGAATTGAACTCTAGGCCTGAGCAAACACGACAAATATCAGCTCGTCTGTAGGATTTTTTTCTTTATTCTGAAATAGAATAAGAATGTGATTGTCTCGTGGATTGTGTATCTTCTAAAATAACTATTCCTCTAGACCAACGATCTGTTTATTGGCGTGCTGATCACACAATTTATAATTGTTTTTCCACAGCATTTTAGTAATATACATTTGAGTTACAGGTTGATTTTGTCGGAATGTATGTTAATTATTGATTTTGTAATACTAAACGCTGGTAAAGTTTGTGATTGTCTAGCAATCACAGGGTTCTGAAGAAGTAGGTGTTTCAGATAAGCTAACGACGGCGTTCTGACAATTAATAATAATAAATTCTTTAAGCACCAAACACGGCGCATAAGGCAGAAACCAGTGCTCTCCAGGTTGTTCGTTGTGACGCCACTCCTCTTAGCTCTTGCACATTATTTAGGCCCAACGTTCTTCCTTCTCTTATTATTGTTCTTCTGAGTGTTTCTTTTGGTCTTCCTTTTTTCCTCTTACCCTCAGGAACCCAAGTGAGCGCCTGTAGTGGTATTCTGTTGTTTTGCATTCGTAGGACATGACCGATATATGACCATCGTCTTTTCCTTATATAGTTGGAGACATATTTCTGCCTAGAGTCTTCTCTTATTTGTCGATTAGTCTTGAATTCTTTCCAACTGATGTTCATGAGTTTTCTAAGACATTTTTTCTCGAATGTATTCAGCTTGTTCTCCAATGATTTTGTTATTTTCCAACTCTCACAGCCGTATGTTAACACTGAGATAACATTTGAATTAAACAGACGAAGCTTGGTATGTATATTCAATGATCGTAATTTCCAAATGTTAGATAATCTATTGAAGGCGCTAGCTGCCAAAGCAATTCTAGTATGGATTTCTCTTGTTGTGTCACCATCCTGAGTCATTTTACTGCCTAAATAATTGAAACTTTCAACTTTCTGTAGTTTTTCCCCGTTCAAGATGATATCAAAGGTCTCGTTAGAAAAGTTCATAGCTTTAGTTTTAGAGGCATTTATTTGGAGACCTATTTTAACCGAGAGATGATACAAATTATTTACTGCTTCTTGGGATTGTCTGGGTGTTGAACTTAAGAATGCTAAATCATCTGCGAAATCCAGGTCCCCCAGGAATTTTCCATTTGTCCATTTTATACCTAATTGTTCATTGTGGGTATAGTTTCTCATAACCCAATCAATAGCTATTCCAAAAAGTAGTGGTGACATAATACAGCCTTGTTTCACCCCTGTTTCTACTGTAAACCATTCTGTATTCCCTTTATTTGTTCTAACACAACATCTTGCATTGTCATATAGCGCTTTGATTATATTCACATATTTTGTTGGAAAACCATAGATTGTAAGTATCTTCCACAATGATGGGCGGTGTAGACTATCAAAGGCTTTTTGAAAATCGACGAAGGTGATAATAAGTGGCGATTGCCTTTCCACTGATTCTTCTATAATTGTTCTTAGTGTGAATATTTGATCAATACATGATCGTTTCGGCCTGAAACCCGCTTGTTCTTCTCTGATCTTTTCGTCAGCATGCAATTTAAGTCTTTCTAACATCATGCAACATAATAATTTTCCAGGTACTGATAATAGAGATATACCACGCCAGTTATTACAGTCTGATAGATCACCTTTCTTCGGTAACTTTACAATAATACTGTCTTTCCATTGTTGTGGTGGTTGTTCTTCTCTCCATACTTCATTTATAATATCTAAAATTCTCAAGAGGTTGTTGTCATTAACTGCTTTAATCATTTCCCCTGAAATTTCGTCAACTCCAGCAGCTTTAAAATTTTTTAATCTTTTAACGGCTTGTTTGATCTCGTCCAGCGTGAATTCATCGCAAGTTATTGGCAAGGTGGTTGTGGGTGTTTCATTATTAAAATCAGGTGTTACTGTTGGTGGTGGTCTGTTTAGCACCTCCATGAAGTGCTCAGCCCATCTCTTCATTTGTTCTTTTTCTGTTGGTATTGAATTCCCTAATTTACCTTTAACAGGTGTTTCCATAGCAGTAGGCTGGTGACATAGTTGTTTTGTAATTTGATAAAGGCACCTACTATTACCAGTTCTTGCAGCATTTTCAGCTTCTACGGCCAGTTCATTGATGAAATGTCTTTTATCTCTTCGAGTTTTTGTCTTCACTTCTTTATTTAACAAGTTATAAGTTAGTTTGCAAGATTCAACTGCATTATGTGTACTTGCCGCTAGTAGTTTAAGTTTTGCTGTTTTCCTTTCTTGTATTTTATCCCAAGTATCTTCTCTCATCCATTTTTTCTTTTTATGTACTAGGTATCCGGTGGTCGCTACAGCTGCTTCTGTCATTGCTGTTCTCAGTTGTTCCCATTTAGTATCGATTGTCTTGGTGGTGATATCGTTGTCAATTTTGCCTAAAGCATCGAAATAGTTGTTCATTTTGACATTATATTCCTCCTTTATATCATTTGATTGCAGTCTGTGTACATCTATTCTTCTATTTTTATTCGGTTGGTATAACTTCTTCAGTTTAATTCTCAGTTTAGCTATGCAGAGGTTATGATCGCTTCCGATCTCTGCACCTCTGTATGCTCTGACTTCTTGAACGGATGAGCGAAATTTTGCGCTTATGCAGAAGTGATCTATCTGGTTCTTAGTTCTGCCATCAGGTGAATTCCATGTTATCTTTTGGATATTCTTATGTGGATAGATGGTGTCTGCCACAACGTGGTTTGATATATCACAAAGTTTTAGAAGTCTTTCGCCATTTTGATTCATACAGCCTATGCCATGAGTACCGAGATATCTTTGTACTCCATCGTTGTTGTCACCTACTTTGGCGTTAAAATCGCCCATGACTGCTATTATGTCATGCTTGGGTATTGTGTTGATGGTACTTAGAAGTGCTTCATAGAAGTCATCTTTTGTGGTATCAAGAGCGTCATTAGTTGGTGCATAACATTGTACAATTGAGAGCTTGAAAAATCTTGTCTGAAATCTAGCTAATATTAGCCTCTCATTAATTGGTACCCAGCTGATAAGCGATGCTGCTGCTTTCTGTGTCATTAAGATGGCTACTCCCTCTGTGTGACGATTATCATTATTACCAGAGTATATAATTTGCTTTTTTTCTTCTGAAATATATTTTATGCCCTTCCCCTTTCATCTACACTCGCTGACACCCAATATGTCCAACTTATAATTATCCATTTCTTTAATTACTTCTTCTAATTTTCCATCTTGATACATAGTTCTTACATTCCAGTATCCAATTTTGAAAATCTCCTTAGCCCCCAAGATATTAGAATGAGTCATGTTTACTGTCGAGCCTGGTTCTGTTTCGGTAACAATCGCTTGTTTTACGATAGTGGCTTGTTAACTCTCTGATCAACCCTCCTATCCAAGCGACCGATTCGAGGGTTTCGAGGTCAGTTATAGGAAAATATCTACACCACTAGATATTCTGATGTATATGTTATTCTATAATTTAACATAACATGGTACTATCCATCGAAATATACACATTCCTGGTGTTTTTCTTTCGGCATCTAAGGTGAGAAAAGAATTTCACCTCCATCTTGGAAGGGTAGATAACTCCCAAGTTCAGACAATTACGTCTTGTTAATTGCCTCCCTTACCCTAACGGTCTTCAGGGGTGAACTTGTAGTGGATTTAAAAATTAAGGGATGTTTTTTCTCCTTAAATGTTTGCAATAATTATTTTGTTTCCACTGTAGCAACTTATTTTTTCAGTGAGTAATCTTAACTACCATTTATTTGGCGTAGTCGTCTGCATTAGGTGCTTTATTTGCTGATTAATAGCAGCGATAGTTAGAAACTATATTATAGGAGGAGGTATCCCAGGTTAAAGTATATCATGTTTTGTTTGGTATTTTCTCGTAAGTGGTAGGAACTAGTGTATCTATTCTTTCTTCCTTCTCGACTAAGTCTCAGTCACCTATTTGCGATGGCAGAGAGGGCGAAGCTTAGGCAGATCCTCAGACAGGAAGCAAAGGAAGAGGGATTACAAGGAGAAGAAGCGAAAGCGTTTGTCAACGAAGAACTTGACAGATATGATGCGGAGCAGAAGGAAAAAGCGGCGGAGAGGAAAGCAGCCGAAGCTAGAGAGCAGAGGAAGATGGATGAGGAAATGGAAATCCGCAGGGCAAACGAAAGAGAGAAGGAGAGACAGCATGAGGGAAGAGAGAAGGAGAGACAGCATGAAAAAGAGAGGGAGGAGAGACAGCATGAGTTGGCTCTTAAAACTCTAGAATTCCAAAGTCGTGGTGAAACCTCTATCCCCAGCAATGGAGAGTCTTCTTCTCATTCCTCTGCTACTGATCCTCTTAGCACACAATCTACTCATCTCACTGCTATGTCTTTTCCGCTAGAATCTTTCCCTTGTCCTAATGAGAAGATTGACACGTATCTAGTAAAATTTGAGAAAATTGCAACTCTGTACGGTTTAGAGAGGTCGCGTTGGAATATGAAGCTTTCTCAGGCGTTGAAAAGCAGTGCGCATGATGTTTACGCCAAACTGGAAAGCAGCCAACAAGACAACTATGATGTGTTGAAGAAAGCTTTACTGGAGCGCCTTGAAATGAATGCTCGCAAATTTTTGCCACTGTTTCGCAACAGCAGGAAGGAGAGCTCTGAAACTTTTCAGCAGTTCTCGTCTCGTTTGAAGGGATACTTGACAAAGTGCCTTGAGCTTTCACAGCTCCCCTCTACCTATGAAGGTCTTGAGGAATTTGTTATAACCGAACAAATAAAGAACACTTTGTCTGCTGATACCCGGAGATTTCTAGCTGAGCAAGGTGCAGAAAGCTTAAAGACATCTTGGAAAAGTCTGAGCGTTATCAAAATGCGCTAGCCGAACTGCCAGCCACAAAACGTAAACCGACAGAAGAGCATTTTCGAAAGAATAATCTAGACCAATCTTCTCATGCTTCTCATGCTTCTAATCAGAATAACCACAGAGAAACTGGACCTCAAAACCCCCCTCCTGAAAAATCCAAGTTCTACAAAAACAAGTACCCCAACCACAGTAAACAGTCTGATCAACCCAACCGTCCTACATGGCAGCGCGGTTAGAAAGGACAAGGTGACAAAAGAAAACCCCTGCGCACGGGACTAATGATCTGGGCGAGCACATTGAGCCTAAACGCATCGGATGCTTGCTAACAGTCTCGCAAGGCGGAATTATTGACAGTGATTCCCAACCTGAGGGAGAGAGACCCTCAACGCGAGGTACTGTTATTTTGAACGGTTCTCACACTTTTTGTTTATTTGACAAGGGGCTTTCTTATGATTGCATTGTTGCCAGAAACCTGGTTAAACCCGGTCAAGACACAGGAGAATCCGTCGAACTTTGTGGAGTCTCTAAGAGTGATGCACCTACAGCGCTTCCCATCGCACTGGTGGAGATACACTCTGACTTTGTCAGAGGTGTGATCAAAGCGGCTGTTATGGATGACCCAATCTACCCAGTCATACTTGGCGGTAGATACGTGTTTATTGGGAAACCAGAAGAGCCGATTGTGGCAGCAGTAACTACAAGAAGGCAAACCAAGAAGGAACGGGAGCCTGCGCCTAATTTGTTACCTATGGAACTTAAAGAAGCGCAACAAAAGGACCCTACTTTGGCACCCTGCTTTAGGAAACTGCCCATGGCTAAGGAACCCAGACGGGGACATTTTTTCTAAGGATGGCGTGCTTTATCGGAGAACGGGCAAGACAGAACAAGGTTTTAATCAGCTCCTAGTACCGAAAAAGTACAGAAGTCAAATCCTAGAAATGGGGCACTCTCTTCCCTTTAGCGGACATATGGGACAGAATGCCACAAACCAACGGATAACCACTCATTATTGGTGGCCAGGAGTAAATACTGATACTATCAGTTACGTCAGATCCTGTGCCCAGTGCCAACGTGTACCACCCAAGCAACGGACACCCCCAATCTCTTTGGGTGAAATGCCAATAGTGGGAACACCATTCGAACGGGTTGTGATCGACATTTTAGGACCCTTAGAAAGGACTAAAAGAAGGAACAGGTTCATCCTCACCTTAGTAGACACATGCACTTTATGGGCAGAAGCTATCCCGCTAACATGCGCAGATGCCAAGCATGTCGCAGAAGCCCTAGTGCAGATTTTCACTCGGTTGGGATTCTCTCAGCAAGTGTTGACGGATAACGGATTTCCATACCGAAACCTGTTGATGGATGAGATCGTTAAGATCTTGAGGGACCAGCACATCTACACTAAGCCTTACACTCTGGCCAGAAGTGGGTTAGTAGAACGTGTTAACGGAAACCTCAACATGATGTTAAGTAAACTGGCACAAGTGAAACCTGACGATTGGGATCTTTGTATTCCTGCAGCTTTATTTGGCTACAGAGAATCTCCTCATACGTCCACAGGATTTCCGCCAGCCACGCTTTTATTCGGCAGACCCATTAAGGGCCCGCTCGAAGCCTTACTTTGGTCGCTGACAGACCACAAGGCTGATGAGACAGTGGTCTCAGCAAGTAAATATGTGTCGGATTTAAAGGATAGGTTGAAATTAGGATGGGATCTAGCGAAGACCAACTTTAAGCGAGCACGCACAAAGCACGCTAACCGATACAGGAAAGTCGCGAAAGAAAGAGAACTGGAAGCAGGAGAGAAAGTTTTGGTGTTACTCCCTACCGGAAACAACCAACTGAGGATCGGATGGCAAGGGCCGTTTACCGTCCTGAAAAAGATTTCTAAGGCTAACTACCAGATCTCTATTAAAGGAAAGGAGAAAGGTTTCCATTTAAATCTGTAAAAGAGATTCTTGGAAAGACCGGTGCCAACCTCCGACCATCTCCTGACGATAGCCAAAACTGACGAAGATGACGATAGTGGCAGGGAAATTCAACTGCAATGACACGGAATCTTTCAAAAATGTCAAAAGCGGCGACGCTCTTTCAAGCGCGCATGGGAGACATTCCAGAGAAAGGAAACTTTGGGAGTAAACGTGAGTAGAAATTGGAGAGAGACGGAGTGGGGAGATGAGAGGGAAGAGGACAGACACCCTGAAGCTACGGATATAGGAAATTTATTTCCATAACGTATACATGGGGTGACGTCCTGTCGCATAGAGATTTATGATCAATAAATTTTCTATATTCTTTTCTTTTTCTACCCGTGTCCTCTACTTTATTATCGCTCTTTTATCATTTTCCTGTTCTTTTTCGCATTCGTTCGTTTGCGATAAATATTACTTTCCCATTCAAACTTTCGCCTGTTTCTATTCTCATTTAGAAACGCATTTATTGCATAAGATGTCATGGTAACGAATAGTGTGATTATTCGTCCAGTCAGACATGATTTCAGACATATCGTCTGGTATTTCCATCTGACACGTAGCTTTTACGGCTAAGTTGCTCGGTGAGGTGTGGAAACTGCCATCTAATGAGACATACCGCCTACATTTTTCACCTGACACAGCGTTTCTTCGGCTGAGTTCTTAAAGTGTGATATGACACTCATGTATCGGATCAGAAATGGCCATAGACGTAGAGGTGTGAAGACGCACTCTTGGCAGTTATGGCGAGTGTCTGAGTTAACGTAAGTGTTAAGACGAGAAGGGGAAGCTATTTCGGGTTTTGAAAATAACGCACATCCTTTGTCCGTTTAAGATATATCTTAACCGGAGTTTTAGATTTCATTCACTCAGTAACTTCGCAGTCAAGACTAGAACAACCTACGTTCGATTCCTAAGAATCTCTGTTGATAGAAGATGGCATTTAGTTGGTCGAAGTGGTTTAGTTCTTAGTAGTTCTGTGTTGAGGTAAATATATATTTGTTATCTAGTATTTTGTGAGTGATTAAGTGTTGATCGCCTATTTTATTTCCACTAGGCAGATTTCTGGGCAGAAGAAATTAATAGATAAGTATGTTATATTCTCTATCTGACGTGTTTCAGTGGAAAGCAGAATAAATTATAATTTCTAGCTTAAACTTATGCAGCTGTAATGAATTTAATTTAACTGCTAATAATCAGTCGAGAATATTTTAAACTAACTTATAACTGCACGGATTCATCATTGAGTATTGACGAAATACGTATGTATTTCTAATTCATGATGACTGATTTTCTAATATGTTATTTCACGGGAGTGTTAAATGATAAGACAAGCTCTACGCTTGCAGTTTATAATGTAAGTTATAACCGTAGTACATAGTATGTATAAGTATTTGATATGTTGTTTTTCTTTATGCAGTGAAAACTGGGGTAACCCAACTTTGCCAGTGTTTTAGTACATCTGAGAGAAGAAACATTTTATATCTTTAACCACGTGGGTTTACAAGTTAACACCTGCCTGACAGTGCGTGTGTCTCCATAAATAGCCAGAGAACCACTCTCACTAACGTTTGTTAAAGACTAAATGCTTATACTGTGCCTTTGAGCCAAATCATATTTCTTCACAAACTCTAATGTACATGCAGCCCTGTGGCGAGAGAAAAACATTACAAATCATTGACCTTCCGACATTTTGACGAACTGTGGGTGTGAACAATAATTATCTATTGAAAGAATTTACCAACCGGTCATCTTCCTAAATAAGGGAAACCTCGTGATTCTGACACTGTGTGCCCGCTTAAAACTAATTCTTACCTGAACGGAGTGAAGTGACACTAACTTAAATCTGTAAAGAAAACTATCGCACGAAGAGGACGCTCCCCGGACCCCGTGAATGAAACCACGATCTGCAGAGCTGGGAATCCGCTTCAGCAAAAGATAGACAGATTTAAACGGTGCGTCATACAGTGCGCCAGACGGCGAACACCAGCAAGCTATTAGGTAAGAACGTGAGCCAGGGTACCCTGATGAAAGAACCGAGTGAAAGTAGACTGAGTGATGTTTTTATGATAACTATTTATTCACCCACTTTGTAATTTCTTTATGTAAGTTTTGTTTGTTGCTAACAATATTTTTCCTTAGGATAGATCAGAATATCCAAGTCTGTTCATACCTTTAAAGGGAAATCTTAGACTAAATCATATGTATCCGTGACTCTTTGTGGCTATCACTTTTCTTCTAACAGGACTGTGGGCTATACATCGGGGGAAAAGATCATACCAATGGGTCTATCATTCTTGTAGCAATTCATTTACTTTATGACTATTTGTATATGCTTGATGTAATTTTGTGTGTGTTGTGATGGAATTTTAGTCTGATAATTAAAATCCAATTAAACTTAATCAGTGTGTTGGTCAGCTTGATCCAAAATATCTATATTTTTCATTGTCATAGTTTTTACGTCTGTGTGTCTATTGTAGTCACATATATGTGTGTGTATGTTGCCGCGGATCTGAGACACGATGGGTTCAATGCAAGAATCATGGCGGTTGAAGTGGGCACAAGAGGGCTTGTGGCTGCATCAGTGTATGATTTATTGAAACTGTTGGGGCTGAGGGCACAGTCGAGAACAAGGGCACTAAAGAGGCTTAGTGAAACTGCCGAAAAGGCATCATGCTGGCTGTGGAACAACCGCAATGGGCAATGGAAATCGTGACAATAAACGCTGCGGTGCAGAAAACACCAAAATTTTTCTAAGTCCACAATACGCTGAGTTTTTGGTGTACTAGTGAAAGGGCTGCGACTCAGGGGCAACAGGCGATGTATACTATAGGGGGTGTCAGGAACAGAATTTCAGTGGTTTGCGCGCAGGGGCTAAGGCTCGTCGGCTTCGCGCTAGTGTCTCAGTGTGTGTCCTTAGTTGTGAAGGGCGACGGAACGAACGGAACAATTTGTCTTCTCTTTGTTACTTTCACGGCTGGCGTTGTGGATTTAAAAGTTGCTACCATAAGTGAAATGGGTTCATTTTCGATACAAGACAACGGGAAGCTGAGACGCTTGGGAGTCATGACCCACGTGGGCCCGCCCCCCTTAGAGTGTAAAGTAGTAATCGGGCCGAAACACTTGCCGGATGGGAGGACGTCCTCTGATGATCAGATTGCTTCCTGTTGTATCGCTCTGTAAAGATTTTCCTATCATTAATATATATTATATCAGATTTGTCTGATCTGACTAATCTAACTCTGTTGTAGATGATAGGCTGACTGAGAGGAGCTTCTCGAGTGTCAGAGATTGAATCTAATATATTTCCTCCATCTCACTCGTGAAATCTATTTCTATTTTATCATCTCACTGAGCTATCACCTATTTCTATGTCTATTCAGAAGGGACCAAACTAAGTCTTAATCACCTATCACAAATCTACGACAGTCAGCACCTTTTCAATGTGGAAAAACTGATTATTAGAATCTGGAACACCAGTCATAAAAGGAATCAAAAAATGTACCCCAGACGACGTGTTCGAGGCATCTAATCAAGTTACCGGGTCCATTCAAACTGTGCCCAGAGCGATTGTATTTCCTAAATTGAGGTAAGTTGTGACATATATTTTACAATTTGAATTTGGCACGTTTGTACTTTGCTAGTGGTTGTAAAAGTCCATATGATGCTGGCAACCTCAGCACATGAAAACAGAATATTCATAAACCACCCCAGCAAGCGCTAATGATTGCTTCGTGCTAGTTCTCACAGGGAATCAAAAGCATAGGTAATCCCAGACTCCGAAGGGAGCAGGGAGTGGGTGAGGATTGCATCTTCATGTGCATAGTTCTTATAATTATCATTTTGTGAGTTTATATGTAAACTTAAATATGTTCGTCCAGGTACAAGCTAGTGCACTCGTCGCTGACCAGTCACACTTGTTCCATTAAATTAAAACTAAAAGAATGGTGATTTTTCATCATATCCCCTGAGTTATATGATCTACGCTCAGCGAGATTAAAAATTCAGAGAAAAGAATCGGTCGACGCGACAGCTGGAAAGGCGCCTGATTAATATAAGAAAGCAAAGACTTAGCAGAAGCATTTGTTCTTTTTAATTTCCTCTAAAGTTTGTGATACGTTTTTACGATACCAGTTGTGCTACTATTCTGTGGTTCAAGAGCTTGTGATCGACACTTGAAACCTACGTTCCACGGGTTGTGAAGACGACCTGCCATGACCAGGAGAGGTTACCTCCTGAACTAATCTGGAGACGTGTCCTCGCGACGGAAGTCGAATTAACGGAACAACAGCATCATCACTTCAGCGTTTTGGCAGCTGTGTTCCATTTCCGGCAGGCTAAATACAGAACTCTTATTTTGCAGAATTGAGCTTCCTAAAGCTGACACTTTTTCCATGAAGACACCTACTTTTTACTAACGTGCTAGCTTTTGATTCTACTTTTGTTAAATAATAATTGATCATTAAATATGTTATAAGTTGTTTTGGTTTGGTTTAGTTTGAAAGATTTTCTTCATTGCACACGAACTACTCCATCAGTGCTCCGATCTCCTTCCTTAGATCACACAAGGAGAATCTCAGCACAGTGCATGGACTGCGAGCACCGGCGAGAATCCCGGTCTGTGTGTATAAACTGCTCAAAAAAATTGAAAGGCCACTTACAAATTCATCTGCAGTTTAAAAAAAAGTAAAGATACAATTATGAAACTCACATATCATAAACGGTTTTCATTGCACATTACATTGACATTAAAATGAAGAAAAACAAATGATTTCATTAGTAAGAAAATCGATGTCAATCGTCTTACCTCCCTTTTTGAAAATTCAGAATCATTAAACCAAAGTTAACATGATTCAAAATCGAGTGTGTCCACCATGAGCTTGAATGCATTCACTGCACCTTTGCCTCATTGATAAGACAAGAGTTCTTAGACTCATTTGTGAGATCGCTTGCCACTCCTGCTGCAGGAAGAGGAACAACTGATTGAGGTCAGTAGCAGGTGGATGATTTTCTCTAAGTCTGCGTCCTAGCACATCCCATACATGTTCTATCGGACTGAGATCAGGAGAGTAAGCTGGCCAGTCTAAGCGGGTGACATGTTGCTGTTGTAGGAAGTCGTTCACGACCCCAGCTCTATGTGGTTGGGCATTGTCGTCCTGCAGGATAGAATCAGGTCCTAGAGCCTGAATTGCCGTAAGAGCAAGCGGCTGTAAGATGTCATTTCTGTAGGCCAAACCATTCAACGTACCATGCACCCGATACAAGGGTGTTCTGGAGGTCACACTAATTCCGCCCCACACCATTACTGATCCACCGCCATAGCGATCATGTTCAAGGACGTTGGCATCATGATAGCGTTCTCTTGGGCGCCTCCAGACACGATTTCTGCCATCTGTGAATGATCTGGTGAAACGGGATTCATCTGTGAACAGAACTCAGCTCCATTGATGCCTTGTCCAGGTCACATGACGCCGAGCCCAAGCCAGACGAGCTGCGCGATGAGCTGGAGCCAAGACAGGTCGCCTTGCATGCAGATCTGCATCTCTCAGTCGGTTTCGTATGGTTTGGTCACTGACGTTTACGTTGGTGGCTAGTTGCGTCCTGATGGCACTGGCAGTGATTGTTCTTTGTCTGAGAGCCAATACAACAACAAATGTGTCTTGCCGTATTGTGGTAGACCTTGGACGTTCTGATCTGCGTTGTTCTGCGACACTGCCGGTTGCATTATAACGATCACGCAGAGTTTGTATGACAGAGTGGGCAACTCCTAATCTCCTAGCAACTTCTCGCAGCCCTACATCATCCTGCAGCAATGTCATCGCTCTCCATCTGTCAACATTGGTCAAGCGTCTTCGCTGAGCAATGGCTAAAATGGTAAATGTTACAAACATACCCATTGCCCGTTCCTTCCGAAAAGTGGGTGACATGTGTTCACTATAGTCACGACTTGCACGTGAAAAGCAAATTTCAGCAATGTTATCAACAGGCTTTGCCATAGGAAGCATTTTCAAACATGCATTATTTCCCTTTCCACCTCGTACATTTGATTGACCTTGAAGGTACACACACGTAACACAGATTTGATTTATTGTCAGATTAACAAACATTGTTTAAGCATGCAACAAAATGCAGCAAAACTTTTTTTGACTGAGTGTTCAGGTTTTAAAAAAAACAGCTTTGTTGAAATGACCTAAAAATGGAAAGTGGCCTTTAACTTTTTTTTAGCAGTATAGTATCACACATTCTGTAAATATTTTTGTTGTGGGTAGGTTTCTAATTTTTAAACTTTGCCAGTGCAGCGGCGTGATAGACCTACTCTTTACGATTTCCAACTGCCGTGGGATTTTTAACGTGCGCAAATTGCACACGGAACCTCCTATTTTTCGCCATTATTCGAGAAGGCTAGGCATCAGATCTCACTTCCCAGGAGACCATAGGAGAGTATGACATCATTAGGACCACTGGTTCAGAGAAAAAAAATTCCAAATATTATGTTTCCTCAACTAGGAATCGAACCTGGTACGCCCAGAACTCGAGGCGGACGCCATACTTCTTAGTCGCTCCGACTCCCTATATATGTTTTTTATAGTTGATTCAGTTATTTCAGAGAGAAGTGCACACGTTTGAATCATAATTTTCAATAAATATCTATATAGAACTAATAAGTTCAACTTTACTGTTAATTCAGTTTACATTATCTAATATTGCTTCACAAACGGCAGGGGGCAGATAAAAGTTAACATTGCTAAGACCCATTCTGCATTGTTCTTGACTTCTGAAATATCTTGTGAATTCTCCGTCAAGGTTGAAGCATCATCATCCTTCTATTTGCATCTCTGCCAAGAGTAATCTTGTGCGAAGTTAGATACCTTTAAAGAACCACATTAGATACTCTAGGCTTTGGCCAGTGTTGGACCATCACTGCAGAGCAAGGGGGAGGCAACACGTGACAGTCCCACATTCGTTTTCGTGCCATCTATTTCAATCCTTCAATTTTCCACAAGCACCCATTTATCAAAATCTGTAACTTCTTGGTTGTTTTTGTTGTTCTTCGTGTCTTAGAACCATACAATAGGGACTGCCTTGACAAATGAAAATTCTAATTTTAGCTTTGGACTTGGTTTATTTTGATTTATTATCTATCTCCCTATGCTATGACAGCTCCTTTAGCCCTTGGTATTCTTTTTTTGATATCATTATTTGTTACTCAAACTTATTATTATATATTATTTGTTATTATATATTAGGTGCTATTATATATTTTATTGTTATTGTATATTATATTGCCTCAAAGATATGTGCATGATTCTGTATCTTGTAGAGGTGTTTCTTAGATTTTAATCCTGTTATCGTTTCCTTGCATTTATCCTCTTAATATTCGTCTTCTTCCTGTTTATATTTAGACCCAGGTGCTGTGACATCCCATGAAGTATTTATATACTACTGGACAAAAGTTAAGTGCCACCAAGAAAAACTCCAGGTGTAAACAATTTATTACAAAATAAAGTTGATTCATCCGTGGAAAAGATCAGTCAAGTGTTTTTTTAATAATGTGTGACTTACTAACAAAAAGAAATTCAACTAACTTTTTCACCTTTTGAACTAATGGCGCGTGTTGCAAAAACCACGAGTTTTTTGCAGCAACAATGGCAATTTTCTTGCCATCAATGGTACCAATACCTTGTAGCGGAATGGCAGCTTGCGTACCCTGACAATCCCCAGAGCTATGCCAGCGGGAGTTTTACTCCTGGTAGGTTCAACCAAGCTGGACTGGTCTTTGTGGGTAGGGGTCAGACAAAAGCTGGTACCCTGGTCCTCCAGGATGGGGGTTTTAGCATAGGGCTGACACTCCTGTCTATGTAAAAAAAACAATGAAGTTACGGAAACAACAATAAATGAACAAACTTTGCTGCGGGATGGACATTCGGAGTCTGTGGCTCGTATGACTGTCAGTGGTGAAAGCCGAAAGGAAGCCACTGACATGAAAACGGATGTCCTGACCGCAAAACAGGATACAAGAATGGGATTTTGGAGTGTCATGACAGTGAACGAGACGGGTAGGCTGAGAAGGTCACGGCGGAAATGAGGGGCTATGGGTTGCACGTTCTGGGGATGGGCGAGAGCGGATGGACGGGCAGGAAGGGTTGAAGCAGCGACAGGAGAGACAGTGCTTTGCTCTGGAAGAGAGGATGGACAGCGCAATGAATACGTGGCCATTGTTCTACAGAAAGGAATAGAAAGGACATTGCTGGAATGGAGGCCCATCGACAGCAGACTGGTAAGATTAAGATTGAGAGGGAGATTCACCAACACTACAATAATACAATGCTACGCACCAACGAATGATAGCGATGAGGAGGTCAGGGGTGAATTATGTCAACAACTGCTGGGGGAAATGGAGGACACACCTAGATGTGATCTTTTTATAGTGATGGGAGACCTCGGTGCGAAAGTTGGTACACACAATGCATGTGATGAAAGAACGGTGGGGAAGTGCGGCGGCGGAACAGCAAACAAAAATGGGGATAAACTAATAAGTTTCTGTGGCATTGACAACCTGGTCATTGGAGAAACACTTTTCCCACTTAGAGAAATTCACAAGTTAACATGGGAATCACCAAATGGTCGGGACAGAAACCAGATAGGCCGCATCGTGGTTGACGGTGGATGGAGACATGCATTGCAGGATGTGAAGGTGGGTGGAGGTGCGGATGTGGGAGGTGATCGCCATTTAGTGATGGCAAGGCTGAAATTGAGACTGAGAAGGGCTGGACCGGCTGTGGCTGCACAGAAGAGGTTTGACATCAGCAAATTGAAGGACTCCCTTACCAGAAAGGCTTTTGCGGGAGACATAAAGAAGCGATATCAGTTTGCCAACGGTCAGGAGAGGACATTGACTGATGATATGGACCAGAATTTCAACACCATTTCAAAAATATACAAGGAGTGCGGCATATCGTGCTTGGGATTCCAGGAGGGGGGGGGGGGGGCGGGACTGGATAACACCAGAAACATTGCACACCATAGCGATGAGAAGGAAGATGAAAGGAGGGAAAACAGAGGCGAAGTCCCCCAGGTTGGGGCAACTATGTGGCGAACGGTGCAGTCAGCTGGACAGGGGAGTTGGGCGCCAGGCCCGGGCCAACGGAGGAAATTTCCTAGACGATCTTGCAAGACAGGCTGAGGAGGCAGCGCTGAGAGAGGGGCAGGGCACAGTATGCAGGATAACTAGGTTCATCAGCGGAAGGCGGGGTGCAGGCAGTGTTACATTAGTAAGAGATGGGCAAGGTAGTCTCATCGCGACAGCGGGGGGGACGGGAAGCGGGATGGGCGGAGCACTTCGGGGAGACTCTGGGCAGGGAGCCACCAGAAACACAATTTAATGTTCCTGAAGCTGAAAACGATCTAGATGTAAACACAGACATTCCACGAGGGGAAGAGGTCATCACGGCAATCAAAGGGTTGAAGAAAGGCGAAGCTCCGGGCCATGATGACTTAGGTGCAGAGCTGTTTAGGGCGGGCCCTGAGCTAGCGGCAGAACTATTGGAACCACTGTTTGCACGGGTCTGGAAAGAGGGGATGGCACCATCAGAGTGGAACAAAGGAATGGTTGTCAAGTTGCCCGGGGAGGGGGGGAGAGATCTTGCGGACTGCAATAATTGGACAGGAATCACTCTTCTCTCGGTTCCCAGCGAAATACTAGGCGGGATAATTATACAGAGAATTTTAAGGGCGGTGGACCACAGATTGAGGAAAGGGCAGGCAGGATTTGGACAGAACAGATGATGTGTAGATCATATATTCACTCTCGGGAGCATTATAGAGCAGTGCTCAGAATGGCAAAGACAGCTTTACATTAATTTCGTTGATTTTGAAAAGGCTTTTGACAGCATACATAGGGACAGTTTATGGAAAATACTGAGGGCTTATGGAATTCCAAGCTGCATAGTGTCAATCATAAAAAGCCTCCATGCCAACTTTACGTGTAGTGTTGGGCAGAGCAACCTAATGTGGCCGGGGCAGGGTGTTTGGGGTTAGCTGTTTACGAAGAGTCTAGTTAGTCAACTAGCCTAAACGCTAGAGGTGGAAATTATTCTTCGACAGACTTAAGGTTGTCCCAGGTTCGGGGATAATCCTCTAAGGTGTATTTGGTTAGAGCAGTAGAAATGCTTGTTTCATTTATGTACATGCAGCGATTAAATTAGGATGGATTGATTTATTTGCACAATGTCCAACTTTAAGTATTTGATTCTTCAACAGCATTGGTTTTCATAGAAACGACTTTTAATAACCTTCAACAAGAGCTGGCTTAAATCAAATGTAACAAGTTCATGAACAATTGCAATTTTATAGTAAAAAGTAAATGCATGTAGAATGTTCATATAGTAGCTCATTGATGCAATATCCATTTTTGCATCTTTTTATCATCTACCAATTTTCACAATATGGCGAGACTCTCCATTTTCGACAGTGTTCCTTCATTAGGTTAATGTTTACTAGGTTCGACGACATTTTCCATTTATAAATCCAGGTTTTTCTTTTGCTTCTTGGTAATCCTTATGTTTAATAACTTTCAACATAAGGACCTTCTTCCTCAGCAAAGCATTTAGATATAGGATTTTGTTTCATTCTTCGAGCGTAGCTCTGTTGCAGCTATGTCTTCGAGCTCTATCAAAAGGAAGTGCATTTTTACATCGTGATACTTACAAATTGTATAGAAATCTCAAACAAATCACCCCACCACATAAGAAATACATTTTGGTTATATAAGTGTGAAGTTGATCTCCTCAACATAAGAAATACACTGCACTGGACTCCGCACGTCTGTAAGGTTTCGCTATCTCATTCTGACTACTTACTAAATGGCGTCGCTTTCTAATTCCAGCCCGATGAAAAAATACTGAGCTCCTGATTGGTTAGGGGGATCACATGACTAGTTATGACATAACTAAAGCAAAGTTAGCCTAAATAAAAATGTATGTCATCTTCTGTTATTATCTTCTGTTTCTCATAAGATATTAATTTATGTTAATCTGTGCTCTTTCCGTTATTAGTGGGGTATAGTCTGTATCCGAAGAAATCATGGTATACCCGGCTACATACAGATCCCGGGGCCCTGCAAATGTATCCCGTAGGGAGACATTTGAGTACTATCAAATCTCAAAAAAATATCCCAAAAATTTACTAAGTTCAAAAAAAAATTTTCAGAAAAATTTAAAGTCCAAAAATTTTCTAAGTCTAATATGTTTCGGAAAAATTTAATCTAATTCCTACACTGGGGTCCTATGTCTATATGAGATCAACTTCTATATAAAAACTTAGGGATGGACATCAACTTCAAAAAAATTTAAACTATCCAGCATTTTACAACATTTTTCATCAAATTTTCAAATTGGCAACCTTTACCAACCAAAAATATTCTCAACATCATCCAATACAGAAGGTCGTCACTAAAAAATGTGACGAGTGGCAACCCTGGAAAATATGAGCAATAATATATCATATATGCATAACTTAGTTGCATTATCTAAATGCATGTTGACAACATACTATTTGTCATTGTGGGGAGCAGGGTGTAATATCCTTTCTGTTCCTGTCATTGGTTCCATAACCTAAGGCTTCAAGTACCCTAGAAATGTTTAAGTTATTTTCTTCTTGATATTCCATAATCATGGGTGTAATTTATTTATTTAGTTTCCAAGTATTTTACACTTTATTCATAGAGATTTTGAGGTCTCCAAATCCTTGTTGTCCTGATGATTTTCTTTTCATAAAACAGTTTAATCTTTCCTTGGTTATCCATCATGTTTTCTTTTCGAGTAAATGATCTGGTTGCTCATTACACTGACAAACAACATTTTTCTTTCTTATATAAGAATAAGTGTTCTTAGGTCAGTTTCTTGCGCTGATTTCAAATTTGAAATCCGTTTATCTCTATCACATCGGGTTCTTAAGATATTTGTGAATAAATATATTTTTGGGAAACCGTTATGTGCTCCGTTTCATTTTTACTATATAGCTTATAAAAAATTAATAAAATGCAAAATAATTCTACTTTTTATACTGCTAAAAGATGCATGACATATGTTACGCTATTTTTCAAATAGTTACTGTATTTTGAAAAAATTCTGAGCGAAATATGGCTTCTAGAAGTTGTAGAAATTCGGCTGATCTGTTCTGTTACGTGTGCGGATATTTTACCGATCGTGTTCACCAGAAAAACTTTACACCATTACTAAATAAAGCATATGAACTTTATTTCGATTCGAAAGTTGATGATGCAAATAAATCTTGGAACCAAATGCAGTTTGTTCGACTTGTGCAAATACATTGGCAGGTGGGTTACGAAAATCGCCGAAGCATAAGTCGATGCCTTTTGGAGTGCCAGTAATATGGCGTGAACCGACAAATAACGCTACTGATTGTTACTTCTGCTTGACAAATATCCATGGTTTCACTTTTAAAACTAGAAAGTCTGTGGTTTATCCAAATATTGAATCGGTTTCGAAACCAGTGCCTCATGATCCAATCACGTGTCCGATCCCAGTTCCACCAGAACAATTTCCGTTGGATGTGAATGAACCATCAGAAAGTGATAGTTTACCTGCTTTAGAAACTAATTCTGACTTGGATTACATACCGGTGAATGATGGTGTTCACTTAATTAACCATTCAGAACTTTCAGATCTAATACGTGATCTCGCTCTTACCAAAGGACATGTGGAATTACTCGGTTCGCGACTCAAAGAATGGAATCTTTTAGCGCCCAATACTCCGATATCTAAATTTCGTCATAGACACAGAGAACTTGTTCAATACTTTGAGATGGATGGTGACATTTGCTATTGCAAAGATGTAAACGGTCTAATGGTGCACCTCGGTCATGAGCACATAGTCAACGAATGGCGACTTTTCATCGACTCTTCCAAGACTAGTCTAAAAGCCGTGTTATTGCATAACGGAAATTTATTTTCATCAATTCCAGTCGCCTACTCTGTTCATATGAAAGAAACTTATGACAATATGGCTATACTTTTGGCAAAAATAAAGTACAATGACTACCAATGGCGGATTTGTGGAGACCTAAAGGTCATTGCAATTCTCATGGGCATGCAGACTGGGTATACTAAATTTTGTTGCTTCCTATGTGAATGGGACAGCCGCAACAGACAGGAACATTATGCAAGAAAGGTGTGGCCTATCAGGGATCGTATGCAGCTCGGGCATAAAAATGTAATACACGAGCCATTAGTTAACAAAGACAGCATCATTTTACCACCGTTACATATAAAGTTGGGGCTCATGAAGAATTTCGTAACAGCGTTAGATAAAACGAGCAAAGCTTTCACTTATCTTCGAGGAAAGTTTCCGCAAGTTAGCGATGCAAAGATAAAGGAAGGTATCTTTGTAGGACCTCAGATTAGGAAAGTTATTGCAGACAAACAATTCGAGAACTTGTTACATGGTAGTGAACTTCGCGCATGGATGGCATTCAAATCGATCGTCGATAACTTTCTGAGAAATCACAAATCTGTCGACTATGTGCATATTGTTAAGCAGTGCATAGATGCATACAGAATTATGGGCTGTAACATGTCCCTCAAAATCCATTTGCTCGATTTGCATCTTGACTTTTTCCCTGACAACCTTGGCGAAGTCAGCGATGAACATGGAGAACGATTCCATCAAGATATCGCCGTAATGGAGTCACGTTATCAAGGACGGTGGAGTGTGACCATGCTTGCCGATTATTGTTGGATGCTTCATCGCGATGTACCACATGCTATTCACCGACGAAAGTCGACTTCAAAGAAATTCAAGCCAACATAACTGTTATACTTCTTGTACGAATGATGTTGTAATACTGTACTTGTATGCGTTGTTAAAAAAACTTCAATTGCGTATTTCTAGAGATCCCGACCTGATAGAGAAAAACGGTTTGCAGATTTAAAAACAGCGCATTAAAATTGACCAGAAAAACATAGAAATGTTAAAGAAAGAAAAAAAATTTTTTTTTTTGTTAGCCAGTGTTATTATTATTAAAAAAAAATCTCTAGGCATATGGGTGAAGATTTCTAAATTATAATGTAACCATTTACATGTTAACATGCAATCATATTTTACACAATAAAAACATTAAAACCTCATGGCTTATCCTTATTTATTTGTGTGTGAATGTTACCTGTATTTGACATTTGCCAAAGGGTAAAGTGTATAAATTCGTTCCAAGTCCATCACTGTAGAGAATGTTCTATATTACATTTTTTTCAAAATATGTGATGTTTGTCTCTAATATCCACACAGGTAATACGTCTGGTAGTGATCCTGTCCATTTATGACTCAGCCATTTCTAATTGTTTGAAATCTTTCTTTTTCTAGTTTTCTGTCATTGTTATTCTCTTATTTGAGCCATAGCTTAAAATTATTTATTATTACTAGTCATTTCCAAAAATCAACTTTGCACTAACCTTGTTGCAATTATCATACATCAACTTATTCAATCAATCATCAACACAATATGTTTACAACATGTCATTGACATACATTTTCAATATTCCCATTTAAGACAAGGTTCCTGGCACTCTGGCTACTATGTATCCCTGTTATCGTTGGTTCCATGTAACATTTTTCTTCTTTTTCTTTTAAGTTCAATGTATCATTTATGGCGTTCCAAAATTCCATGCTATGGGGATCCTGTCTAGTTCTCCTGTTATAACTAGAAATACATCCTTAGTGAACCTTATGAGCTGTATCTGTCAATATTTCTCAACAAAACATCATACAATCATATATATAACCATCAACTCGAATGTCTCAATTCTGTAACAGTATACAACAACATATTTTATATTACATTTTCCTTTTCAACACCAGTTCTGCCTTCGCAGGTCGAAGGTTATTAAAACTTATATAGTGTTTATAACATCTGCTGCTACAGCCAGATGATCAATTTATATTTCTTAAATTCTCAATAATTTAAGTTAATTATTATTATGGGGCATGAAGGTATTCTTATTCCAATGTTGATCCATGACGCAGCAGTATGTATGTCCCATCTAGGTATTCTTTTATAATTTTATATCCATCCATTGTGTATGGATCCATGATACGTCAGTCCATGGGGTTACATTGTTCTTGGTCCATATATCGTAAGGGGCAATCCAATCTCAGTATTGTCACAATGTCTCAATCATATTTCAATCCTCTGGTTTGTTATTTAGTTTAAAATACCATAACCATTTCAATATAAGCATTAGCAAGCAATAGTCATGTGCATTTTATCTTATTATAATCAGGTTCACAATATAAGGCAAGTGGCAAAAATATCAAAAAATTTATCTTCTCCCAAATTGTGGAGATATTACACAATCTCTGTCTCTTACAAATATTTAATCAGTTCATTTCATTCCTTTATTATATTATTTTGTCCATAACCTCTGTGGCTCCATGGGATATGCATACTCCATTTGTATATCCTTTGTCGATGGGTGATCCAAATCTCGTATAGTTCCATTATGTGGCAATCCTCTGTTTCTGTGACTTGTTGTATGTCCGTGGAAAGATTTTCCAATTATTTTAACGTCTTTCTTTCGTATCCACGAAAAGACTATAATATTAGTAACCAACATTAATGTGGGGCATTCATTCATAAACTTCATATCAACAACATCCTTTGTACTATCCCAAAGTTTCACTATAACAGTGTAAAACCTATATAATGTCACAGGCAACATTCATAAAGAGGTGCTTCTTTTTTCCTCGTGTGTCACCAGCAGTATTAGGATAAAATAAGTGGCAATGTATTTTCTGGGATTAGCATACATAAATGCTATCAATAGGGTTTCTATCTGCAAAAATCAGCATGCGCAGATGTCATTGGGGTATTGATACAGAGTAAATATTATCAAAGGGAGGTGATCTTGAAAATGTTAAGCGAATAGATTCGATTGCGGGTTACGTTGCTTGGTTAAGCTGATGTTAAGTTAAAATAGTATTAGGGGAATTCCCTCGTGTGATCGAGAAGTTTCCAAGTGGCGAACACTGGGCAGTTCAAATCGCGGAGATGTTTTTTTCTCTGAACTGTCTTGAGCTGCGAGTAAGCTCGTGTGACTAGCCCATGCAATTATCGAGACTGAGTTGTGTTTTTTAAACAACCGAGTCTCGTTTTTTTTTTTGGCGGGTCTAGTGTGTGAACTAAGGGCAGTCTGTTTTTGGGTACCGACGGGAGAGGTCGGTCCTACAGTGTGTGTTTTGAGTATGCCTGCGCAGTGCAAAAGTTTGAGGCCATTATTTGTGTAGGCCTATAATTTCTGAGTTTATTGGAGAATTGTGTTTGTGAGTATTTTTGAAGAGGTAAGGATCCAGGACTTATGTTTGACTATATAAATGTCAAGATGAGTGAAGGCGAGATTACTGCAGACTGCCAGGGAGTGCAGTCTTGCGAGAAATTGCCGCGAGTATTTACTATTGATGTTAGAAGCATCGTTTGAGGCCATTTATTATTGTCAGCACGGCGAGGATAACCGTTTGCTGGGAAAAGGATCCATTGTCTATTTATTATAATATTGATGTTAGAAGCATCGTTTGAGGCCATTTATTACTGTCAGCACGGCGAGGATAACCGTTTGCTGGGAAAAGGATCCATTGTCTATTTATTATAATACTGATGTTGATAGCATCGTTTGAGGCCATTTATTATTGTCAGCACGGCGAGGATAACCGTTTGCTGGGAAAAGGATCCATTGTCTATTTATTATAATACTGATGTTAGAAGCATCGTTTGAGGCCATTTATTATTGTCAGCACGGCGAGGATAACCGTTTGCTGGGAAAAGGATCCATTGTCTATTTATTATAATGCTGATGTTAGAAGCATCGTTTGAGGCCATTTATTATTGTCAGCACGGCGAGGATGACCGTTGCTGAGAGGATCTAGTGTTGATGTTGTAGAGCGCTAATGATTATGAGAAGTGGAGATGTGACTATAGTACTTTCTTGTTGTGAGTTATGTTTGACTGTGTATTTCATGAACGTATTGTGACAATAAACTATGTTATATGTCACCTGCAGTTCCACGACTTGTACGTGCGTATCTGTGGCGTGTGAATGTACCCACGCACACTCACTACAACATTTAACACGGTAGGAGAACAGTAGGCGTGACGGTAGTAACGCATGACCATAAATAGCCTGGGTGGCGGAAATCTAGGTCAACAAACAGATTGAATTCACTAACAGTATCTCGTGTGTAGCAGTGGTATGTTAGTAGTACAGAATTTGATATTTTGACATTCGCGTGATATAAGAATTACTGTTCTGCTCTGTGTAGGCGTATGAACAGTGTAACCATTAAGGTAACACCCATCACCATTTATTCAATCTCCAAGACCAGTCATCAGATAATAACAATATTTAATAACCCATCAGTAACTATTTACGGGTAACATTTGGTGGATTTCTTACGGCATTCAGTTTGGTGGGCCAGTTTATTTAACGGAATGAAACCAACGGAGTTGGCGTGATAGGAAAGCCCCTGTGGGCGTGGCTTATGTATCCTAGCATTGCTTCATAGTCCTCGACCTAATTGGTTTACTGTTTCCAACACGGTAGAACATTACAATGGGAAGTTGACAGGTTGTTGGTAGACAGTCAAGTTTAACTAAATATGAAGTGTTTTTGAGGAGTCGTTTGCAGATTATCTCAAGTCAAAAGTCACGGAGGTTGCTGTGCTGCGTTTCCTGTGTTCTGTACGTGCTGATGCTGTGTTGAGCGCATTCTACACTTTTTGCAAGAACCTGAAGAGAAGAAAATCTAGTTTGTGTACCTTTCTGCGCTGGAACGGTTTTATCTGCAGAACTTTGTGATATCTGGTGTGTCGGCGGAAGGGACAGAAGTATTATTAAGATAAGTGATTTTGTTCTGTGTAGATTGTGCCACTTTTCTGCATTTCAGCAAGTCTGCCTGTACTATCAATCGCTATTTCCTGTTGATAATTGTCGTTGTGTTGTCGATAATTATATCGATTGATTGTACAATATGTTGATGCATAGGTAGTGTATGCTATATATAAGTACTATGACAGAAGTTGGTGTACAGTAGTTGATTAACAGTCAGTTGAAACTCTTATAAAATGAGTGAGTATGACAAATACCGTGATCTATTAGGACTTGGAGACCGTGAGCTGACTGAGTCTGAAATAACAAGATTGATATGTGAAAAGCAAATTCATGAAAGTAATGAGAGGTATGAGAAAAGGATGCTAGAAAAGAAGAAGCAATTGGACATAAAACAGAGTACCCTAGAGCAAAGGGAAAGTATCATAGAATGTACTGCTGAAGTAAGTGAGTTACATGAAAAAGTCTCTAAACTTACAAGTGATTTATGTAAATCAAACTCAGAACTTGCTAGTACTCAAACAGCATTGAGTGTAGCATTGTGTAAAATCAAAGAGTTAGAAACTCAGATTAAGGATAACAATAGTGAAGTTAGAAACCTAACTCAGGAACTTCAAGAAAGGAGAGAAATATATGACAAATTGAAAATGGAGAACAATGAACATGAGCAAACTTATATAAAAATGCTTCATGAGGTGAGGCATGATAATGAGATTCTCAGTGATCAAATTAAGGACATGAATATTGTACCCCTTAAGAAGAAGGATGAGATTATGTATAATGACAATGATGATATTAAGATTCAGTCTCTACAACTAGAATTGACTCATTTGAGATCAAATAAAGAACAGTATGAGAAAGAGACATTAGTAGAGTTGATGGTTGAGAAAGAGAAAGTCACTAAGTTTGAAAATATGCTAGCAGATGAAAGCTGTAAAGTTTTAAGAGCTGAAAGTTTAAACAATAAATTAAGTGAGCAGATTGCACTTAAGGATATTCAAATTTCAGAAGCCAGAATGAGAATAGATGGTTTACTTGACATTCTCTTAAAGAAAAAAAGGTGGTCTTCTGTCAGAGTTGACAGTGAAAGACATAAAGCAAAAAGTCAGTCCTATACACTTTTTGCGGACTCTAAAAGCAAAAATAATGGACAGAAATCTTTCTGAGGGAAATATAACTTTCAACGCAATACCGATGATTTTAGCGATATTGGTTCCTGGCTGCAAGCTAGCAAAGGAAAATCTACAGTATTAGATAACCCTGTAGATAACAAAAGAAACAATAATAAATTTCAATTCAAGTTGTTAAAAACAAACCAAGTATTAATTGAGAACCCTGATGGGAAAAAAGATAGAACTCCTTATTCCAGGAAGGAAACATATTTTGTGGAAAACAATAAAGATATTGTTAAATCTTTCGGTCATACCCAGTCAAGTCAGTGTGACCCATTTCTTAAACACACTGCCACAAACAAGGATAAAAATACTTTTGATAGGAGATATAACCCTGAGGTTAAAATGTACCAAGGGATTTCTTCATATAGTAATGTTTCTTTGCCTAAAAACAAGAAACAATTTGACAGATCACAGTATCGTGATCCTGAGAGTGTTAGAAATTATAGTGGAAATAATTATATGAAAGATTGTCAATCTGGTAATAAATTTGTTGATAAAAAGCCATTTCTATCTAGTAGATATTTTTATCCAAGAGGAAATGCTAATCGTAATTATGCTAACTGGGATGTAAAACAGTACAACTGTGTCAATAGAACAAATAACAATGTTCTTAACAGCAATTATAGAAATCGTAACCAGGTTAGCTGTACTCCACATGAGAGCAAAGTTATTAACAAGCAAAGTAATAACACTATTGATTGTCACACTAGTGGTGTCGAAAGGTCATCTCGTTCTTGTGAACGTAGTAATTTTTTTCAGCCTACAACAAGGATGAACTTTCGTTACGGTCAAGTGGTCGCTAAGCCTTCTGTGATGTTGACATCGTTTAAGGAGGACTTGTTGAGGTGTGTGAAAAGGGGCCAAGACTCTACTCCACCCCAAGGGATAGGTAAACGTGAAAGTTGATTTTCCGTTTTCCTTATTAAATCTAACAGATAATTAATAGAAATTTTCATTTGTATTGTCTCGTAGTGTGTGACGTTGTGATGAGTTGGCGCACTTGTTGACATTATTCGTGAAGAATGTGGATTATCTATCAAGCAGATCCTATTAGCGTCTCGCTATACATCTGACGAGTCACTTTTTGGAGGATCAAGAATTATTGACAGATTGTCGGGATATATTTTTTTTACAGTTGATTTATCTTTTAGAATAGTACATGTTATTGTATTCTGTGGATAATATATCATATGATGTTGTATTAAAATATTGGTAATTTCTTTGAAACATTATGATGTTCATTTTGATGCATCATTTGATTGCTATATATATTTTTTGTGTGGAACATATATGACTGTTTCGAATGTACCAGTCCAATTTTTTATGCAATTGTATATTATTCTGTTTTGATTGTGTGTAACATATGTGTTGGTAATAATTTGTGTGTAATTTTTGATAAATGCAGTGAGCGGTGTCAAACCTGTGCTCATTTTTCTGTATATTTTTCGGGTTGTAGCTGTAATTGTCAGGATAATTATATAAATTTATTGTTATGTTGTGTAATATTATTTTGTAGAATTATCTTGCATGTATCAGAAATAATTGTGTATTTGAATTGTTAGAAATATTGATCTTGTCAGAGCATAGTACCTAGTATTTAAATAAAAAGATTTTTTCAACATTTTTGCAACAAATTAATTTGATAAACAAAACCTTTGCAGGTATTTTTATAGAACTTCTTTTTCATATCCTATTGTTCCATTAAATTTTAGATTTATACTAGACTGAGTAAGATATAGATTTACAGTTAAATAACACTGAAGCTCAACGCTATTGTCAATAAGAATTAACTTATAAAATTTTTTGTAAAATTGATAGACACACCTGAAACTATTGTTTGTTTAAACAATATAGACGAATTGTTATAATACATGCTTTATATATATTATGTTATGTTTGTATGTTGGTAAGTTGATATACAGATGACATCGTATTTTTCTTAGGTTTTTTTTTGGTGATGTATTTTTTGAAAAAAAAGAAAAACTTACATGTTTTGATTTAAGTGTTTGTCTAGAGATAAGATATTTTATGCTTCTCTCATTTTGTTAGAAGTTAATTTTATTGTTAGTTTATTAGTTATGACTTAGAATTACTTAAATAATAATTTTATTTTTTTGATAACTTATCGTTCTGAAATATTTTGTATGGTAATTTTGGGAAAAAATTGTTTTTTGGCATTGTAATTTATTTTTGTGTGCCCTATGATTGAAAGGGATATTACTTCTTTGGAAGTTTGTCTTATTTGATATTATGATGTATTTTTATTATTTAGCGGTTGATTGTGCGTTAGGTCAAAACTTAGTTATCGCAAATGCTATTATTTGTTTGTGTAAGATTTATAATTTATTTTCAGTTAAGTATAACTTTTGTAACTTAGTTAAATTACTTATTAGACTTTGTTTAGTTATGAATTATTCTTTTATGGTGTTAGTATGGATATACTTTGACATTTTGTTTTGTGCCTTGTAATTATGTTTGTATTTAATTTGTGAAAGATATTGTTTGATCTAAACATTTATTAGTATGTATTGTCATTGACTTTCTATGCGTTCATACCTTTGCTTTCCATTCGTCTTTGTTGACTGTCCTTCATTTCATTCTATCTTTTGTTGTCTTTCCGATATGTGTTCATATCTTGTTTATATTTCTGTATCACATCTTCGTTTCTCTTCATTCTACTTGTATACTTCATCTTCTTTCGATACTTATACTTTCATTCGTTGTATTCTTGAGTGAATTATATAACTTAGTATAATGTAACTGTATTTTGATAAATTTGTATTTATTGTACATGAAATTGTTGTTCTTATTGATTATTATGTGGTACTGTTAATTGTTTCTCATTTTCCGATTTCTTACTTTCCTTTACTACAGATCATTCTTCTGTTGCTTGATCTTGTTCTTTCACTTTCTATTGGTTGTTACTTGTACTAAATGTACTTAGCTTAGTGTTCTATTAAGATTAATTTTGGTATGCTTGTATTATGATTGATGCTTTTGTTGTAATTTACATCGGTAACATTCATTGGGATATTTGATTGATTATGTTTGATGTTTTAGTTGTAATATTACATTTATTGCTGATATTTCGGGTGGATGTACATTTTTTGATAGGTACATTTTTTGGATAGATACATTTTTTGGTAGCCATATAATATAATTTCATTTATCTCTAAATTTTTGGGACTTAAATTTTCAAAAAAAAATGATAAATCATTTTTTTTCCCGGGCGGTGTGGCAACTGATACAGAGTAAATATTATCAAAGGGAGGTGATCTTGAAAATGTTAAGCGAATAGATTCGATTGCGGGTTACGTTGCTTGGTTAAGCTGATGTTAAGTTAAAATAGTATTAGGGGAATTCCCTCCTGTGATCGAGAAGTTTCCAAGTGGCGAACACTGGGCAGTTCAAATCGCGGAGATGTTTTTTCTCTGAACTGTCTTGAGCTGTGAGTAAGCTCGTGTGACTAGCCCATGCAATTATCGAGACTGAGTTGTGTTTTTTAAACAACCGAGTCTCGTTTCTTTTTTGGCGGGTCTAGTGTGTGAACTAAGGGCAGTCTGTTTTTGGGTACCGACGGGAGAGGTCGGTCCTACAGTGTGTGTTTTGAGTATACCTGCGCAGTGCAAAAGTTTGAGGCCATTATTTGTGTAGGCCTATAATTTCTGAGTTTATTGGAGAATTGTGTTTGTGAGTATTTTTGAAGAGGTAAGGATCCAGGACTTATGTTTGACTATATAAATGTCAAGATGAGTGAAGGCGAGATTACTGCAGACTGCCAGGGAGTGCAGTCTTGCGAGAAATTGCCGCGAGTATTCACTATTGATGTTAGAAGCATCGTTTGAGGCCATTTATTATTGTCAGCACGGCGAGGATAACCGTTTGCTGGGAAAAGGATCCATTGTCTATTTATTATAATACTGATGTTAGAAGCATCGTTTGAGGCCATTTATTATTGTCAGCACGGCGAGGATAACCGTTTGCTGGGAAAAGGATCCATTGTCTATTTATTATAATGCTGATGTTAGAAGCATCGTTTGAGGCCATTTATTATTGTCAGCACGGCGAGGATGACCGTTGCTGAGAGGATCTAGTGTTGATGTTGTAGAGCGCTAATGATTATGAGAAGTGGAGATGTGACTATAGTACTTTCTTGTTGTGAGTTATGTTTGACTGTGTATTTCATGAACGTATTGTGACAATAAACTATGTTATATGTCACCTGCAGTTCCACGACTTGTACGTGCGTATCTGTGGCGTGTGAATGTACCCACGCACACTCACTACAACATTTAACACGGTAGGAGAACAGTAGGCGTGACGGTAGTAACGCATGACCATAAATAGCCTGGGTGGCGGAAATCTAGGTCAACAAACAGATTGAATTCACTAACAGTATCTCGTGTGTAGCAGTGGTATGTTAGTAGTACAGAATTTGATATTTTGACATTCGCGTGATATAAGAATTACTGTTCTGCTCTGTGTGGGCGTATGAACAGTGTAACCATTAAGGTAACACCCATCACCATTTATTCAATCTCCAAGACCAGTCATCAGATAATAATAATATTTAATAACCCATCTGTAACTTATTTACGGGTAACAGGTATTGGGTAAAGCAGTGCTATTAATCAGTGGCAGTATTCCATCTCACTGTGTAATACAGGTAGGGTGATTTTTTTTTTATCAGTCATTTGTTTATATCAACAATTGATGGGGGTGGTACAATGATATGCATCTGCAGTGATGTATATCAATCTAACAACTATCCTGTTGTATTTATACTGTATCTTTCTTCTTCTTTAAAGACGTTATAACTCTTCTGCAGAGTTAACTTGATCATAAAAATGTAACATCGGCATTTTCTATTATCTCCTTATGTGATAGTTCATGAGTGGGGCTATGATGGAAGTAAAAGTGCAAATGAGTAAGAATGTTAACAACGCTGTTGAGAACAAGTGAAAGGACAGTATCTGTGGAGTCGTCATGGATAGAGGAAAAATAGACTATCTGTGGATTACAAGAGTATTGTAATGCAAAAGGATGAGGAAATTATTTTCTGGTGAATGAACTTATAAGTTCCGAATGTCATCTCAGAATGATAGAAAGAAAAGTATGAGAAGTAAGGTGGGGAAATCTTACACTGGTTGTTAAAGATACAATCTATTTTGCTACATGCAATATTTTAAAACAATTTGTCATGGACATTACTCAAAATAAATACACCTGTAGGAAGAAAAAAATATAGCATGACAGATACGGCTATAAATTGTAATGGTGTGAATTATTTATATTTCGTTACAAGATGTAATATTGGGATCAATAGAGCATTATAGAAATAGACAAGTCTAGTGGTATTGTTATAGGTGAAAAGGATTAGTAAAAAGTAAGAAAGGACCACTATTGCAAAGTGTTCTGCGAGAGGATGCACTAAGATGTATGAAAAGGAAAATCACTGGACTCTGGAATTTGTAAGGATAAGAATCGAGCTCAGGAAATGTGGAAAGTGATCATAGATTCAATGTCATGGCAAAATCAGCGTGACACATGTGTTATAAATGGGGTGGTGTAAGTTAACACTAGAACTGTCTAACTAATTTAACGTGTCATGTGTGTGATTGCAAATAGCAAGTCTGTGATTTTGTTTTAACTTTATTGAACATGATCAATGGTGTATACTAAATGTGTGGTAGCAATTGTTAAAACTACACAACAACAAATCCAGGAATAACATCACAATTGGGCTGGTGCTGTGGGGTAATCTGGTCATCTGCAGTTGCTTGTCTGGAAACTCAGGTTCATTAACTGGGAGTATAACATCTCAGTCTGCTACTAGTTCATCTGGTTTGGGATAATGATTTTGAACTCTGTCTGAAAAGAAAGTACATGAGATAGTTAGAACATTTATTTCACTTTTGCGTAGACCATGCATGGAGGGGCATGCACATGAACACTTGGTTGGGTTTCAGAACAGCTTTGCGAGGTCCTTGAATTTTTCCATCGCCTCGAGCATTGCAATTTCTCGACTGGTTAGGCGAGCATCATATTGAACAACTGTGGGTGCAATAGGTGAAACGATATTGACTGTTCGTTGGGGCGCTGAGGACATCAACGAAGGCGGTGATGATTGCACTGTAGATTGGGGATGTGCGGCAGTTACATCTTTTGATTTGGAAGTAGGTGTATGTTTCGCCTTGATTTTTCGTCTGACCTGGTTCTGCGTTATGTTAACACCGTTTACAGTGGGCACAGTAATTTGCACAGTTGCTTTTGAAGGGTGGTGGTACGCTGAAGAAAATGGTACCGACTGTGATGTGACCTGGGGATGTGTGGCTAGTACCTCTCGGCTTGGTTTCGAACCATGCCTACATTTCTTCAAAATTTTTCGTCTGATATGGTTCTGCGGCATACGAGGAATCTTGGTGACAGGAGGTGAGTCATCAGATTCTGTTTTATAGGCGCGTTTGACACTGGAGCTGACTGGTATAAATATGGTGCTATCCGCATCACTAGTTTCAATAGTACTGGCTGTGTCTGGTAAATCAATGTCTGTTTCTCGTTCATATACTTCCACCATTTCTCTGTCATTTTGTTCGTTGGGGTCTGACAAAACTGCACTGGGGTTGACACTGTTTTCTCTCATGTCTTGTTCTGTTTCGTCTCCATAAAGAATGGTGGTATATGGTTCAACAAACTGCTTGGGGATAGTTTCTTCAGGATCTGATTGTTCGGAACGACCAACCCTGTTCTTTTGGTATAGCAGTGTTTGGTTGTCACTAGTATTCCAACTGGAGTTGCCTGAACTGGGAGTGTGGTACGTATCGACTGACAAATGCTCACTGTGGGAGTAAGTTTGAGTGTGGATAAACGTTGACTTGGTATTGTCATCTCTTGAAGTTTGAGGCATGATTTCTTCATTTCTATTACGCAGGTCTCTGTCTTGGAGTCGATTACGCAATTCTTCCAGCGGGATATCTTCTTCGCTCTCGGGCGAGTCTCTTTGTTGTCTTGCTCGATGTATTTCGTCAGTGGGTGGTCTGGGTACGTGGTCATACTGGTAGAATTCAGAGTCTGTCGTCTCTGACTCTGATAAGTCCGTCGAATCTATACTGGATGGATTATAATGTAGAGTGGCTTTTCTGACTGGTCTAGTAGTTGTAGTCAGAGGTGTAATGGGTCTGTGATTATCGATTCTGAGTTGTTTTGCATGAGCTTTTGTTCTATGGTTTTTCTCTTCATTCCAGATAATGAAGTTTACAGGCGTCGTTTGCTCTGTAATTTTGTATCCATCTAACCATCGGTCGTCGAATTTTGAGCTGCGGACATATTTCTTGTAGTATACTCTGTCTCCTATTTTGAACGTTGGTAGCTTGGCTGATTTATCATGTTGTTTCTACTTTTTGTGAAATGCCTTCTGCGTATTACGGTGTGCAATCTGGTGAGCTTTTTGCTTTTCTTTAAGAATTATTTCTATGGGGTCTTCTCCCATATATTTTCGCTGTGGACGAAGGAGGTTGTCTAAAGGAAAGTTTGGCTCCCTTCCGTACAGCATGTAAAATGGTGACATCCCTGTGGTATCATTCACATTTACTCGAATGGCTTCAAGAGCTTGGTTAATGTATAGGTCCCAGTATTGGTGGTTCCCCTTGATATATTTGCTAATAATATCATGTAGGGTGGCATGCATGCGTTCATTTCTGCCATTTGCATTAGGACAATAGTAACTGGTTGTAGTATGTTCGATATTCAGCTGGTGTAAGGTGGCTTTAAATGGGTTACCGATAAACTATTTACCGTTGTCCGAAATGATTCGTTTTGGACAGCCATGCATGGGAATGAATTCTTGTAAAAAAATTTGCGTGATGGACTGCGATGTGGCATCACTGAGTGGGTAGCTTTCTGGCCAAACAGAGTATTGGTCAACTATGTGCAGGAGGTATTTGTTGCCTGATTGGGTGAATGGGTAGGGACCTGATATGTCGATGCTCACTGTTTGCATGGGATAATGGGAAGGTTGCATTTCTTGAAGGGGAATTGAATGTGGCTTCATGTTTCGCAGTTTACATGTTCTACAGGTAGCCACGTATTCAGTAATGTCTTTATACATGGTTTGCCAATAATACCTTTTCTTTATGATATCGATGGTTTTGTCTCTTCCCATGTGACCATTGTTATCGTGGAACTGTGACAATACTTCTGGAATTATATGTGCTGGAATGACCTTTCTTAGCATCCCGTCTTGTTTATGATCTAGATAATATAAAGCTCCATCTGTTGGGTTTACTGTGAAATCTTTACTTTTTGTTGGGTTTTTCTTTGCGTATGTGAGCAACTTGACAATTTCTGCATCATTTGCTTGTTCTACTCTCATGTCAAACATATCTTGACTTTCTTCTTCTACTTGAGTGGCAGAATCTGAGGTACTTCTTCCACCTGGTGAAGTAATTTCATTAATTTCTTTAGCATTATCGTCAATCTCTGAGGATGTGCCTTCATTTTTGACTCTATTTGTTTTCACTTCAGTTTCATCATCATATTTAATTCTAGATAGGAGATCTGCACAGGTGTTTAACGTACCAGGGATATATTCGATAGTGGTGTCATAGGACTGCAAATTCATGGACCATGTCTGTAACTTCTTAGGCTGTTCTTGTGTTTTGGTGAGCCAGTTAACTAAAGGCTGATGATCAGTTCGTATAATGAGTTTAGTTCCTCTGACATAAAAGTCCAATTTCTGTACTGCATAGTGAATGGCATATGTTTCTTTCTCAGTGGTGGTCCACCGTTTCTGTGACTTTGACAATGCGTGGGATAGGAATGCAATGGGTTTTTCATTGGGGATGTTTGGTAGGATGGGTGTTTCATCTTCTAGTACTTGTTGTACCAAACACGCACCGATTGCGTTGTCCGAGGCGTCGGTGTATAGTATCATGGGCTGAGAAATGTCTGGATGTCCAAGAAGCGGGATGGTGGTTAGGGCATTTTTTAGATATTCGAAAGATTTCTGGCATTCCTCTGTCCACCTGAAACGTGCATACTTGCGGGTAAGGGCTATTAATGGTTCAGCTGCTCTGGAGAAATTTATGATATGGCGCCTATAGTATCCCACTGAACCGATAAAACAACGTGTTTGTCTGACTGTCTTGGGGCGTGGCATCTCTCTTATGGCCTTAACCTTGTCTTCGTCTGGTCTGATACCATCTCTATTGATGACGAAGCCTAAATATTTAGTTTCTGTCTTTAGAAACTCACACTTCGACAGTTTTAACTTTATTTGGTGATGCCTGAGTCTATCGAAGACTATTTCTACCTTGCGAAGGTGGTCTTCTATCGTGCCTGCGGTATGTATCAGTATATCGTCTATATATGCTAGGGCGAATGGTTGTAAACCTTTTAACACTTCGTCCATGAGTGACATATATGTTGCTGGCGATCCCTTAAGACCAAATGGCATAACGTTCCAAGAGAAACTTCCCACGTGTGAACAGAATGTGGATTTCTGTTTTGCCTCAGGTGTCATGGGGATACACCAAAAGCCTGACCTTGCATCAAGTGTGGTGAAGTAGGTAGACTTTCCCAACGTTGCAAGTAGATCGTCTATTCTGGGCAGGGGGTAGGAAATGACCTTTGTGATTTTGTTCAGGGCACGGTAGTCGCAGCAAAAGCGACTGGAACCATCTTTTTTCGATACTATCACTATCGGGGAGGGCCACTGGGATCTGGATCTTTCGATGATTCCTGCCTGTAGCATTTCATTTATAGACCTTTGCACCAGTTCTCTTTTTTTCAAAGGCGTGTGGTAGGGTTTGAGGTGTATTGGTTCCTCTGTTGTTGTTTGTATTTCTATTGTGACATTGTTTGTTCTGCCTAATTCCATGTCGTTGAGTGCGAATACGTCCTGGTGTTTTTCCACAAACGTTTTCAATCTTGGCCTATTTTCTTCTGTGGTGTTCAGGGTTGCTAGTAACTGGGATACCCTCTCTCTGTATTTATGGTCTGCTACGATATCTCTGGTCTGTCTTGATGCCTCTGTTTCCTTCCCGTAGTATTGGGGCATTTTTCTTGCATCTTGTGAACATCTCTGCTCCTGGTATGTGGCTTTCTTTTGAGTACTTCTTTGCCGTTCGTTGGGCTGTTTATTGTATTGTCCTCTCTGCCATCTGCTGTGTGCATTTTCATTTGTCACTGCATTTACTGTATATAGTTTCTTGTTTTATTTCTGGGGTAGTCATTATTGTGCCATTGTTTCTGATTATTGCTGCCGTAACTGCGCCTATCCGAGTGCGTTACTGTATGTCTTTCTCTTGTGCTATAGGGCTGTCTCCTTTCTATGGGTGCAATTTCTTCCTTCTTTCTGCTTTCAACCTTGCTGCTATAGTATCCTCCTGTGGTGGAGTCATATAAGAATTTTTCCTTTTCTTCGGGACATTCAATTGGTTTTGGGACTGCATCATATCCGTCTGTTTTTGCATTATATTGATACTCCATGGGGCATGTATCTCTGTCTTGTAGCTTCGGATATCCTCCTGGCAGGACAATTTCTGTTTCTCTGTTTCTCTCTGATATACAGCACTTCATCTTTTCTCTTGGTGTGTTGGGGCGCAAAACTGAGTGATTATAGTCACTTTCGTACCGTGGCCTTACTCTTCTTATATATGGACTGGTTCGTTTCTGCCTTCCGGGTAGGGTATGCTGTGGTGTAAAAGAACTGTGGCTGGTAATTCTGTCTATTTTTCTATAGGAACTATAGCTGTTTACTTTTTGTGTGCCATGGTTATTTGTACTGCGATTTCGTGCACTATGTCCAGTGAGAGTGGTTGAGACAATTTGTGAATGGTCTCTATTGGTTGAAGTTTGTCTTAACGTTGACTTATCCACTTGTGCTACAATTGTGCCTCTATTTATAGTGGTAGTTTTTCCTGACATATTCAATATCATGATGGGGAAATCTCTGGACTTCGAAACTTCAGCGATTCCCTCTGTAATTTGCAACAATGGGTCATCGATAATACTTTCTTCTGCTAGGGGTTGTATTTGGATTGATTGCCCTGGTGTGATGTACTCAGAATTTTTTACTCTACCTTTTGCTACAACTAGGGAGTTTGGGGCTACCGTTATGGGAGCTGTAAGTCTTATCAAGGAAGCGATGGGGATATCGTCCTGGAGATCAATGTAAATATTGTTGACTTTGATTTTCTGGAAGTCATAGTATATTCGAACTTTGTGTTTGTTAAAGAAATCTCTCCCTAGGATAAGGTTTCTAGACATGCCTTTTGTAATGACAAATGGGTGTTCAAAATTTGTCTCACCTAAGGAAAATTTTATCCATACTGTCCCAACTGATTTTAGTCTTTGTCCTGTGACTGAAGCTAGGTGTGTTTTGGACGGTTGGAATCGTACCAAATGTTGAATCTTCTTAAACAGCTGGAACCTAATAAGGCTGATGGATGCACCTGTATCCACCAGTGCTCTATACTGTTGGCCCTGTATTGACATGATGCAGGAACTGGGGTCCGGATGTATTTTGGTTCCATCATTCAGCATTTCTTCATTATGTATTATTCTGGATGGGCTCACTTGACAATTTCTGTTCTGTGTTGTTTCTTTTGTTTCGGACCAGTTTCTATGGTGGTTACCCTCACTAACGGTCCTGCTTAGTGAGTGACACGTCCGTTTCCCTGACGCATGAGGGGTTGAGGTGTGCCTCTGGTGTATCGGTGTCTGGTATAATCACGTCGGGGTGTAGTGGGTTGTTGCTGTTGGCAAGCGTTCTCCCTTCTGAGTGGTGCATTGGTATAATTTGCTGTACAGGACTTATAGCGATGTCCAATTCTCTCACATGTAAAACATCCCATTGTATTTACATTATGCACATCATGTGGCCTCTGTGCAGGGGGTCTATAGGTACGTGTCCTATCATCTTGGTATCGTGGGCGAGCCCATTGCCTCCTGGCATAATCAACCTCCATAGGTTCATGCTCAGTATAGTCCCTATGGTCTTTTCGGGGTTCCCTACCTATTCTTTGTTGGAACCTTCGGTGGACATTTTCTTCCTGTATTGCTGCTTGGATTGTTTCAGCAATTGTCTTCGTGTCTTTTCTAAAGAGATGCATTCTGATATTATCTGCTCTAAGGCCATCAACAAATATCCACACCAGCTGTATTTCCACATCAGGTGTGGTAGGTATTTCTCCACAAAACGCCTCTTCTGCCATATTGAGGAATCTATCTCCAAAAAGCTGTACTGATTCATCTCTTTCCTGTTTCATGCTTCTAAGGACTGACCAAGCGTGCATTTTGTCTATGATTTTGCCATACCTCTTGATTAGCTCTTTTCTAAGGGACGCGTAGGTCTCTGTGGGGTACTGCTGGGATCTCCTTCTCAAGAAATCAGTCACTAATGAATCGGCGCTTAACAGAGCGATTTTCTTTTTCTCATCATCAGTTATTGCCTCTGCTATTGACGCAAATTTTTCCATGTCGGCCAACCATCTTCTGAATCTTTTCTTGTCTCCATCGAACGGTTGGACGATGGATCGGACCTGGGTGAATTTTGCGTAGTTGTCAGCCTTCCGTAAGTTTTCAGTAATGCGCTGTAGCGCTGTCATTGTGTGTCCTTCCATATTCTGATTGTCTTGGGGCTGTAGTGGTTGTGCATGCGTTTGCTGCTGTTGTTCTACCCCTAGTTGTTGGAAATTCTCTAGTAGTTGTTCCATCTTTTGTTAATGCTTAGTCTGTTTTCCTGCTCGTTATAGAGGACTGGTCACTAGGCACCATATAGAGTAATGTGTAATGCAACAAGTTCTTGCAAAGTATAATTTTTACTGTCCTATAAGTAAATGCATGTAGAATGTTCATATAGTAGCTCATTGGTGCAATATCCCTTTTTGCATCTTTTTATCATCTACAAATTTTCACAATATGGCGAGACTCTCCAATTTCTACAGTGTTCCTTCATTAGGTTAATGTTTACTAGGTTCGACGACATTTTCCATTTATAAATCCAGGTTTCTCTTATGTTTCTTGGTATTCCTTCGGTTTAATAACTTTCAACATAAGGACGTTCTTCCTCAGCAAAGCATTTAGATATAGGATTTTGTTTCATTCTTCGAGCGTAGCTCTGTTGCAGGTATGGCTTCGAGCTCTATCAAAAGGAAGTGCATTTTTACATCGTGATACTTACAAATTGTATAGAAATCTCAAACAAATCACACCACCACATAAGAAATACACTTTGGTTATATAAGTGTGAAGTTGATCTCCTCAACATAAGAAATACACTGCACTGGACTCCGCACGTCCGTAAGGTTTCGCTATCTCATTCTGACTACTTACTAAATGGCGTCGCTTTCTAATTCCAGCCCGATGAAAAAATACTGAGCTCCTGATTGGTTAGGGGGATCACATGACTAGTTATGACATAACTAAAGCGAAGCTAGCCTAAATAAAAATGTATGTCATCTTCTGTTATTATCTTCTGTTTCTCATAAGATATTAATTTATGTTAATCTGTGCTCTTTCCGTTATCAGTGGGGTATAGTCTGTATCCGAAGAAATCATGGTATACCCGGCTACACTAACCTTTGAGGTGATGACAGGAGTACGACAGGGATGCACCTTATCAACCACTCTATTTTTAACAGTCGTAGACTGGGTGATGCGCCAGACAACAGAGGGCAGTCCAAGAGGAATAAGATGGACAACATTTTCTACATTGGAAGATCTGCAATATGCAGATGACATTGCACTGCTAGCACATTCACATCAACACATCCAGGAAAAAACGGATATACTTAATAAGTTTAGCCAGCAGGTGGGCTTGAACATCAATTTAAAGAAGTCTGAGGTCATGACGCTCAATGTGAGCAACCCTGAGCCCATATCAGTAAGGAATCAGCAACTGGTACAGACAGATACCTTCACATACCTAGGAAGCATAGTAACACCAGACGGCGGGGCAGGCAAAGACATCAACATCAGAATGAATAAGGCAAGAACAGCCTTCTTAACCTAAACAACATCTGGAAGTCCTCCCAATACAGCACAAGCACATAATTAAGATTATATCAGAGCTGTGTGCTTTCTGTGCTTCTCTTTGGTGCGGAATGCTTTAGAGTTACAGAAAAGGAAATGTCGAAATTGTCCTCTTTTCACACAACATGCCTAAGAAAAATTCACCGAATCTTTTGGCCGAGTGCCATCGCTAACCAAGGTCTGCTTACTCGTAGCACGCAAGAGGACATGCACACCATCATAGCTGGCAGACGCTGGAGCTGGGTTGGCCATGTCCTCAAAAGAGACACCGATGCCATCACAGGAACAGCTATGCTTTGGACCCCTGAGGGAAGGCGAAAGAGAGGCCGACCAAAAACAACCTGGCGGAATACTGTGGAGTCTGATATGCAAGGGGTGAGCCAGAGTTGGGGCACTGTACGAAGGATGGCCACCGACCGAGCAAAGTGGAATCAATTTGTTGCTGCCCTAGAAGACGCCACTAGGCGTGATGGCCACTGACTGCTTTGACGGTCGGCGGCTAAGGATCAAAGAAGAAGAAGAAGAATGGCAATTTTCACGTGCGGGTTAAAGTGACCCAGTTTTTGGACATTTAAAAAAACTAACCTAGTGCACACAGAAATGTATACACATTTCTCTGCGTTCAGTTTTAATGACAATTTCACTTGTCTTTACAGTTTGCCAATCAATTGGTTTTTGCAACACGCCACCCTAGTTCAATAGGTGAAAAAGTGAGTTGAATTTCTTTTCGTTAGTAAGTCACACATTATTGAAAAACACTTGACTGATCGTTTCCACGGATGAATCAACTTTATTTTGTAATAAATTGTTTACACCTGGTTGCATTTGTGGTGGATTTGGTGTTATAGATGTTATTAATTAAAATTATTTGTCTACCAAGTGAGGTCAGCGGAGTTTAGTAGTTGATGGTTAAGTATTTTCAGGGAACCTATCTGCTACCACCCTATGATCTCACTGGGCGCTATATTTTTACTTATTAGTTATGTGACTACGTCTAAGTGTCTAGGGTAATGAAGATATATTGCAGTTTAAGTCAAAACAATACAAATACACTTTAATTCTATCACATAAATAGGACTGGGTCAATACAACAACCACAAACAGACTAACACTCTAGGATATATCTTATAGAAGTCTGTGGCTGAATATTATGTAATAGGCTATATTACAATTTTATTTGCCCTGATTCAGAATTTTTCTGAGTCAGGACCAACAATAAAATGAAAATTATGGTTTTATTTACATAAAATTAAATACCACAATGGATCTTCTGTCCATATAAAACAATATTACAATCTAATTATATTTAGGTATTACTATAGTCTAAGTTAACACTGGCAATTTATGGTGGGTTGGGGGTGTTCTCATCATCCCCTCTCTTTTCTTTATCTCTTGTGGAATGTTTATTCAACAGTCAAATATTTTATTTATTATGTTTTAATACAAGTGGATGAACTCTTAGTGCCGACATAATGGCACTTATCTTTCTGTTGGTAGTAGTTAAGATGCTGACAATCTCCTATATTTCATGGGTTGATTCGTGGTAGACAGCGTGTACCAGCAAACAAATTTCAATCGAATGACCAATCTGACACAGTCCCTGATGTAGTGTGGTAGACAGCGTGTACCAGCAAAATTTTCAATTTCTCTCACGAAGATAAATACAGCAGGGTTCTGGCACTAGTTCAGTACCAGAACAAAAACCCTGAAACAAGGTTATGATTCTTTATAACACATCTACAATATCATTCCACAAGTAATACATGGTATAATTCAATAAAAAGAAAAGGGTCAGATCCCTCTGACCAACCCATTTCAACCATTCTCATCTGAGATAACAACTCATACCAGTGCTCCTATTCTTCTCCCTAATGGCTACAACGCCTCTGACACTTCAACAATGATCCTCTCCCATAGGATAATGTGGGTTAGCTTTCCCACTGGTAACTGTGGAAATCATTTTAAGTTATACAACTCATGTAAGTTTTACTGCGTGTGAGCAACACCACAGGCCCTGCATAAGTCTGCTAGGGGACCTTTGAACTTAGTCGTAAAACCTTCCCAATAAAGCAGTATCTCACACACCAAATTTTTTTAATAACAAGGTTAATAAATTCGTTCTTACCACAATTCAATGAAAATATCACAAACATACGTTGACTGGCATTAGCATTAATATATAAGTTCAGCTTTGCCCTCGTCCAGACTGCCAAGGTTTTTTATTTCACTCTTAGCACTGCTGTTCTCAACGCAGCTTGCATACTAACAGTTTTGTATCAAATGGCAACAATCCTTGGAAGCATTTTGCCAATATCACTAGACTGGCCCAATCACAGCGAGGGTCTAGCTATTCAACTCAAATTTGAAAAAAAAAAAAACTCCAAACATACTAGGAGTGAGTCTGCAAAATACATTTAGCTTTTGAGCCCACCAATAACCTCCTTCCGTACTCCTATACTAACCAATCAGATCTGAATCACTCTAATGCCTCTTTTTAAACTTGCGTCCCCAAAAAATTTTAATAATTAGAATGAGCAAAAACAACAGTCTTACCGTTCGTAGATATATAGTATTATTTCAATATCTTGGTTAATAATTGGGCTACTATGTATATTAAAACATATTATTGCTCAGGAGACTCTAAGCTATCCATATATATGATTTTTATGGCCATATTCATTGTCGTTTGGATTTTCAAATTTGTCACTGTTAGTCGTCAATTATATACTTTTCCATAAGTCGGCCATCTTTCCCCCTTCTCTATCATTTTTATTAAAAATAAAACAACTTGTTTGGGGTACGTCAGAAATACACTACTAGGCAGGAAATGAGAGCTCTCTGTGTGTTTATACATTTCAACTGCGAGAATATAGTACGAGGCATGTGGCTTTGCGTCTTGTTTTTCAAATCTGCTAAAGCCAATACTGTCGCGCGATCGTTACAATTTTGCGTTTCAAAACCCAAACGCGTGACAATGGTATCATTTCTTCTGTCGCTCCTTCATCCACCTCCCTTCTTCTCTCTCTCGGTCTTGGAACAAATATTCCTTGACCCTGCAAAAATGTTATATTTAATTCTCAAAGACGAACTAGGAAAGCGTGTAAGATTTGACGGCGAGATCATTTTCTAAGCATTCCCACTGTACAAAATTCAGCGCTCTACTGGCGTAGAAGACGACGATAGGCAACCACACACGGGCGGGTTTATTTATTATCATAATAGTAAAATCTTACTGAATTTAGCGATTATCTCACAGATTTCGCTACATACCTCCCCTCCTAAAACATGCATTCATTGCAGGTTATAATCTGTGAGATAAATTAGCGCAAATGAAGTCCTACGCGTTTTTCTGATTTTCATCATAAGGATGTCTACTTAAAAAGTCGGCAACCACATTCTGAGAACCGGGAATATATTCAATCGTAAATGAATAAGGCTGTAAGAGCAACGACCATCTTAATAACCTAGCATTTTGATGCTTTGCCTGTGACAAAAATACGAGCGGCTGATGATCTGTTTGGACCACGAAGGTTCTACCATACAGATAGATCTGGAATTTTGTTATAGCCCAGATTAACGCTAAACATTCCTTTTCACTTGTTGAATAATTTTTTTCTTCTTTGTTCAACTTGCGGCTTGCATAAGCGGCTGGGTTCAATTCCCCATCTTGTGAAGAGGACCTTTGCAACAATGTAGCCCCTAGGCCCACATTGCTTGCGTCACTTCTCACGATAAATTCTTGATTTAAGTCAGGCAGTTTCAATACCGGCCTGCTGTGAGTTTTTCCTTTAACTCCTGGTATGCCCATTCACACTGTGCTGACCAATTAATTGTATCAGGTTGTCCCTTACGAGTTAAATCCGTCAGAGGAGCACATATAGAGTTAAAATGTTTAATGTACTTTTGGTAAAACCTACACAACGACACAAAAGATCGCACATCTTTCTTTGTCTGTGGCCTCGGTGCTCTCTGCAATTTCTCCAGGTTCTTGGGGTCAGGGGTCGTGCTACCCTGATGTACCGTATGTCCCAAGAATTCCAACTCTTTACATCCAATACAACATTTGGTTGGTCTAGCAGTCAAGTTAGCCTCTCTGAGTCTATCAAACAGCATATTCAAAGAGTTAACGTGTTCCTCAAATGTTTCAGTAGCGATGAGGATATCATCCATAAAATTCGAGATGCATGCATTTTTCAGGGGATCCAACAATTTTCGCATCATCATAGCAAACACACTCGGGGCATTTCTCAACCCAAACATCAACATGTTCAACTCATAATGGCCTTCCGAGGTGCTAAAGGCTAAATAAGGTCGAACCTCAGGCTTTACTGGAATTTGATAATAGCCTTTGCTAAGATCCACCTTAGAAAAATATTTTGCCCTGTACAGCCTGGCAAATAGTTGATTTGTATCAGGTAATGGATCCACCTGACCTTCTGTGACAGCATTCAGTTTCCTGTAATCTATGCACAGTCTATGTTCCCCAGATGGTTTCCGCAACAAAACCACACTAGAGCTATAAGGAGATTCACTGTGAGAAATAATCCCTTCTTGTAACAAATAATCTATCTCCTCTTTCAAAGCTTTTTCCTTAGCGAAATGAATAGAATAGGGCCTCATACAGATGGGTGTTGGGTCTAGTAGTTTCATATCATATTAAAACAATTTTGTGTGCCCCGGCTTATCTGTTAACACGTCTGTATGTTTCTCCGGGACCTTTTGAATCGTCTCCCTCTGTCCTTTTGTCAGGTGATTACTGATCTTCACCTGTGCAAACGTTTCACTGGGTTTCAGTGGATATTCAAATGAGGTGAGAGGGTCATTTTTCATTTCGGTTGCGATAGACAAGGCCATTAAATGTGTTCCTTCCTGGATTTGCCTGTCCAGATATTTCTTTATAAGGTTCACATGATAGACTTTTTTCCTTTCCCTTCTTGTCTGTCTTATAGTTTGTTCTGGATCCCTTTTCCAAAACTGTATATGGACCTTGCCATCCGATTTGAAGTTTATTGCTGCTGCCAGGTAGTAGAAGAAGCACCTTCTCCCCTACAGCAAGCTCCCTATCCTTCGCTTTCTTATTATAATAAGCAGCATGCTTCTTCCTGGCTTGTCTCAAATTATCATTTACCAGTTTCCAGCTAGTTTTTAAACGAGTGGTCAGTTCGTTCATATATTGATATGATGAGGTAACAGTCTCTTCTGCCTTCTCGTCGGTAAACGTCCTTAACAATGCTTCCAATGGACCTTTTATTGGCCTCCCAAATAACAGGGTTGCCTGCATATTTTTCATGGCACCGGCAACTATCATATAATTAGAAGGGTGGTGGTGGTGACTTTTCTTCCTTTTATCATCACTCACAAATCCTCCACTACCAATTCTTTTCCGGGGTTTTTCTCCCTACTTTAATTTTCTTGTGAGAGATCTTCTCTCTCTTTTTCATCTTCCTCCAGTTCACATAATTTCGACCGAGGGATTGTCGGCTTATTCTGGGGTAAAATCACTCTATGTACTCGCTGCATAGTGGCCATTCTAACAAATTCGATTGAAGACTGGGTGTGAAAAGGGGGTTCCCATTCCACTGTGTCTACTTTATTATAATTATTTTTATTTTCAGGCCTAAGTTTGCCCCGTGGCGTTTCTAGGTCCTGATTATTATTTTCCCCATATGGGGGTGTTCCCTCATGAAATATGCCGCAGGCTTCTACAAAATTTACAATGTCTATCATTACATCTGGCCAATAATAATTTTGAGAAACCTTTTGGCAGATGGTACCTACTTTTTCGTGGTCCCCATCTTTTCCAACATGTAAACTCCTTATTACGTCTGCCCTAAACATCTTGGGAAGTACCAGTTGTCCGTGACCATTTGAACGAGTTCCGGTCTTCCTATATAAGAGTTTATTTTTCATATAGTAATCTCCCTTGCTTGGAGGTGTGTGACATTTAGGCAATTTTTTAAAACATGGCTTGAGTGACCTGTCCTCAGCCTGTGCCTTCGTCATCTCCTCTGGATAAGTATTTATGGGTTCATCTTCTTCCTTCTTCGACTGTGACCTGGTCTTCACTGTGGCCATAATCACAGGTCTCTAGGAAGTCCCCAAGAAGACATAACGACACCCCAATATCAGAGGGTAGATGGGTTCATTAATCACTGCTGCTTTGATTACTCCTTCCACATAGCGAGTTTTCACCGTTATCCTTGCGATGGGAAGTGTCATGGATGCTACATCCTTAGTCGCCCCTTGTATCTCCACTGTTTCTGTGGTATACTGATCTGGGTTCACTAGGTGAGAACTCACGACTGAATCAAAATCTAAACCTGTATCATACAGGCACCTTATGGGGGGGGGGGGTGATAAGGTTCCTGCTGTCCAGCGGGTATGTCCTTTAATCCCTTGTTCCCCGTTTTCATAGCAGCGAAGTTAGAAGGTTTCCTTTTACAAACATTGGTGTTATGAGTGTTCCTCTTATACCATTTACACCATATCGTTCCTTGATTGAAAGGTTTTCTTTCATCATATTTTCGGTCATTGAACTGTGGGTTTTTTCACGATAATCGACTCTTGGCCTATCAAAGTTGGGTTTACCTTTGTTACCTTGATCTCTATGGTCAAACTTATTTTGGTTATGAGGGGCCTTATTTTGTTCTATAGGTTTCTTTCTAGCGCCAGCTACCTCTGCCTAGGCCGCCTGATACCTCTCAGCGACATTAAGTACCTCGCCCAACTTCTCTACACCTTTTTCCATGAGAAACTTTCTCAGGTCAGGAGCCATGGACTCTCTTTATTGCTCTATCATGATCATCTCTTCAAGATCTTGGGTCTTCCCCAGAGCAGTCCATTTCTCCAAATAGGTTTCCAATCTGGCAGAGAATTGGTGGTATGTCTCCCCAGACAAAAGTTTGGCATTTCTAAACTTCTTACGATAAAATTCACCATTCTTCTCGTATCTTAACAAAAGAGCCTGCTTTAACATGTCATAATTGTCTTGGCCATCCCTGCTCATTTTTGAAAAAAACTTCATAAGCTGTCCCCCTAAGACCTTGGGATAACTTCAGACTCCATCTTTCTTTTTCTAGCCCATAAGTTGTAGCTAATACCTCATACCTGCTTAAATATGATTCAATATCATTATCTCTCTGTGACAGACGAACTCAGCTGACCCTGAATTGTTGTATGATATGGTACGACCCTTCGTAACGACCCCTTCGGATAACATCAGTGTCCCCGAATATTGTGGTAACTTTTCGTCAAACGGGATTTTTTTCCACCTGGACTCATTAGCATGCAACCTTTCCACGCAGATTGTCAACACGTTTGCTGATTAATATGTGGACAGTTTATCTACCGTACATTCTGGTCATCGCATTGATTTAAGGAGAGAATAAACCACGCCCACGGATATCTCTTGAGCAATCATATGCAGTTATTTTCATTAACTTGGCCCAGTGGGGGCGGTGCCAGAATCAAACAGAAAGTAGCGGCACACGATCAAACAGGCACTGAGGGATCTCAGGAAAGACTAGCGGCGCTATCAAAGGCAGTAGTGGTCCCTGAAACGAGCGACGCAAGTTTCTTGCCGGTATTTCGCATCTCGGTGTTAACCACAGAACCGATCGCAGTGGACGCGAACGGGAAAGCTGACGCGGACGCAGCGAGCGGAGATACGGAAGACCCGGGGCGGCATCTCTCTTTAGTCTGGCGGTCAGATCCCCGAAAGCCTCCTGAGATCTAAACAGGTGTCAAATTCTAACATGTCCCCCCAGTCTTGCATTCCAGTTAGATATATACAGACCACGAAGAAAGCCATTTTATCATTCGGTCGCCAGAGATTTAAGATTCACTAGCTATAGTAGAAATTTTGCTAGATTTCCATCTGAATTGGTGGCTACATTGGAGTGATTTCTTTTTCTGTGCACGATATAATATATTTGTTAAAGTGATCAGTGGCCTAGTGCTTTCATTTTATTTCACTGGATTTTGTGTTTATTTAAATCTATTAAATTAAACTCATCCCAAAAGTTCCAGTGGAAAATTTAATGATATATCTATTATAATATTTCCAAAAATAATAGATGCTTAAATGTTAAAGTAACTTTTAAAGTCGCGAAGGAATTTATAATTAATAAATTTAGTTAAGTCATATATATAGATGTGTATTTTAACCATTAGACTCGTGACGTGTTTTCTTAAATACATAATTAAATACGCGAGTGTATATAATAGTCTTAATGGTAAATTTATTGCGCGTTAGAATATTATTTGATTTTTGCAGTATGATTATGTTGTTATGGTTTTTTTTATCTTTTTCTATAGAATGATCACCTTTGCAATCCCAGCAATAAAGAAATCATACAGAGTCTTTCAGACTCGGTTCTTAAACTTCCAGACATATTGATGAAACATTTTAAATTTAATCTTGTGGCGGTCCGATGCGGCCTAGCTATCATAATTACATGAAAGAAAGCCTACCCAAGAACATTTAAATAAACCATCAAATTAAATTACAATCTGTAAGATAAACTAGAAGATGAACAGTTGCCAGTAGCAATATTTTATTTACTGCTCTACTGTGAGAGAGTACCTATTTACCTCAACTGTGAATGAGCCTGGTTTTTCCTCACTGGATTTAAAACCTACTGGTCAGTTGCTATCATCACGCCTTGAAGGAATTTTACCTCCAGCAGCGAAATTAAAGAGACCACTTCAATCTCACTCCTGTATTGAATTGTGTCAGTGCCATCCCATAGTCTCCTTTTTATATAATAAAACACAAGAACTCTTAGGCTTCAAGTCCGGCGATAAGTGGGAATACTTGCTATCAGCAAACCTCGCTACATCTGGGGCGGGACATCGAAGTACCAGACATTTTCATATGTCAAGAGTGTAATTGCTGTTTATATAATTCTATGGATTGTCTGATGCTGCAATCTGTAAGTGTGTGTGAGTATATGAGTGTGGGCCCTCACAAGCGTGCATGAATGACAGGAGATTTAATTTTGCAAACCATTTGTTAACTTGCCTAACGGGTGATACATTTTCTGTATACCCTGCATTGTTCCTTTAAGTGGGATATTTAGTTAACTCTGTTTACCCCCCCCCCCCTCTTTTTTCATTTGCTTAGTAAAGGGAAGAACAATTGGGAATAACAGGATTTTTGTCTACCACCTATACCTAATATTGTAACACCTCTTTCAGAGTAATTAAATCCACTGTTGGGTTACATTACCTATGTTCCTGATAAATATCTATCTTTGGACTGGGTTTATCTTTGTCTAATAAGCGGGAAGGGCTTAGTCGATACCAATCTTCTTCACCCCCTCCCCACCTTGTTATTTGTATTTTCTGTACTTATGATATTTTTTCTGTAACACATGATTATCGTTGTGATTGATTTTTTAATGTTAATAAACAGCATAAACTTATTTAGTACTGTGTTGGAATACCCAAAGCCCAAATTTCCCCTATCTGTTTAATATAGTTTGTATTCACGTGCGTCTGTGTGTTTGAAGCACCAAATCGGTGTGAGCGCAGGTGTGTGTCTGGAAACTGGCAAATAATTGTTTGACCAGGAGAGTTTGAAGAGAAAATTGAGAGGAACGATTTGTCGTAAATAAGTCTGTCCTTACTCTCCCCAGCACTCTGTGAAGCAACTATTTACTCTCTAACCTTTCCTATAACTGAGCTTTCACCATCATTCTCCACTCTAAACAGGGCCACTATTTCTAAGACTCTTTCTCTCAAAATAAATTTACGACAATATTTGGCTGGCTCGCCGGGATAAAGATATTTTTGAGTCTGATCTAAGTCTGGGTCTAACTAGATAGAGTGTGAATGATCTGTCTTTGTGAAGTAGGGAAATAAATCAAATTAATTACACCGCTAGACAACGCCTTTTAGTATTTGGGTCGTCCACACAGCATATTTACAGGTTGTTTTCTTTCCACAGCAGTAGAAAGTACGGATAATCATAAATTCGGTTAGCTAAATTATCCTCTGGCAGAGAAAATTAATTTTTTTTCTTTATAATATTTGCTGGGATTGCGTGATTGTTTTTACAGTCACTAAAGGTTTTTGAAGTTAAAAAGAGTTGAGCTTAGCTAAAGGCGTCTTGTTCTGACTTCTTTAAGTCTAGTTAACACGTCTCTTCTCATAAACTGACTTCAGGGGCGGAGTTTTGTGACGGAGAATTAAAATTATAGGGACAATTTTTTTCCTTTTAAATTGTTTTAATATAAATCTTTCTCTACTGTTAGTAAAAGTAGATTTTTTTTCTAGTGTAACTTACCATTTTAACGTGGCATAGTCGCTTGCGTTAAGGGTCTTAAGTGACAATAATAGCAGCGATAAGTTTGCACATTATAAAGTAGGAGGTAACACAAGTAAATTTATACTTTGTGTTTTTTTCTCGTAGCGGCTTTGAGTTTTTTCCCCTTCTTGTTCTTTCTTACTATTCTCTAGTCTTAGAAGCATTACGTTCTTTGGCATGGTAGAGCGAATTAGGATAAGATCCATTTTGAGACAGGAGGTGAAGGACTCAGGATTAGAAGGAGAAGCCGCGAACCTGTTTGTCAACAGGGAACTTGAAAGGTATGACCCGGAGCAACAGAGAGTAAAGCTGAGAGCAAGGAAGAAAAAGAGAGAGCAGAGAGGAAAGAAGCACAGGATAGAGCAGAGAAGAAAGAAGCGGAAGAGAGGGCAGAAGCTAAGAAGAAAGAAGAGGACGACCGTCAATTGGAGCAGAAGAAAATTGAGGCAGAGATAGAAGCTCGCAGGGAAAGAGAGAGAGAGAGAGAAGGAAAGACAGCACGAACTGGCGCTTAAGGCTTTAGAGAGTCGGAGCGCCTCTACTTCAAATAACGGAGAGCTGTCTTCGCCCCAGTCTCAGTCAATGGATCTCTCCAGCACTCAATCTGCCCAATTAACTGCGATGTCTTTTGCTTTAGAGTCTTTTCCTAGACCCAATGAAAAAATTGACACCTTCCTAGAGAATTTAGAGAGGCTCGCAAATCTGTATGGGTTAGAGAGTTACCGTTGGGCACTTAAACTCTCAACGTCATTAAAAGGTATGACGTGTACACAAAGCTGGGAACCAACCAACATGATTACGACATACTGAAGAAGGCCTTGTAGAACGGTTTGAGATGACCGCCCGAAAATTTCTGCATATGTTCAGAAACAGCCGGAAAGAGAGCACGGAAACATTTCCGCAGTTCTCTTCACGTCTCACGGGCTATTTGACAAAGTGCATTGAATTATCTGACCTACCTCTTACATATGAGGGACTACTTGAACTTGTTCTTGTGGAACAGATAAAGTCAACTTTGTCAAACGAAACCCGTAGATTTTTTGCTGAACAGGGCGCAGTCAGGCTTGAGGACATTCTCAATAAGGCAGAACGCTATACCAATGCAATGGCCGAACTTCCCAGCACTAAACGTAAACCCACAGATGAGCCATCTCGTAAACAAAATTTAGAGCAGTCATCCTATTCCTCAAATTCCTCTCAGAATTATAACCAACGAGAAAATAATACCCAGAGGCCTCCCCAGGAAAAATCGAAATTCTACAAAACCCGATCTTCCCCAAATAATAATTCTGATCAACCCACCAAGCCTACTTGGTAGCGCGGCCACCAAGGTCAAGGAAAATGGAAGACCCCTACACCAGGAACGTCTGATCAGGGCAAGCAAACCGGGCCTAACCGCATCGGATGCCTGCATACAGCCTCGCCAGGTAGAGTCAATGTCAGTGATTCTCAACCTGAGGGGGACCAACCCTCAACGCGAGGAACTGTAATTTTGAATGGTACCTCAACTACTTGTCTCTTTGACACTGGATTAAGCTTTAGTTGTATTGTCGCTAGGCACCTAGTCAAACCAGGTCAGGAGACAGAGGAAACCGTCAAACTTAGTGGAGTTTTCAAGAGTGATGCACCCAGGACGCTTCCTATCGCACTGGTAGAAATACACTCTGATTTTGTCAGAGGTGTTATTAAAGCGGCCATTATGGATGATCCCATCTACCCAGTTATCCTGGGATGTAGATACGTGTTTATTGGGAGACCTAAGGAGCCGATTGTGGCAGCGGTAACCACAAGAGGGCAAACCAAGAAGGAGAGGGAGCCTGCGCCAAATTTGTTGCCGAATGAACTGAAGGAGGCGCAACAAAAGGACCCTACTCTGGAGCTCTGCTTTAGAAAACTGCCCATGGCTAAGGACCCCAGACACAACGGAGACATCTTTTCTAAGGATGGCGTATTGTATCGTAGAACGGGCAACCCGGACACGGGGAATAACCAGCTCCTAGTACCGACGCAGTACAGAAGCCAGATCTTAGAAATGGGGCACTCTCTTCCCTTTAGCGGACATATGGGACAAAACGCCACTATTCAGCGAATAAAAACCCACTATTGGTGGCCAGGAATGAACTCTGACATTATCAGGTATGTGAAATCCTGCGCCCAGTGCCAACGGGTAGCACCCAAGCACTTGACACCCCCAGTACCCATGGGGCAAATGCCAATTGTGGAGACTCCATTTGAACGGGTTGCTGTCGACATCATTGGACCCCTGGAAAGGACCAAAAGAAGGAACAGGTTCATCCTGACCTTAGTCGACACTTGCACAATGTGGGCCGAAGCTATACCGCTAACATGCACAGATTCCAAGCATGTCGCAGAAGCCCTCGTGCAAATTTTTACACGGTTGGGATTCCCTCAACAAGTTTTGACGGACAATGGATCCCAATTCCGTAGCCTGTTAATGGAGGAGATCTTTAAGATCTTGAGGGCCAAACATATCCACACAAGTCCCTACCATCCGGCCGGAAATGGGCTCGTGGAACGTTTTAATGGCAGCCTCACCACCATGTTACGTAAGCTGGGTCAGGAGAAACCGGAAGACTGGGACCTATATATATCGGCTGCCTTATTCGCCTACCGAGAGGTACCCCAAGCGTCTACGGGATTCCCGCCTGCTACACTTTTATTTGGCAGACCTATAAAGGGGCCACTAGAAGCCTTACTTCGGTCCCTGACAGACCAAAAGGCTGACGAGACAGTCGTCTCTGCAAGCAAGTATGTATCTGAGCTCAAGGAAAGGCTAAAGCTAGGATGGGATCTAGCTACAACCAACCTTAAGAAAGCCCGCGCTAAACACACTAAAAGATACAACAAAGCTGCAAAAGAGAGAGAACTACAACCAGGGGGAAAAGTTTTGTTGCTACTTCCAACCGGAAGCAATAAACTTCGCATCGGATGGCAAGGGCCGTTTACCGTCCTTAAAAAGATCTCACGTACCAATTACAAGATCTCCATCAAAGGAAAGGAGAAGGTCTTCCACATAAATCTGCTTAAGAAATATTTGGAAAGACCGGTGCCATCCTCCGAGCATCTCCTGGCTGTCGCCATAGCAACGGAAGACGAGGAAGATGATGATGGTTGCATGGAGTACCCATTGCAACCCACAGAATCCTTTAAAGATGTCAAGTTCGGCGACAATCTCTCACCAGAACAACAAACAGAAACCAGGGCGCTACTAAAACAGTACAGTGCAGTCTTAACGGATGTACCTGGTCGAACAAATCTCATCGAATTTGATATGAAATTAACAAACGAGACCCCTGTTCGAACCAGAGTTTACCCCATCCCGTACGCTAAAGCTGATGCACTTCGCGGAGAAATAGACAAGCTGCGTCAGGCAGGAATTATCAGTGAGTCTACATCTCCTTACAGTTCGAGTGTAGTGCTGTTGCAGAAGCCCAATAAGGAAGTTCGGCTGTGTATAGATTACCGGCTGCTAAACGCTGTAACGGAATTCCAGCCCGAACCTCTCCAAACTGTTTCTGAGTTGTTCACCAAGCTCAGCAAAGCAAAGATTTTCTCCAAGATTGACCTCAGTAAAGGTTATTATCAAATACCAGTCAAGGAGGAAATTAAACCTTTGTTAGCTTTCAGCACTAGTGAAGGACATTACACATTTAATGTGATGCCGTTCGGATTGCATAACGCACCAGGAGTGTTCACCAGGATGATGAGGAAGCTTCTAGAACCTTTGCAAAGTCCCCATATCCATAATTTCATGGATGACATATTAATTGCATCGGAAACCTACGAAGAACATATTGCTACGGTTGCTATGCTCCTCAGGAGACTACAGGAAACTGGTCTCACAGCCAGACCTAGCAAATGTCTCATCGGGTTTGAAAAGCTAGACTTCCTGGGGCATACTATTTCTCACGGCTGTAGTTGGCCCGTTAAGAAAAACGTGGAGAAAATAATTGCAGCTAAAAGGCCCCGAACCAAGAAAGACACTCGTTCGTTCCTATCACTATGTGCATACTATCAGAAATACATCCAGAACTTCAACGGACTGACGGCACCTCTGACTGACCTCACAAAGAAAGGTTGTCCTGATAAGGTCATTTGGGATCAAAAGTGCGAACACGCGTACAGCACTTTGAAAGGACAGTTGTCTGCATACCCCATTTTGAGGTTGCCTGACCTCAAGAAACCTTTTGTACTGCGGGTCGACGCGTCAGGTCAGGGCATCGGGTCAACACTGCTTCAAGCCGATGACAGTAACCCGAACATGCTATTTCCAGTTGCCTATGGCAGTCGGAAATTAAATAAAGCTGAACGGAACTACAGCGTAGTCGAAAGAGAATGTCTCGCTCTGATTGACGGTATCAGACGCCATCATGAGTTTCTCTATGGTACATCTTTCACGGTGCAAACAGACCACGCTCCGTTAGCCTTTCTTGGTGCCAATAAAGAATTTAACGCAAGGATCATGCGTTGGGCCCTTCTTTTAAGCGTTTATTCTTTCAAAGTGGAATACATTCCGGGAAGACAGAATGTCGGGGCTGATTTCCTGAGTAGAAACTGGACTACGGAGGAAGAGGAGGAAGTTGAAGATACCAATCATCCAAAAGCTACCGATCAGGGCAGCTTCATTGTCATAAATCAAACATGAAAAGATGTTTTCATGTCTCAAAAGAGGGGACGATTGTGACAGACGAACTCAGCTGACCCTGAATTGTTGTATGATATGGTACGACCCTTCGTAACGACCCCTTCGGATAACATCAGTGCCCCCGAATATTGTGGTAACTTTTCGTCAAACGGGATTTTTTTCCACCTGGACTCATTAGCATGCAACCTTTCCACGCAGATTGTCAACACGTTTGCTGATTAATATGTGGACAGTTTATCTACCGTACATTCTGGTCATCGCATTGATTTAAGGAGAGGTTAAATCACGCCCACGGATATCTCTTGAGCAATCATATGCAGTTATTTTCATTAACTTGGCCCAGTGGGGGCGGTGCCAGAATCAAACAGAAAGTAGCGGCACACGATCAAACAGGCACTGAGGGATCTCAGGAAAGACTAGCGGCGCTATCAAAGGCAGTAGTGGTCCCTGAAACGAGCGACGCAAGTTTCTTGCCGGTATTTCGCATCTCGGTGTTAACCACAGAACCGATCGCAGTGGACGCGAACGGGAAAGCCGACGCGGACGCAGCGAGCGGAGATACGGAAGACCCGGGGCGGCATCTCTCTTTAGTCTGGCGGTCAGATCCCCGAAAGTCTCCTGAGATCTAAAAAGGTGTCAAATTCTAACATGTCTCCCCAATCTTGCATTCCAGTTAGATATATACAGACCACGAAGAAAGCCATTTTATCATTCGGTCGCCAGAGATTTAAGATTCACTAGCTATAGTAGAAATTTTGCTAGATTTCCATCTGAATTGGTGGCTACATTGGAGTGATTTCTTTTTCTGTGCACGGTATAATATATTTGTTAAAGTGATCAGTGGCTAGTGCTTTCATTTTATTTCACTGGATTTTGTGTTTATTTAAATCTATTAAATTAAACTCATCCCAAAAGTTCCAGTGGTAAATTTAATGATATATCTATTATAATATTTCCAAAAATAATAGATGCTTAAATGTTAAAGTAACTTTTAAAGTCGCGAAGGAATTTATAATTAATAAATTTAGTTAAGTCATATATATAGATGTGTATTTTAACCATTAGACTCGTGACGTGTTTTCTTAAATAAATAATTAAATACGCGAGTGTATATAATAGTCTTAACGGTAAATTTATCGCGCGTTAGAACATTATTTGATTTTTGCGGTATGATTATGTTGTCATGGTTTTTCTATAGAATGATCACCTTTGCAATCCCAGCAATAAAGAAATCATACAGAGTCTTTCAGACTCGGTTCTTAAACTTTCAGACATATTGATGAAACATTTTAAATTTAATCTTGTGGCGGTCCGATGCGGCCTAGCTATCATAATTACACGAAAGAAAGCCTACCCAAGAACATTTAAATAAACCATCAAATTAAATTACAATCTGTAAGATAAACTGGAAGATGAACAGTTGCCAGTAGCGATATTTTATTTACTGCTCTACTGTGAGAGAGTACCTATTTACCTGAACTGTGACTGAGCCTAGTTTTTCCTCACTGGATTTAAAACCTACTGGTCAGTTGCTATCGTCAAGCCTTGAAGGAATTTTACCTCCATCAGTGAAATTAAAGAGACCACTTCATCCTGACCCCTGTATTGAATTGTGTCAGTGCCATCCCATAGACTCTTTTTTATATAATAAAACACAAGAACTCTTAGGCTTCAAGTCCGGCGATAAGTGGGAATATTTGCTATCAGCTACCCTCGCTACATCTGGGGCGGGACATCGAAGTACCAGACATTTTCATATGTCAAGAGTGTAATTGCTGTTTATATAATTCTATGGATTGTCTGATGCTGCAATCGGTAAGTGTGTGTGAGTATATGAGTGTGGGCCCTCACAAGCGTGCATGAATGACAGGAGATTTAATTTTGCAAACCATTTGTTAACTTGCCTACCGGGTGATACATTTTCTGTATACCCTGCATTGTTCCTTTAAGTGGGATATTTAGTTAACTCTAATAACCCCCCCCCCCTTTTTTTTCATTTGCTTAGTAAAGGGAAGAACAATTGGGAATAACAGGATTTTTGTCTACCACCTATACCTAATATTGTAACACCTCTTTCAGAGTAATTAAATCCACTGTTGGGTTACATTACCTATGTTCCTGATAAATATCTATCTTTGGACTGGGTTTATCTTTGTCTAATAAGCGGGAAGGGCTTAGTCGATACCAATCTTCTTCACCCCCTCCCCACCTTGTTATTTGTATTTTCTGTACTTATGATATTTTTTCTGTAACACATGATTATCGTTGTGATTGATTTTTTAATGTTAATAAACAGCATAAACTTATTTAGTACTGTGTTGGAATACCCAAAGCCCAAATTTCCCCTATCTGTTTAATATAGTTTGTATTCACGTGCGTCTGTGTGTTTTGAAGCACCAAATCGGTGTGAGCGCAGGTGTGTGTCTGGAAACTGGCAAATAATTGTTTGACCAGGAGAGTTTGAAGAGAAGATTGAGAGGAACGATTTGTCGTAAATAAGTCTGTCCTTACTCTCCCCAGCACTCTGTGAAGCAACTATTTACTCTCTAACCTTTCCTATCACTGAGCTTTCACCATCATTCTCCACTCTAAACAGGACCACTATTTCTAAGACTCTTTCTCTCAAAATAAATTTACGACACTCTCTCAACAAAATAATCTAAATGGAACCCCATGGCTGAGTTGGAGGCCCCCTGACTAGCAGTAGCATCAGAGGTAGAGGGGCTGTCACCATTTTAAGGAGCATGGCCTTGCAACTTTAACTACCTTAGTCGCAACTCATGCTCCCTCTGTAATCTTTTATCTTCTGCTTCACTTTCTAATCTTTTCTCCTCCTTTTCTGCTTCCCTTTCGGCAATCTGTTTTCTCTCCTCTTTTTCTGCCTCCAATTTCTTTTCTTCAAATTGGAGCCGTTTAATCTCAGCTTCTCTATCAGCCTCTAAGGCCCTAGCCTCATGGTCAGCCTCAATATGCAACCTTTTGATTTCTTTCTCTGCTTCTAATTGCATTCTCCTTTCTGCTTCTAACTTTCTAGCCTCCCTATCAATAAATTTGTCACAGTTTGAGGTTACATACTGGACCAGTTCTGGCCCATCCATGCCCATCTCTTTGGCAGTCTGCACAGCAGCAGATCTGAACTTTGCCAAGTCAGCCATATTATATCAAGAAACGTTAACAATATACTAAGGTAACTTATCAACTCTGACTAAACAACAACTATAAGCACTGACAGTTCATCTACTATTTAATTTCCACAAAAGAATACTTTTAATTTTATTATATGAGATTCTTATCTATGTATTAGTAGAAGTTTAAAATCCCGGAAGCGAGCTACCCAATATGTGTGGTGGATTTGGTGTTATAGATGTTATTAATTAATATTATTTGTCTACCAAGTGAGGTCAGCTGAGTTTAGTAGTTGATGGTTAAGTATTTTCAGGGAACCTATCTGCTACCCCCCTATGATCTCACTGGACGCTATATTTTTACTTATTAGTTATGTGACTACGTCTAAGTGTCTAGGGTAATGAAGATATATTGCAGTGTAAGTCAAAACAATACAAATACACTTTAATTCTATCACATAAATAGGACTGGGTCAATACAACAACCACAAACAGACTAACACTCTAGGATATATCTTATAGAAGTCTGTGGCTGAATATTATGTAATAGGCTATATTACAATTTTATTTGCCCTGATTCAGAATTTTTCTGAGTCAGGACCAACAATAAAATGAAAATTATGGTTTTATTTACATAAAATTAAATACCACAATGGATCTTCTGTCCATATAAAACAATATTACAATCTAATTATATTTAGGTATTACTATAGTCTAAGTTAACACTGGCAATTTATGGTGGGTTTGGGGTGTTCTCATCATCCCCTCTCTTTTCTTTATCTCTTGTGGAATGTTTATTCAACAGTCAAATATTTTATTTATTATGTTTTAATACAAGTGGATGAACTCTTAGTGCCGACATAATGGCACTTATCTTTCTGTTGGTAGTAGTTAAGATGCTGACAATCTCCTATATTTCATGGGTTGACTCGTGGTAGACAGCGTGTACCAGCAAAAAATTTCAATCGAATGACCAATCTGACAAGTCCCTGACGTAGTGTGGTAGACAGCGTGTACCAGCAAAATTTTCAATTTCTCTCACGAAGATAAATACAGCAGGGTTCTGGCACTAGTTCAGTACCAGAACAAAAACCCCGAAACAAAGTTATGATTCTTTATAACACATCTACAATATCATTCCACAAGTAATACATGGTATAATTCAATAAAAAGAAAAGGGTCAGATCCCTCTGACCAACCCATTTCAACCATTCTCATCTGAGATAACAACTCATACCAGTGCTCTTATTCTTCTCCCTAATGGCTACAACGCCTCTGACACTTCAACAATGATCCTCTCCCATAGGATAATGTGGGTTAGCCTTCCCACTGGTAACTGTGGAAATCATTTTAAGTTATACAACTCATGTAAGTTCTACTGCGTGTGAGCAACACCACAGGCCCTGCATAAGTCTGCTAGGGGAACTTTGTACTTAGTCGTAAAACCTTCCCAAAAAAGCAGTATCTCTTACACCAAATTTTTTTAAAAACAAGGTTAATAAATTCGTTCATACCACAATTCAATGAAAATATCACAAACATACGTTGACTGGCATTAGCATTAATATATAAGTTCAGCTTTGCCCTCGTCCAGACTGCCAAGGTTTTTTATTTCACTCTTAGCACTGCTGTTCTCAACGCAGCTTGCATACTAACTGTTAAGGAACTTCTTCTTCTGGCTCTAGTATGTTGAATGATGTCTAGGGATGTTGTATTAATGTTCTGCAAAGTAGTCACCAAAACTCTGGCCACAGTTATTCTATTTGTAATCGAACTGTTTTACTTATACGAAGTCTTCTTTCATATGACCCACTGTCATTAAATATTAACTGGTTATCTCTATCACTTCATGCTTCCAACTGGAAATCAATTCTCGAAAACTTCTGTGATTATGACTTTCACTTTAATTAACACAGGAACTTATGTGAGCGACACATTGCTCTTAATACAATTTGACATTGTTCATTTAAATCCTCGATTCTTCATTTCATAGATTACTTCTGCATAAGTATATGCTTCTTCACAATTCTCTAGGCTATCAAGACTTATCTTCTTTTGAGTGCTTCCATAGCATAATTATTTCCCTCATATTCTATTCTTGGAATTCCACTTGATATATTTAGATATCCTTTCATCTCAATACTGTTTCAATTCGGTGCCTTCCTGCACATCTTCTTTTAGTCGGCAATTATATTTTATTCGGGTACTCATGCCCTTCCATGACGGTTGCGATAACCTCTATAAGTTCAATTATGTCTCTTTGGCTATACTCGCCTAAATCTTACCCGAAATCTCATACTACCTTGACGAGATGGGTTTATCCTCAAATGAATTAGAATTACATTAGATTTCTGCTTGAAATCTGCATCCAATATGAACACTTTTAAAGTAGAATCAAGTACACTGCCATAAGTGGACCTTGCCACACCAGCCGACACTGTGGAATCCTGTAACTATCTTCTACGTCATTTTACGCTACTTCGTAGTCATAGTTAATGATCGCATTTATTTTGTGTTTGGTGAGTGTACAACATGGTGCAAAGCGATCTCTCTCCAACTCCACTTTAACATAATCGCTATGCACCATGATGCGCACTCAACATTACCCCCTCGTCCCGCGAGCGTTTACCTCGGGTGGACGCTAAATAAAATATTAAGTAAACACAAATTATTCCCAATCAAAACCGATTAAATATGATTAATTTCGATTAAGAACGATCAATTTCGATTAATATCGATCAATATCGATTAATATTAATTAATATCGATTAATTTCGATTAATTTTGATTAATTTCGATTAAACCCGCTCAATTTCCATTAAATAATTGAAAGTGCAAATAAAATGTCATTAAAAGTTATGTGATAAAATAAATACACTAATTATTGTCTATCAAGTTTGTGTCACTTTCCAGAAATGGAATTCCATATGTCAATATGTATAATATCACATAGTTTATATGCGCGCGAGTCTGTATGTTTTCAATGTGAACGCGATAGAACTTCTGTACATGCTGTACCATATAGTAAATGTCAACAGTCTGAATAATGTCACTATTCCAGTTCATTTATGTTATTTCCATAGGAATCATGAAATAGTAAGTCACTGTTTAAATGTCCACTGTTGTATAGTAACTAGTCAGGGTAAATAGTTATACCACTTTTGTATTAGTACTTAATGTGACAATCTGTTCATCTTTTCCACTTTTTGAATAAATGTGCATGATATGACCATCTATAAGGATACATAGTCTTTATTTATTTTACTCAGACCATCTGGACAGCAGATCTGCTAACCAATTTTCGGATCCACGAATTGGTTGGATGTCGAAATGAAATTCTTGCAGCAACAAGAACCATCTGTGTAATCTTGGGTTGTTGTATGTCTTTGTTTTCAGTGCTGTCAGCGGTAAGTGATCAGTCTGTAAAATAAATCTTCGGCCGATCAGGTACTTAGAAAGCTTTGAAATAGACCACACAATCGCAATCAACTCCCTCTCTCCAGCTGCGTAGCGTTGTTCTGCTGGTAGAAGCTTTCTGCTGATATAGACACATGGATGAAGCTTGTCGTCCCAACGTTGCATCAAACAGGCCCATATTCCTGTCCCCGAAGCGTCAGTTCTGAGAAAAAACATTTTCCGAGCATCAGGTATGGTTAGAATAGGATGCTTTGAAAATGCAGTTTTTATCATATTCAAAGAACGATTAGCATTATCCGACCATCTGACCTTCAATGGTGCACCCTTGCACGTCAAGGCAGACAATGGTGCAGATAGGGAGGCGAAGTTTGGTATAAATTTATGATAGTAGTTGATTAAACCTAATAAACTTCTCACTTCTTTTTTTGATGAGGGGATTTTGATATCCAGGATGCGTTTAACTGTTTTTTCATCTGGATATAACTTATTTTGGCCAATACGATGTCCCAGAAAAGATATCTCCCGAAACCCGATTTGAACCTTTGATGGACGTACTGTCAAACCATGTGATCATAATAGATGTAATAACGAGGTTAAGCCTTGAACATGTTCGTTCCACGATGAGTGAAATAAACAAATATCATCGATGTAGGTGATGATATCCTGTCTGTTGCCTAGTAAGAGGCGCATCATGCGTACGAATGTCGCAGGTGCGTTAACCAGACCAAAGCACATAAAATGCCACTGAAATAAACCAAGTGGTGTCGTAAAGGCTGTCAATGGCTTTGATTCTTCTGACAATGGGATTTGCCAGTATCCCTTTGATAAGTCCAATTTGCTAAAATATGTTGCCTGCGATAGCTGAGGCAAAAGATCTTCTAAGATTGGCATTAGTTCACCGTCAGTAACTGTTATACTGTTTAATTTTCTAAAGTCAATACAAATTCTTAATGATGTATCTTGTTTCTTCACCAATACCATGGGAAAGGCATATGGTGACGAAGAGGGTTCTATTATACCTATGTTGAGCATTTCCTTAATTTCTTTCTCTACATGCTCTTTATAGTGAATAGGAATTGGATATGGTCGCAATTTAATTGGTTTATGGTTGGTAATAATGATTTTATGTGTAATCAAATTAGTACGACCAGGTAATTCCGTTAATACATCATGGAAAGATTCAAGAATGTCTCTGACTTGTTCTTGTGAAGAAGGATGAAGTGATTGAGAAATGGAAACATCCTTCCAAGATTCAACTGATTCCAGTGGAGGTAAAGTAAACCTCAAAGGAATAGATGAAAGTGTCCTCTGCATGGACCACTGCAAAAGATGACGAAATAGTCTCATCCTGAATATTGTTCCAAATGTCCTGTAATTCAGGAGGACGTTGAGTATATGCCTTTAACATATTTATATGATATGTTTTGCATTTTCCCTTGATGTTTATAGCATAATCGACATCAGTTATTTTCTTGTTTATTGTGTATGGCCCTTGCCAAGAAATTAGTAGTTTATTTTCCTTGGTAGGAAGAAGTAAAAGAACTTCATCACCTGGTAAAAATTTCCTTAGCTTTCGAGATTGGTTGTAAAGTAACCTTGATCTCTGGGTGGCATTTTGAATTGATTGTACTGCGACCTTACAGGCATCCACCAGACGCTGTCTGAGATCAATAACAAACTCGTAACTAATGCGAGTTTCTTCGTTTTTGGTAGAGCCAAGTAGTAAATCTTTTAATATGTGTACAGGACCTCTCGGATTTGCCCCATAGACGAGTTCAAACGGAGATAATCCTGTACTCTCGTGTGGTACTTCTCTAAAAGCGAAGAGAACTGCCGGTAACAGTTTGTCCCAATCACGAGGATTTGACTATGTAACCTTCCCTAACATTCTTTTTAAACTCCCATTGTAGCGCTCACACACCCCATTTGAGCAAGGTCTATATGGACTAGTAAAAGCATGTTTAATACCCAACATATCTTCAATCTGTTTCATTAACTGTGACATAAATTGAGTCCCCCTGTCAGATAAGATTATCTCAGGTAATCCTATTCTCGAAAATATTAAAAATAATGCCTCTGCCACTGAAATAGTAGTAATTTCTTTCAATGGTATGGCCTCGGGCCATCTTGTACAAAGATCAATGCATGTCAAAATATACTGGTGTTTTCGTTCTGACATGATTATTGGACCGATGATGTCAATGGCAACTTTCTGAAAAGCGCGTGTTGGTACATCTGTTATTTGTAAGGGTGCCATATGATCCTTACCCTTACAAGATACTTTTTGGCATGTCGGACATGAACGACAATATAGTCTGACGTCTTTATTTACGCCAGGCCAATAGAAACATGACGTAACTCTGCTTAAGATGCGCTTAACACCCATATGACCTGCCATAGTGATATCATGACTGGTTTTTAAAACCAAAGGTCTAAAAATTCTAGGTACTACAATTTGTGTATAAGTATTTGTACCTTTATTGAAACATCTAGTCAAAACAGAGTTTTTCAATTTAAAACAAGATGTTGCTTGTTTTGTTGGTATGACCTCTCCTGATTAAGCTAAATTAAATAAACCTGTCAATAATTCATCTTCTTTTTGTTTTCGTACGAACAACTCTGGAGTGATGTCATGCGCATGTCATAAAGATGCTTCTTCAGTTACTACTGGTGTTGACTCAGCTTGTAAATCAGCTGCATGTTGAGCCCTAGTGACTACAGCATTAGCAATGAGTGGGTGGAATTTAACCCATTCTTCAATCTCACCCGTAGAACATTCTTTTACTCCAGGGATATTTCCAATTATTAAATCTGTAATTGAATTTTTTAAAACACATGCTGTCACCAGACCAGTATAAAAAGGTGTGTCTATTTCTACCTTTGCCAGTGGGAACCATTCAATAGTCCCACCAAATATGACACATTTTACTGACTCACCTGTCAAAGCTGTTTTGTCAATAAGCGATTCTCTAATACCTACAATAGTTGACCCCGTATCCCTCAATACAGTGACGGGCCTATTGTATACAAAACCCTTATGTATAGTGAGATGTCCTATGTTTTCACATGATGCCATGGTAGGCAAGGTATGACCGCATAGTAATCTCGTTTGAGATCCTGGTACATACAAAGTTTTACATGTACACTCCTCAGTATTATTTGACCTTATGACACAGGCGTTTGCATGGTTGGTATCCGGAGTAGTATTACTTTGCTCCACACAACCATTGGCATGTTGTTGTTTTCTGCTGGCATGTCGCGTATTATTTTGGTTACCACCTTTCTTGTAATTTTGTCTATCACCCTCATTTCGATTGTTATTGTAATTATTAAATATGCCACTCCATTGTGGTCTTTCATTATATCCTTTATAATGGGTACCATCACTTCCTCTATCATTCTGGTATCCTCGACCCTTTTTTGAGAGATTCTGAAACTTATTTCTCTCATATGGTGCAGGAGAATATCTTCTTGAAAAATTGTATCTTCCTCTATTGGAGGAGCTAAAATTAAACCTGTTTCTACCATCCGAACTTTTAGAACGTTGACGGTAGTCTCCATAGTCATGATAGGCAGCACCCACCGGTAAAGAATCATCTGGTGCAGATCTCTTGATGTCTCTGTCTGGATGGGCGACGACATAATGGCGACCGAGTTTCTCACACTCATCAATAGTCTTGGGACGTCTTTCCTGCAAAAAAGCTGTTAAGTCGCCGCTACATGCCGAAAGAACCTTATCTCTTAACATTAAATCAATGATTCCTTTATAAGTCTTAGGGACTTCAGCTAACTCAATCCAACGATTGAGGTAAAGTTTTATAGAGGAGATAAATTCTCCGAAGTCAACCTTTTTATCTGGTAAAATTACATGAAATTTTTCCCTGAAACCTTCTTCCATATACCTGAATTTTCTTAACAGGGCTTGCTTGACTATATCAAAGTCTAATTGACTTTGTTGATCTAGTTGCATGAAACATTTCTGGGCATTTCCTGTTAGATGATCTGATAGTAAATTACTCCAACGATATTTAGGTATTTTCATATCGTTTGCTTTCATTTCAAATTTTTCTATAAAACTATCGATACAATCTCGAGTATCGATAAAATTAGGCAATTTGAATTTTGGCATCCACGACAAATGATCATTATTTGATCCAAAGTTATCACCGGAAGCTTGAGATTGGATTTTTGCTAATTCAATTTCTTTTTCTTTTTCTTCCATTTTCATTTTATGCTCTCTGTCCATTGCCAGAGCAGTAGCTTCCATTTTTAATCTCTCTTCTTTCTCCTTTGCTTCCATTTTCAGTTTCTCTATGACTATTTCATGTTCACGATCTTTTTCTTTTTGGGCTAATTCAAACCTCTTAAGTTCATCAGACCGTTTAATAGCCTCGCGTTGTTCTATCCTTTCAAGACGCGATAAATGTTCCTGATATTTATTCTCAGCATAATCCTCTAATTTCGCATCTGATAAACCTTTTTAATACCTTCCTGTCTGAAATCTTCTAAGGATGACATGTTTATAGGTACTTATCTGTTTTATTCAGTATTATTTTACTTATTAATATCGATAACAATATATATATATAATGTAATGTCAATTCAATTAATATAAGAGCAATACTAAATTCAATGATAATGAATGGCAGAAGTTAGCCAAAGATGATGATAATGATTTACAAATCACAAAACATTCCACAATAGATAAAAGAAAATAAGTATAGCAAGTACATAAATAAAGAAAATGTGTATCAAAATATTAATTAATAAGACAAGACAAAAATTGACGTACGATTACAGAAAGTCATATTCGAATATAACAAGAAGACAAGATGGGGATAGTGAACAGACGAATAAACAATGACTTATTACGTAAATAAGAATATTAACTAAAGTAAACGCGATACTTCGACGACACAACTAAACAATTATTAAATATATTCAATGGATTATCAAAGACTACTATTCAACAGTGAACTCACTGGACTCTTTGACAATGCATTCAATAAAACCCTACAGAATCGTTAACATTTCTGTATCTTCCGAAGAAGCTATAGAAATATTAAGCCCTACCAGCCAATCCCGCAATACATATAAGGATGATAAACGTATAATATAATGAGAAAAGATTGTGATAAGCAAGAAAAGGTGACGTGTGGGTATTCAGATGATCAAATAATACATCTCGCTATACGAATATAAACTTATCTGCAGTGGTAAAATGTCCCAGTCCTAGGTTTAGACTGTTTGATTCTTCGAAGGAACGACCTCACCCAGATCCTGGAAAGTACCCTTATCTAGCGAAGCTGGTATTGTAGTCTTGGTTGCTTCGTAGATCTGTTCGAGGTGTTGAACAAAGGATGCTGATTTTGAATTATTTTTGATTGAAATCTTTAGCTTCTTCGTAGAGGCCTTTCGACTCCTTGGCAGTTGGGAACATTTGCATATGACGTCACTGCTTTGTGTTGCCGGTTAAAATTTTGTCGGTCAAGAAAATAGTTCAAACTGTTCAGTTTACGATCCTTTTCTCGCTGATGACAATTGTTTCTGGCGATATTCCTGCCTTATTTAGGTTGCTCCAAACCTTGATCCCTTCTTACAATTATAAGGTTGCACCTTGACCTTGACCTTCTTGAAGCGATAACTGTTCTTGATAAAGTATTTTCAATATCTTGTATATTAGAGTTGCTTCTTTATTGAAACGCTTGACTATTGTAGAATATATTTGTAGTGGTGACTACCGGACGAGAAACCCCATGAATTTTCCAGGTTGCTATCTGTTAAGGAACTTCTTCTTCTGGCTCTAGTATGTTGAATGATGTCTAGGGATGTTGTTGTATTAATTTTCTGCAAAGTAGTCACCAAAACTCTGGCCACAGTTATTCTATTTGTAATCGAACTGTTTTACTTATACGAAGTCTTCTTTCATATGACCCACTGTCATTAAATATTAACTGGTTATCTCTATCACTTACCACTATACATCGGATTTGTGGACTACGAAAAGGCATTTGACAGTGTAGACAGAGAATCACTTTGGAAATTGATGAGGCATTATGGAGTTCCCCTGAAGATCATTAATTTAATAAAGAAAACATATGAAGACATGACATGCAGAGTTCTTCACGAAGGACAGCGTACAGAACCGTTTGGGATAAGAACAGGAGTGCGACAGGGATGCCTCTTGTCTCCATTTCTTTTCTTGCTGGCAATAGATTGGGTTATGAGATCATCGACAACACACAACAGAAATGGAATCCAGTGGACTCTGACTAAGCAGTTGGATGATCTGGATTTTGCTGATGACTTGGCTCTTCTGTCCCATAACCGTAATCAGATGCAGGACAAATTGAAAACACTCGATGAGAGGTCACAGCAATTGGGTCTGAAAATACACAGGGAAAAGACAAAAATAATGAGAATAAATGCAGGTAATGATAACAGGGTTGAACTTGAAGAAACACCAATTCAAGATGTAGAATCATACACATATATTGGCAGTAATATAGACAAAGTTGGAGGGACAGACAGCGATATCAAAATAAGAATACAAAAGACAAGAGGAGCTTTCATTGCATTGGGAAATATATGGAGATCAAGAGAAATTGGATCCAACACGAAAATAAGAATCTTCAACTCAAATGTGAAGTCAGTCCTATTGTATGGCTCGGAGACATGGAGAACAACAAAGACAACAACCAAAAAGCTACAGACTTTCATAAATGGGTGCTTGCGTAGAATAGAGGGATTAAAATGGTATGACAAGGTTACCAACGTGGAACTGATGACAAGAACTAGACAAGTGGCAGTGGAACAAGAGATGAGAAGAAGACGATGGCGATGGATAGGACACACACTGAGGAAACCTGTTGATAGCATTACAAGGCAGTCCTTGTTCTGGAACCCCCAGGGCAAGAGAGGCAGAGGAAGACCAAGAAGTACATGGAGAAGAGAGTTGGAAACAGAGGTGAAAATGATGAGGAGAACATGGAAAGAACTTGAGATGATGGCACGGGACAGGAGGACTTGGCATGTGTTTGTTGAAGGCCTATGCTCCTTTAGGAGTGGAGGGTTATGAGATCTCTATCACTTCATGCTTCCAACTAGAAATCAATTCTCGAAAACTTCTGTGATTATGACTTTCACTTTAATTAACACAGGAACTTATGTGAGCGACACATTGCTCTTAATACAATTTGACATTGTTCATTTAAATCATCGATTCTTGATTTCATAGATTACTTTTGCATAAGTATATGCTTCTTCACAATTCTCTGGGCTATCAAAACTTATCTTCTTTTGAGTGCTTCCATAGCATAATTATTTCGCTCATATTCTATTCTTAGGAATTTCACTTGATATATTTAGATATCCTTTCATCTCAATACTGTTTCAACTCGGTGCCTTCCTGCACATCTTCTTTTATTCGGCAATTATATTTTATTCGGGTACTCATGCCCTACCATGACGGTTGCGATAACCTCTATAAGTTCAATTATGTCTCTTTGGCTAAATCTTACCCGAAATCTCATACTACCTTGACGAGATGGGTTTATCCTCAAATGAATTAGAATTACATTAGATTTCTGCTTGAAATCTACATCCAATATGAACACTTTCAAAGTAGAATCAAGTACACTGCCATAAGTGGACCTTGCCACACCAGCCGACACTGTGGAATCCTGTAACTATCTTCTACGTCATTTTACGCTACTTCGTAGTCATAGTTAATGATCGCATTTATTTTGTGTTTGGTGAGTGTACAACATGGTGCAAAGCGATCTCTCTCCAACTCCACTTTAACATAATCGCTATGCTCCATGATGCGCACTCAACATTAACAATTTTGTATCAAATGGCAACAAGCCTTGGAAGCTTTTTGCCAATATCACTAGACTGGCCCAATCACAGCGAGGGTCTAGCTATTCAATTCAAATTTGAAAAAAACAAAACTCCAAACATACTAGGAGTGAGTCTGCAAAATATATTTAGCTTTTGAGCCCACCAATAACCTCCTTCCGTACTCCTATACTAACCAATCGGATTTGAATCACTCTAATGCCTCTTTTTAAACTTGCGTCCCCAAATAATGTTATAAATAGAATGAGCAAAAACAACAGTCCGTCCGTCTTACCGTTCGTAGATATATAGTATTATTTCAATATCTTGGTTAATAATTGGGCTACAATGTATATTAAACCATATTATTGCTCAGGAGACTCTAAGCTATCCATATATATGATTTTTATGGCCATATTCATTGTCGTTTGGATTTTCAAATTTGTCACTGTTAGTCGTCAATTATATACTTTTCCATAAGTCGGCCATCTTTCCCCCTTCTCTATCATTTTTATTCAAAATAAAACAACTTGTTTGGGTTACGTCAGAAATACACTACTAAGCAGGAAATGAGAGCTTTCTGTGTGTTTATACATTTCAACTGCGAGAATATAGTACGAGGCATGTGGCTTTGCGTCTTGTTTTTCAAATCTGCTAAAGCCAATACTGTCGCGCGCTCGTTACAATTTTGCTTTTCAAAACCCATACGCGTGACAATGGTATCATTTCTTCTGTCTCTCCTTCATCCACCTCCCTTCTTCTCTCTCTCGGTCTTGGAACAAATACTCCTTGACCCTGCAAAAATGTTATATTTAATTCTCAAGGACGAACTAGGAAAGCGTGTAAGATTTGGCGGCGAGATCATTTTCTAAGCATTACCACTGTACAAAATTCAGCGCTCTACTGGCGTAGAAGACGACGATAGGCAACCACACACGGGCGGGTTTATTTATTATCATAGGAGTAAAATCTTACTGAATTTAGCGATTATCTCACAGATTTCGCTGCAGCATTTATTTGGTCCATAGTGGAGTTTTTCTTGGTGGCCCTTAACTTTTGTCCAGTAGTATATTTCGTAAAGTATTTACATTTTTGTATCTGGTTACGGTTATGGGCTAGAAAAGCAAGGTCCTTGGCAAAATCTTTATTGTAAATCTGTTTTGTCACAGTCCACACTGAAGTACATTTTTGTTCGATTGTGTTATTTTAATAACCCACATTTCAGCCAGTAAGAAGGCAAACTGTGACAAGAGGCATTCCTGCCTTACTTTAATTCTGATCTCAAACGGATCTGTAAGTTGTCCTTAACGAATAATTCTGCAATTCATACGTTCTCAATATTCGGTTAACGATCTTCGGGGATACTTTATAATGTATCATCTAACTAAATGTTTGGAGAAAGTGGAAAGTATATTTTAACAAACTAAAAAGGTTCTTGACGTTAATGCAGTAATTTTTTTGTTTTTTATATTACTGTCATGCAGGTTTCGAAATATTCAACAGGAATAAGTAAGTATACGACACTTTGTGTTCTGCTTAAAGACCTTTGGAATTAACGTAACAATGCAAATGAGACGAGAAATCTTTCAAATTTTATAGTTTTAAACTTACTAGAATGATGTGGACCTGTGATGACAAGTAAATCATAGGAAATCTCGACACTGTGAGAACAATTTTAGTTTAATTAGAAATTAGTTTAATTTTTAATAAATATCTTATTAGATCTAGTAAGTTCAACTTTACTGTTAATTCAGTTTACATTATCTAATATTGCTTCACAAACAGTAGGGGGCAGATAAAAGTTAACATTGCTAAGACCCATTCTGCATTGTTCTTGACATCCATTTCGATGTTGGGAAACAATTGGTTCCATAAGAAAGATGTAGCAAGCGAGACATTTAGCTCTGCACGAAAAATATGAGGTCTGCAAGCATGTAAGGATTTGACTATAATATTAAAATTAGCAGCAGAGAGTTTCTTTTCCATGTGAACTTCTGAGTCAACGAATAATAATCAAGGGTTCTACAACAATATAATGGCTTGCAATAAAGTATTAGTTCTGCTATGGTTACTTATACCACATCATAGTAACCATATCATCGCTACCAATGCCAAATATGGTTAATAATGAAAATAAAATAGAGCAGACTATAAAATGAGACATGCTACTGACCAATGGTTCAAAAGAAATGTTTACGGCCGGAAATTTGACTGAATAGCCTGAACGGCTCCTGTGATAAACCCTCTGTGGATGGGAAGGAGCGAAGCTCCTGACCGGGTTGGAAGGAAAGTCCTCAGGTTCCCCAGCCTCGCAATGACATGTCATTGGGCCGAAGGGCTGAAAGCCCAAGTGCCGCTGGTTAAGGAAAAAAAAAAAAAAAAAAAAAAAAAAAAAAAAAAAAAAAAATGAGACATGAGATGCCTCAGAAATGCTGCATATGTTAAATGTTATCTAAACGGATAAGATCAGAAATCGGATCGTTATTCAGAACAAAACCCTACATCAGTTAAACAGATAAAATATAAATAAAATTGAATGACGCCTATGCACATATATTCTTACATTAGCTTAAAATTAAAGTTCTATGTAATTGGTAAAGCTTTCGAATTACTGATACCCTTAATAACTTAATATTATGTGATTGTGTTCTTTAAAATAACTATATACTACTTTGAACGAGAGTGTATACTATTTGGCTAGCAAGTTTATTAAATATTTTAAACAATAAATATGTACACAACACTCTGTTGTGTGTTGAGGTCTTTAAAAAGCTTGCTTAACTCACCCATTAGTGTCTTGAAATCTATTATAAAGTTTTTTTACTCACCGAGTTGTAACTTGGATTCTTTAGACGGTTGCTTTGCACATCCAATTACGTACTGAGCTCTAATACACGCTTGCTGCTCTAATACTCGCTTGCTGTTCTCACCATCTGTATGTGTTCACTTCTAATGTACGTTTGCTTTTCTCACCCTCTCATGTGCTGAGTTTTGCTATAAAAGTTTATATTCTAGCGTCTGAACACATGACGCTTTTCCGTTCTGACAGTTTTAGAAAGTAGAGCTATTTTTTGTGATGGCGGCGGTCAAGACAGCGAACACGACGTGAAACAAGTCACCAGAGATCATATATGCGTGAATGATTACAAGAAGATCTCACAAACTACGATAGGTAAATAAACGCAGACATTGTAGTTCTAGGTATTTCAATACGACGGTAGATGGATCCCGATAGCCTACCATTTTGAAGCACAGAGCAGAGAAAAATTTTTGAGGTAATCTCTGGGATATAGCAGTATTATTGACTTTACTTACCCAATTGTGTTGTGAGCTCTGTAACCAGTCTCCGTTTCGCCTTAATATTCCTTGCGAGTAGTAAAACTGTGCAAAATGGAGAAAAAAATAGACACAAAAAAAGATTACTGGAATGTCTGTCTCTGCTGTCTCGGGATACCTATATAAATAGATAAGCCTCCTTCTTACGTGCCTGGTGTTGTTCCCCTTAGAAGAAACCCTCTTCAGTTGTGCTAACTCGGCTACTTTGTAGCTAGATCTGGCTACTTTTTAAACTCAGCTACACGTTTTACTGTCAGCTGCATGCACGGAGGCATATCTGAATTCATCCTTAAATGACCACCAGATATACATAGTGCTATAATAAACATATATAATATATGCAATTAGGGAGCGGCGACAGCGAAGTGGTTAGTGCACTGGCTTTCTAGCTCAGTGGTCTATGGTTCGATCCCCAGTTGATGTGGGAGTTTGTTTAGGCCGCTAACGGCTCTTGGGTCGACCCAGCCCCAATAGGGTACCAGAGCGACTTCTGGGAAGGTTAAGGCGGCCGGCGTGATGTTGACCACATCACCCCTAGTGTGCCGATGGTCGAGAAAATATGGGCCTAACACCGTATTCCCAATATGCCTCAATGGGGGTGTAACGGGATCCTTTACCTTTTTTTTTATATAACATACATATGTTGAAGTGAACTGACCTCTGTCTGTAAGGCTAGTTAAATCCTCATTGACTAGTGAAATCATCCACACACTTCCAGATATTCCCCATGTGATGAAACTTGTTGACAGCCCAGCATTGCACACTAAACTTGGAGGAGCCACTTGATCCCCAGACGTGATTCTTTGTCTTTGACCTGGTTGACTGCATGCAGGAGGATCTCACTATGGATACAGTAATAGGCAGGGGAAGCTGAGAAGTGACTCTATGCAGGACATGCCAATTCTTTAGGAGAGCCCTGAACCAGAGCACAGTATTTTAGCTCTGTATAGTTGGAAACCTTGGATGGCGGGGAATGCACAGTATGCCCACGCGCTTCTTACTTCTAGCTTGGGACCAGTGTCGTAGATTTTTTATAGGGGAATTAAGACTTGGGTTGGCCCCTTCTGAATAGATTAGAATAAGTGATAGTCACAGTGAGAGGTAGTAATAGCAATAGATTTCCACGAGTGAGATGGTAGAATGTGATTAAGAGGCTGTCTCTGAGATCGAGAAATCTTCTCTCTCTCACATATCTTCTACGACAGCTTTCGAGGGGTCAGACAGTCTAAACACATATATATTAAATATATATATATATCTAACCACTCACGTGCACGCACATACAAGACGACAGTTATACGTACAGACGTAGGGAAACTATAACAAATGATTATATAAATATTCTAGAACGAGCTGACCAACACGCTGATTAATTTCAAGAGAAATGTTAATTATCATCTAAAATTTCTTCACAACACATAAAAATTACATCAAAGCATATACACATAGTCATAAAACAATCAAGGAATTTCTACAAGAAATGATAGACCCACAGTTAGATCTTATCCCTCGAGGTATGCCCACAGTCCTGTTGGAAGAAAGTGATAGCCCCAAGGAAACAAGGATACATAGGATTAGGCCTAATATTTCCCCTTCTTAAGGTATGGACAGACTTGATATCTCTGCTCTATTTTAAGGGAAATATGATTAGCAATACTTGCATACAGAAAGTTAAGATAGCAAAATGGGTGCCCATTTACAACAATAAAAAAATCACTCCGTCCTGCATTCACTTTATTCATTCAGCCTAGCACACGTGCACATGTTCATACTCACAGCTTAGATAGCCACTTCTGGTAATACAATTTTTAGGACATTCACCTACAGACTCGTCAAGGGCAGTCTTTGACCAAGAAATCCCCAGTTCCAAAAAGACAGGATGAATTCTCTGCTTCCGGGAACGACTCCTTGGGTGTTCTTATTTTTCGGATGTCTGCTTAGGTCACATTAAAATTGTCCAGGCACGAAACATTAAAAACGAGCACAGTGTCAATAGCTTAGGTTTCTAGAATTGAGGAATGTCAGATCGGTGTCTACTTTCAGGAAATGACTATATTTGGTCACCACACCACTAGTCGAAACTCCGTCGGAATTTTACTGACGTTAATATGTCACTTGCCACAACGGCTAAATTTGTACATAGAGTTTGTGCAGAAAATCTGATCTGGCTCAAAGGCCCAGTATAAAACATTTAGTCTTTAATAAAACCCGTTAGTGAGAGTTGTACTCTGTCTATTAATGAAGACACACGCACTGTCAGACAGTTTTAACTTGTAAACCCACGTGGTTAAAAAGATAACATGTTTATGTTTCTCACAGGTATGTCTCTGTACTAAACGCCGTCAAAATTTTGGGTTACCCCAGTATTCACTGAATAGGGAAGAAAAACCACAAATAAAATACTTATACATGCTACGTACTCGGATTATAACTTACATTTTTAAACTGCAAGCGTACCGCTTGACTTATCATTTAAAACTTCCCGTGCACTAAGTTATATTTAAAAATCATCAATCCTCCTGAATTAGGAATACGTGCGTATTCCGTCAACACTCATGAGGCTTCTAGCATTTATAAGTTAGTTTAGAAAAAATTTTCTCGTCTGATTATTTTAGCAGTAAAATTAAATTCCTTAATAGCCGACTGAAATTAAGCTAGAAATATAATTTCTGTTTTTCACTGTAACTCGTCACTATAAAATAATACAGACTATATAAATTAAGCGCTCTGCACCAAATCTAACTAGTGAAATAAAATAAGCGATTTAACACTTTAAACACTTCACAAGATACTAGATATTAATATAATATATATATAATTTACCTCAACACAGAACTACTAAGAACTTAAACCACTTCGACCAAACTAAATGCCATCTCTATTAACAGAGATTCTTAGGAATCGAACGAAGGCTTGTTCTAGTCTTGACTGCGAAGTTACTGAGTGAAAATGAAATTTAACTCCCTCCAGTATATATGAAACACCAGACAAAGAGATACGCTATTTCCATAAACTACGCAATAGCCTCCCCTTCTCTTAACACCTTACGTTAACTTAGACGCATGGCAATAACATGCCAAACCCGTCTCCAGTGCAGAAGCCGTTTTTCACACTTCCCCGAGAAACCCATCCTGAGAACCATAACTGACACTTTGCTTTCTCGCACCTTACGCCAACTCTGGCCGTGGAGCGTGAGTGTCATATCACCTGACACTGAGAATCTACCTTGGAAACTACATGTCAGATGCAAACTACCAGACAAATGTCTCCTCATCATGTCTAACGGAGTGAATTCTCACACTTCAGGCCCAGAAACGTAGCCGAAGAAACACTGTCCCAGGTGAAACTGTAGACAGCTGTCTGTTCCCCTGTCTGACGGAATGCATTCTAACACTCTGCGTCCCATGTAGGGGCTGACACGTTACGTCATAACTGCGTTCTCAGTTTAATCAGGAATGAAATGCGTTTCTAAATGAGAAACGAAACTGGCGAAAGTGAGAATGGGAAAAAATTATTTCTCGCAAACGAATGGATGCGAAAAATACAGGAAAAAGGTAACGAGTGATAATAAAAATAGAGGATACGGCTGAAAGAAAAAGAAGAAGATATAGGCAATTAATGATCATAAAACCTCTGTGACAGAACGTCCCCCCTTTAAGATATGGAATCACTCCATGTCTACGTTATGGGAATAAATTTCCTATATCCGTAGCTTCAGGGTGTCTGTCTTCTTCCATCTCATCTCTCCCCTCCATCTCTCTCCAATTCCTACTCAAGTCTACTCCCAAAGTTTCCTTTCTCTTGAATGTCTCCCATGCGCGCTTGAAAGAGCGTCGTTGCTTCTGAGATTTTTGAAAGATTTCGTGTGTGTGCAGTGGAGTTTCCCTGCCACTATCGTCATCTTCGTCAGTTTTGGCGATCGTCAGGAGATGGTCGGAGGTTGGCATTGGTTTTTCCAAGTATCTCTTTAACAGATTTAAATGGAAAACCTGTTCCTTTCCTTGAATAGAGATCTGGTAGTTAGCCTTAGAAATCTTTTTCAGGACGGTAAACGGCCCTTGCCATCCGATCCTCAGTTGGTTTTTTCCGGTAGGGAGTAACACCAAAACTTTCTCTCCTGCTTCCAGTTCTCTCTCTTTCGCGACTTTCCTGTATCGGTTAGTGTGCTTTGTGCGTGCTCGCTTAAAGTTAGTCGTTGCTAGGTCCCATCCTAGTTTCAATCTTTCCTTTAAATCCGACACATATTTACTGGCTGAGACGACTGTCTCATCAGCCTTCTGGTCTGTCAGCGACCAAAGTAAGGCTTCAAGCGGCCCCTTGATAGGTCTGCCGAATAAAAACGTAGCTGGCGGAAATCCTGTGGAAGTATGAGGAGATTCTCTGTAACCAAATAAAGCTGCAGGAATACAAAGATCCCAATCTTCAGGTTTCACTTGTGCCAGTTTACTTAACATCATGTTGAGGTTTCTATTAACACGTTCCACGAGAGCATTTCCGGCCGGAGTATAAGGCTTTGTGTAGATGTGTTGGATCCTCAAGATCTTCACGATCTCATCCATCAATAGGTTTCGGTATGGAGATCCGTTATCCGTCAACACTTGCTGAGGGAATCCCAACCGAGTGAAAATCTGCACGAGGGCTTCTGCGACATGCTTGGCATCTGCGCATGTTAGCGGGATAGCTTCTGCCCATAAAGTGCATGTATCGACTAAGGTGAGGATAAACCTGTTCCTTCTTTTAGTCCTTTCTAAGGATCCTAAAATGTCGATCACAACCCGTTCGAATGGTGTTCCCACTATTGGCATTTCACCCAAAGAGACTGAGGGTGTCCGTTGCTTGGGTGGTACCCGTTGGCACTGGGCACAGGATTTGACATATCTGATAATATCAGTATTTACTCCTGGCCACCAATAATGAGTGGTTATCCGTTGGTTTGTGGCGTTCTGTCCCATGTGTCCGCTGAAGGGAAGAGAGTGCCCCATTTCTAGGATTTGGCTTCTGTACTGTTTCGGTACTAGATGCTGGTTGTAACCTTGGTCAGGCTTGCCCGTTCTGCGATAAAGTACGCCATCCTTAGAAAAAATGTCCCCGTGCTGTCTGGGTTCCTTAGCCATGGGCAGTTTCCTAAAGCAGGGTGCCAAAGTAGGGTCCTTTTGTTGCGCTTCTTTAAGTTCCGTGGGTAACTAATTAGGCGCAGGCTCCCGTTCCTTCTTGGTGTGCCCTCTTGTAGTTACTGCTGCCACAATCGGCTCTTCCGGTTTCCCAATAGATACGTATCTACCACCATGTATGACTGGGTAGATGGGATCATCCATAACAGCCGCTTTGATCACGCCTCTGACAAAATCGGTGTGGATCTCCACCAATGCGATGTGAAGCGCTGTAGGTGCAACACTCTTATGAACTCCACAAAATTGGACGGTCTCTGCTGTCTCTTGACCGGGTTTAACCAGGTTTCTGGCGACAATGCAATCATACGAAAGCTCCGTGTCAAATAAACAAGAAGTTAACCCTTGACGGGCGAGTTATAAAATCCAATACCACTAGCGCGGCAATAAGGTTTCACACTACGTTCTTATCTCCATTCGATGACTGGCGCAGGGAATGAAGACGCGTTACAACTTTACTATTTCTATTTCTACTCATATTATTTTGACTTTTACCTATAATTAATGATTTTATCGATGTATCAATGCACTTTATGACACATCTCCCCACCTAAGAACATGCCTGATGCAAGTTCCAACAACAGTGATACACATAGATAAAATTAACTCCTTACGCCTGTTGAATATTCTGATTTGGATCACAGGGATGTCTACTGAGGAAATCTGCACTCACGTTCTGTGACCCCGGGATGTATTCAATAGTGAATGAATATGGCTGTAGGCGCAACGACCATCGTAATAAACGAGCATTTTCGTGCTTTGCCTATGATAAGAATACGAGGGGCTGATGATCCGTTTGGACCACGAATGTTCTACCATAAAGATAGATCTGGAACTTACGTATTGCCCAGATTAAAGCTAAACATTCTTTTTCGCTTGTTGAATAGTTTTGTTCAGCTCTGTTCAACTTGCGGCTAGCATAAGCGACTGGGTTCAGTTCCCCATCTTGTGAAGAGGACCTTTATAACAAAGTGGCCCCCAGGCCCACATTGCTTGCGTCCGTTCTTATCACGAATTCTTGAGTCAAATCAGGCAATTTTAGGATAGACTTGCTCGTGAGTTTCTCTTTTAATTCCTGGTATGCTAATTCACACTGGGCTGACCAAACAATTCTTTCAGGATTTCCCTTGCGAGTTAACTCAGTCAGAGGAGCACAAATAGAGTTAAAATTTTTGATATATTTCTGGTAAAACCCACACAACGACAAAAACGATCTCACGTCCGTTTTTGGTTTGTGGCATAGGTGCTCTCTGCAATTTCTCAAAGTTCTTGTGGTCAGGGGTCATGTTACCCTGATATACAGTATGTTCCAAGAATTCCAACTCTTTACACCCTATACAACATTTTGTTGGTCTAGCCGTCAAGTTAGCCTCTCTTAGTCTATCAAACAGCATAGTCAAAGAGTTAATGTGTTCCTCAAATGTTTCCGTAGCAATGAGGATATCATCCATAAAATTGGTGATGCATGGATTTTTCAGGGGATCCATCAATTTTCGCATCATCCTAGAAAACACACTCGGAGCATTTTTCACCCCAAACGGCAACATGTTGAATTCATAATGTCATTCCGAAGTGCTAAACGCCAAATAAGGTCGAACCTCAGGCTTTACTGGAATTTGATAATAGCCTTTGCTAAGATCCACCTTAGAAAAATATTTTGCCCTGTTCAGCCTGGCAAATAGCTGATTTGTGTCCCGTAATGGATCCACCTGATTTTCTGTGACAGCATTCAGTTTCCTGTAATCTATGCACAGTCTATGTTCTCCAGAGGGTTTCCTCAGCAAAACCACACTAGAACTATACGGAGATTCGCTATGAGAAATAATCCCTTCTTTCAATAGGTACTCAATCAGCTTTCTCCTTGGCAAACGGGATCGTGTGGGCTCTCATACAGATCGGTGTTGGGTCTACTAGTTTCATATCATATTCCAACAATTTCGTGTGCCCCGGTTTGTCCGTTAACACGTCCGTATGATCAGTCAGAACTTTTTGAACCTGTTCCCTCTGTTTTTTCGTCAGATGGTTACTGACTTTTACATGTGCAGTTGTCTCACATGTTTTCATGGGGTACTCATGAGAGGTGAGAGTTTCATTTTTCATCCCCGTTGCTATCGACAAGGACATTACGTGTGTTCCTTCCTGGATTTCCCTGTCCAGATACTTCTTTAGAAGGTTCACATGATATATTTTCTCTTTCCCCTTCTTCTCGGTTTTATAATTTGTTCTAGACACCTTCTCTAGAACTGTATATGGACTTTGCCATCCAATTTGTAATTTGTTATTGCTGCCGGGTAGTAGAAAAAGCACCTTCTCTCCCACAAATAGTTTTCTATCCTTAGCTTTCTTATTGAAATAAGCAGCATGTTTTTCCCTGGCTTGTCTGAGATTATCATTTGCAAGTTTCCAGCCAGTTTTAAGACGAGTGGTCAGCTCGTTTACATATTGATATGATGAGGTAACAGTCTCTTCTGCGTTCTCATCTGTCCATGTCCTCAACAAGGTTACATATGGACCTTTAATTTTGCTGACTTATTTTGCAAGGTACCTGTATGGTCCCTGACATTGGAAGCCTTATAGTGAGGACGTTTCTTCCTTGTATCATCACTCACAAATCGTCAACTGCCAATTCTTTTCCGGGGTTTTTCTCCCCACTTTAATTTCATTGTGCGAGATCTTCTCTCCCTTTTATTTTCCTCCAGTTCACATAATTCCGACCGAGGGATTGTCGGCTTATTCTGGGGTAAAACCACTTTTTGTACTCGACACAGAGTTGCCATTCTAACACATTCAAGTGAAGACTGTGTGTGAAAAGGGGGTTCCCATTCCACTTTGTCTACATTATTAAATTTATTTTTATTTTCAGGCCTAAGTTTGCCCCGTGGCGTTTCTAGGTCCTGATCAATTTCCCCACGTGTGGGTGTTCCCTCATGAAATATGACGCAGGCTTCTACAAAATTCTTAATAACTATCTTTACGCTTGGCCAATAATATTTTTGAGAAACCTTTTGGCAGATGATACCTACTTTCTCGTGGTTCCCATCTTTTCCAACATGTAAGCTCCTTATTACATCTGCCCTATATGCCTTGGGAAGTACCAACAGTCCGTGACCATTGAATCCAGTTCCAGCCTTCCTATACAACAATTAGTTCTTCATATAATAGTCCCCTTTGCTTGGAGGTGTGGCATTTAGGTAATTTTTTTAAAACAAGGCTTGAGTGTCCTGTCCAAAGCCTGTGCCTTCCTCATCTCCTCTGGATGGGTATTTATGGGTTCATCTTCTTCCTTTATGGATTGTGATCGGGTCTGGACTGCTGCCAGGACCACAGGTCTCTTGGGATTCCCCAAGTAGACATAACGACACCCCAATATCAGAGGGTAGATGGGTGCGTCGATCACTGCTGCTCTGATTACTCCTTCCACATAGCGAGTTTTCACCGTTATTCTGGCAATGGGAAGTGTCATAAGTGGTATGTCCTTGGTCGCCCCTTGTATCTCCACTGTTTCTGTGGTATACTGATCTGGGTTCACCAAGTGCGAACTCACAACAGAATCAAAATCTAAACCTGTATCATAAAGGCACCTAATGGTGACCCCATTACATACAACATCCACATACACTGGGGGTGATAAAATTCCTGCTGTCCAGCACGTTTTACCTTTACTTCCTTTTCCCCCAACTTCATAGCAGCAAATCCAGCAGGTTTCTTAGTACAAACTTTGGTGTCATGTCCTTCCCTCTTACACCATCTACAATATAATCTACCATGATGAACGGGTTTTCTTTCCTCATATTTCCTGTCATTGAATTGTGTTTTTTATTTCTATAATCATTGCGTGGCCTATCAAAATTTTGCTTACCCTTGTTACCCTGATCTTTGTTGTCAAATCTATTAGAGTTTTGTGGAGCCTTATAATTGTATACATGTTTCTTTTTGGCGCCAGCTACCTCTGCGTCGGCTGCCTGATACCTCTCAGCGACATTAAGTAACTCACCCAGCCTCTCTGCACCTTGTTCCATGAGAAACGTTCTCAAGTCTGGAGCCATGGACTCTCTCAATTGCTCAATAAGGATCATTTCTTTAAGATCTTGGGTTTTCCCCAGAGCAGTCCATTTCTCCAATTAAGTCTCTAAACGTGCAGAGAACTGGTGATAGGTCTCACCCGACAGTAGCTTGGCATTTCTAAAATTTTTCCTGTAAAATTCTCCATTCTTTTCATACCTTAGCAAAAGAGCCTGCTTTAACATGTCATAATTGTCTTGGTCATCTTTGCTCATTTTTGCAAACACTTTATAAGATGTTCCCCTAAGACCCTGGAATAACTTTAAACTCCACCTTTTTTTATCTAACCCATAGGTGGTGGCTAAAACCTCAAATCTGGATAAAAATGATTCAATGTCATCATCCCTCTCAACAAAATGGTCTAAGTGGAACCCCATAGCTGAGGTTGAGGCTCCCTGACTAGCAGTGGCATCGGAGGTAGAAGGGCTGTTACCACCTTCAGGAGCATGGCCTTGTAATTCCAACTCCCTTAGTCGTAACTCGTGATCCTTTTGTAATCTCTTCTCCTCCTTTTTAGCTTCCCTTTCTGCAGCCTGTTTTCTTTCCTCTGCTTCCAATTTCTTTTCCTCCAATTGGAGCCGCTTAATTTCAGCCTCCCTATCCGCCTCCTATGCCCTAGCCTCTTTGTCAGCCTCAATCTGCAACCTTTTTATTTCTTTATCCTGTTCTAATTTAATAAATTTATCACACTCTGATGTCACATATTGAACCAGAGCTTGCCCCTCCATAGCCAGCCCCTCCATAGCCATCTCTTTTGCAGCCAGCACAGCAGCAGATTTAAATTTGGCCAAATCTGCCATCTTATCAATTTTAACAATGTTATAAATGTACTACAATAATATTAATATAAACTCTAATTAAATTATTCCAGGCTCTGACACTTTATCAACTTCCCAACTCCTGGATAATAATTATAATGGGATTCCCTGGGTTAATAATAATGGTGTTCCTAGGTATAATCCCGGGACAGGAGACCCCAATTTATGTAGCAAAGTTTAATTTGCTGGAGAGGTTATGATGGTAAAAAGATAAGAATGACAGAGTTAGATGTGTTAACCGTGTGAGGTCAAGCTATGTAAGACCTTGAGTCTAGTGGTTGAAGAAGATGAATTCTCAAGGGACCTAACGCTACCTCTCAAGATCTCACACGGTGCTGCAAATTAATTCTAATGTATGGTGTTTGATGTGGCTAGTGTCTAGGGGATGCAATGAAATGATGGTACATCAAAACAACACAGTATAACTCTCTAATAGAATCTTGATAACTCTGTGGTTTAGTTTTTAAATTGGAAATATTTTTTTGTACAATTTATTGTGCCTTTCCTGCAATCTCTTTTGGACAGGTCTTTTAAAACTGAAGAAAATGTATGTTACACTGAAAAGTGAACTGAAAATAAGGACTCTTGATCCAACAATAATACTATTAATATTAAAATGTTCCGTACGGTGTTTCACAGCCTGTTAAGTAATAAGTAATAATGTGAGTCAGTTATTGGAGAGACTGTTTATGTCATCATTTCCCCGAGAGTTTCTGTTAATGGGTAGGGAAACAGTTTTCTCCAGATAAAGTGTCAGATTGCCCAGATTGTGGCACATAACCTGAAATTTCCTTCGTGAACATTCAATCGTTGATATGGCTCTGTAAAGAACATCAGCTCTCAGAGCTCCACTTGACAATTATTATACAGAATACGCTGTACTGGAGACGTTACTGTCTTCACTCGTACTTCAGCTTTCCTGTCACCGGCTGGTAACAGGAAATAAAACCCAGAATTCAATGAAATAAGCACAGGTGCGATTGATGGCACAAATTCAGCTTAGCTGTTGGCCAGACTATGACAAATACTTTTTAGTTTCAGTTACAAATAAAAGTCAAACTTCTAGGATCACATCGACCTGCTTCAGGGACAGCTTTCTACAAAATGGCAAAAACCTAACTAAGTTTTCCATAATATAAAATGCGTTGGCCAATCAGATCGGAAGACTAAGCTTTTCAATCTGAATTTTGAAAATAAAAGCAAAAACAGACTTGATTTTTGGACCTAACAAGTTTTCTCCTCACTCATTCTTAGATTTCTACTACTAAAATATATTTTGTGTTAAGCCATCCCATAATTTCTCTCCCCTTGTCTACCCCTCCTCCAACAGAATACATGCTTCCTTGTCTCATTTCCAACAACGCGTTCAAAATTGTAATCGTTAGTGAATGCAAAATGAATGCAAAACCGCCAGTCTGTCCGTTTGTCTGCACGAACAAATACAGTCTTTTGTCAATACCTTTCTTATCTACTGGGGAATTTTGTATTTTTAAACATATTATTTATCAGGAGAAGACAAGCCATCAAACTAACTAGGTTTTATGATCCTAAACCTATTAATAAAGAAGTCCATATATTTTCCAGAGTTAATTTCAATTTCCACTATCATATAAATTACGCCATCTTTTCTCCTCTCCCGCGTTGTCCAAAACTGAAACTACTAGTCTGTTACGTCATAAAATGGATTCTTTTGCAGCGAAAGCGCTGTCTGTGTGTTTATATATTTCCTCAGTGTGCCTATAGTCCGAAAAAGTAGTGGGTTTTGCGGGGTATTTTTAAATTCTACAAAGCTTGCGCCACGTTACCGAACACAGGCTAACTGTATCGTCTCTCACTGTCGTCTTGGGTAGCTAGTCCAAGAATCTAACGCTTGACAATTGGTAGCAGGTGTTCGCTCTCTCTCTCGCACTTTTATGCGTTCATTTATGCCTCCCCTCTTTTATTCTTACTATCTTTCTTGGAACAACTAAGCATGTCGTTTTTCAACATTTTTACCGTTAACCCTTGACGGGCGAGTTATAAAATCCAATACAACTAGCGCGGCAATAAGGTTTCACACTACGTTCTTATCTCCATTCGATGACTGGCGCGGGGAAAGAAGACGCGTTACAACTTTACTATTTCTATTTCTACTCATATTATTTTGACTTTTACCTATAATTAATGATTTTATCGATGTATCAATGCACTTTATGACACCGGGCACGCTCGTCCGTTTGCGGGAAGCAAAAGTGGTAGGACTTCGATGCCTTCAGGGAAGTATCTAGGTTTAATTTTTATATTTATTTAGGTTCTTATGTGTCCTATCTAGCCTTCATTTTCTTTCCTTTCCCTGACGAAGGCCTTGTGGCCGTAATGTTGGCTATTTTCTTTGTCTTTTGTCCTCCTAAGACGAATCACCTTTTTTCGATTTTTTTCCCATCCATTTATGATATCATTAGAATCCTCTTTCTGCTCCCTAAAGAACATGGGACCTTCCAGTCATTGGTTCATTGCGAGTAAACTCGTAACAAGCAGTCACTAGCTCCTATAGTAGTAGTTTATGTGGCAATTTATTTTACATTATGAGATTGCCAGCTTTCGTGAGTTGAATGAGATTATCTGTCACTTTCTAGCTGTTAGTATCACCTCTCTATTACCCGTGATTTTTACCTCCTCCCATTTTCTTCCTTTAAGCCTTTAAGCACCTACGAGCGTAATTCCGGGTGTAGTCATGTCAGTTCTTAATCTAGACAGGCAACTCCCTCTTTCTTACACGTGTGTAAACTGGTATTTTTGTGCTGTCTCCTAAAACTCTTTCATTCTGGTGACAGAATCTATGTGTCCTTTGAGTCACGAGACAATGGAAACGAGTGAGAGGCTTTGCTTTTCAAGTGACCGAACTCTCTCGTTCCTGTAGACCCTTTCAGTTCTCACGTCTAGAGGCCCTCAACCCCCGCCACAAAACCTCATCGGACAGAGTCAAGCAAATATTGACCTATCACCCTCACAGTGCTGATGTCAAAAGGATCCTGCATCGCTACCTACCTTTCCTCCAAGCTGACCCAGTGGCGCGGGAAGTGTTTAGTGAGCAACCCTTGCTGGCATATAGACGGGATGCAATTTTGAGAGATCTCCTAGTCCACAGCTATTTGAAAACCGTCAACGATGGCCATTTTGGGACCCAGCGATGTAACCGATCACGATGCAAGACATGTCAGTATGAAATCCAAACACGTTCAGTGTCGTTCCCTATGGTCAAGTTCACCATCACTCATGGCTTCACATGCGAGTCACGCAACGTCATTTATGCTATTATATGCAAACGTTGCAATATTACTTACATCTGCCAAAAAAGGCACACGACCTGGGGACCGATTCTGTAGACACCTCTACGACATCTCCCAGCTGAAATCCACACCTGTGGCCATCCACTTCAATGGGCCTGGCCACCACGGTGCCACTGAAATCAAGGCGACATCCATCAGATCCTGTTCCTCGTATGCAAACAGGTGGTTCCGCATGGAACAACGCCTAATCCATCTTATGGGTTGCCTTAAACCCAACGGTTTTAATACTGTCGTAAATTTGGATAGGTATTTAAGATAGATTTTGTCCCGTCTGAATAGAACTGACGAAGGTGGTAACTCGGGGAGAAATAAGGTATAAGAAATAGATTTCACGAGTGAATAGTTTAAGGGTAGAATCTGTCACTGGATTGAGAAGATACTCTAGTCCAGCCTTTCTTTCCGACTGTAATTTGTTATCAGACAATCCTACTCTCCGTACATAAAAACATACACGTTTAACCACTCACACACACACACAGTTAAGTGACGACGAGACACACAAACGTGAAAACTATAGCAATTGGAGTATGGATATGGGCTGAGCTGACCAACACAGGAAATTAAGTTTTTGTTTAGTTTATTATCATATAAACCACTCACAACATCAAAACATATATCAATAAAATCATAGGTTACAGAATTTGGAAAATAAACCCATAAGGGCAATCCCCTCTGTTGAGACAAGATCCCGCAAGAAGTTAGTAACCCCAAAAGGTCAAAGATTAGCACTAGGGTATATAAATAGACGATATGTTAAGAACAGAGTTCTTAATTAATCTATCCTGAAAATAACAGTATTAGCGAACAAAAACAAGAAGTGGGTACAATGATTATACAAATACAAATATTTACACCTCTTACTCACACTCTGTCAATCTGTGCCCACATTCAATCTCGCTTACCTACTAGTTGTTTAACAACATCTTGAACATAATCATCGGGTACATGTAACAAAATCCAGTGTTGTGCTTCGCCGAAGTTAGCCCCAGTTCCTCCACGAATAATTAATCCTCCTAATGGGGAACGCTTACTTTGGTGATGATTATTGGATATGATAATGTCACGTCAGATAGTTCAGGTAATAAAATAATTACCAAGATCTAATGTTCACAGTGGACAGTAGTTAGTACTTCCAATAGTTAAAGGAAATGTCTGGTGGGTAAATCTTTCTGTATAAATCCACTTGAGAACACAATGGTCAGTAGTCGGCGACCGCACAGATCAACATCGAAGACCCAATAAAGACTAAGAATTATTATTGGTTGTATTTAGACTTTAGACCGCTGGCAGGCTGGTTTGTGATCAGTACTAAATTTCGGAGAAAACAAAACATTTAATCACAATATCAATATCCTATCCTGTCACGCGTAAGGTTAAGATCTCTTATCCACTCAGTCATTTAACTAAATTAAAAGCACACCGGTCTTAGCCTATCTTATCACGCTTCGCTCACCTGTTACGGGTTGGGTTTTAAGGTATGCGCCTTTTCCCCTTCCCGTCCCGGTAAACTCCCAGCGCACAATATCAGTGATAATTTAGTTATGACTACTTTACAAATATCGGTTGTCATTACTAGCTATTTGTTTCACCACTTGATATTACACTAGTCACTTACACAATTACACGTAATGAATTAGCAGTAAACTTTTATTCCGTAAATAGTCAGTCGGCTAGTGTATTTATCAGTCAATTAAAACATCTCTGTCTGGGTGATAGCTGTCGTATCAGTGCGGAAACTCCGTGTCTCATTGGTGATTTAAGCCGATAGTGCTGGCTGATGTACGTGTTAATCTGCTATACTAATAAATCTGGGTAGCGCCAAGCAAATGTGAATGATCATATCACCCGCTCCTGCACATTTGATATTTATCACCTACAGGGTGATTTGATTAAAATTAAATATCTGCTACTTAGCAGAGAATAACGAGGAAAGAAAGAAAGAGGAAAAGAAAAGTGTGATAATTGACAGCACATACTAAAAATCAGTACCACAAATGTACCGATAATGTCGGAGAGAACCAAAGATCGATAGAGGTCGTCCATTTCGTCACAATAGTCTATCCCAAATCGGTCATTTTTTCCAAAAGGAGAGGTGTATATCCCTAGGAATTTAGTTAACAAGTTAGAGGCAATCGTCTTCTTGATATTTTTTTTTCTCTTCTTGAAGACTGGGGATTGTCCATACTATTTAGAAATTACTGTGTGGTTCATTTTGTTTATTAACCCTTCAATTCTGTTACTTATTTTTGTGATACGCTAGACATTTAAGTTTCCTGCGATATATTCTAATCTCAAATTATATCCTTGGATATTCAACGCCCAAGTTTGCATTTTCTTCGAGCCCTCTTGTGGTTTAGTTAACCACGTTATACGTGGTTTATGGTCTGTTTTCACTACAAATTTTGGTCCTGTCAGATAATAATCTAATTTCATTATAGAATAGTAAATGCCGAAGGCCTCGTTCTCAGTAGTTATCCATTTCCTATGTGATGAACTCAGTTTATGTGACAGAAATATTATTGGTTTTTCGTTCCTTACATTCGGCATTATGTCTCCCTCGTCTGGTCTATTTGGCTATCCTAGACATGCTCCAATAGTTGTGTCAGAGGCATCAGTATATAGTATTAATTCTCTGGATATGCCGCGGTGTGCTAGATATCGAACTTTTGTTAAAGCCTTCTTGAGTTGTATAAATGATTTCTGACATTAATCGGTCCATTTACATCTTATTTTCTTCCGTGTTAAGTTTATTAATGGTTCGGCTATCTGTGAGAATCCTGGAATAAGTCTTCTAAAATATCCTGTCGTTCAAATAAAAGCTCGTGCCTCTCGTACGGTTCGTTATTCTTGGAGATCTCTTATGACCAACTTTTTCTGCATCTGATCGTAATCCTTCTTTAGCAATGATGAACCCTGTAAAGGATTTCCTTTTGAAGAAATTCACATTTCTCTAGCTTAAGTTTTATGTTATGTTGCCGTAGTTTGTCAAATACCTTAGATACTCTTTCCGGATGTCTTTCGATGCTTTCAACTGCTTGGATTTATATCATCTATATAAGCCCCAGCACAATGTTGCATTCCTATCAATACTTCGTCCATTAATCCCACATGTGGCTGGACTTCCTTTTACCCCAAACGGCATAACTTTCCAGGCAAAACTCCCCATGTGTGTACAAAAGGTGCTCTTCTTTTTCGCATCTGGTGACATTGGTATACACCAGAATCCTAACCTGGTGTCTAGACTGGTGAACCATTCTGATCGTCCTAAGGTTCCCAACAAATCATCTATTCGTGGTAACGGATAGTATATAGTTTTTGTGATTCTATTGAGGGCTCTGTAATCAAAGCAGAACCTATTCGATCCATCCTTTTTCTGTACTATCACCACGGGTAACGGCAACTCTGATCTGGATCTCTATTATTCCATCCCTTAGCATGTCTTCAACTGCTTTCTCTATTGCTTCACGGTTTTTAATGGCCTAAGTTGTATCGCTTTCTCGTGTGGTAGTAATTCAATTTCCATCTCTGTAGTTTTTGTCATGAGTTACTTCGCCTTCGGTTAAGGCGAATACGTCATGATTTTTTATCACAAAGTCTTTTGGAGTTTTCTGGTTTCTGGTTGCGTATATTTTAGCGTCATTCTATTTTCGCAATCGGTCCTAGATCAGTTTCGCCTGTCTAAACTTTTACCCAGTCTTTTTATTATAAATGAAGTATGGAGAGAAGAACAACCACCACAACAATGGAAAGACAGTATTATTGTAAAGTTACCGAAGAAAGGTGATCTATCAGACTGTAATAACTGGCGTGGTATATCTCTATTATCAGTACCTGGAAAATTATTATGTTGCATGATGTTAGAAAGACTTAAATTGCATGCTGACGAAAAGATCAGAGAAGAACAAGCGGGTTTCAGGCCGAAACGATCATGTATTGATCAAATATTCACACTAAGAACAATTATAGAAGAATCAGTGGAAATGCAATCGCCACTTATTATCACCTTCGTCGATTTTCAAAAAGCCTTTCATAGTCTACACCGCCCATCATTGTGGAAGATACTTACAATCTATGGTTTTCCAACAAAATATGTGAATATAATCAAAGCGCTATATGACAATGCAAGATGTTGTGTTAGAACAAATAAAGGGAATACAGAATGGTTTACAGTAGAAACAGGGGTGAAACAAGGCTGTATTATGTCACCACTACTTTTTGGAATAGCTATTGATTGGGTTATGAGAAACTATACCCACAATGAACAATTAGGTATAAAATGGACAAATGGAAAATTCCTGGGGGACCTGGATTTCGCAGATGATTTAGCATTCTTAAGTTCAACACCCAGACAATCCCAAGAAGCAGTAAATAATTTGTGTCATCTCTCGGTTAAAATAGATCTCCAAATAAATGCCTCTAAAACTAAAGCTATGAACTTTTCTAACAAGACCTTTGATATCATCTTGAACGGGGAAAAACTACAGAAAGTTGAAAGTTTCAATTATTTAGGCAGTAAAATGACTCAGGATGGTGACACAACAAGAGAAATCCAACTAGAATTGCTTTGGCAGCTAGCGCCTTCAATAGATTATCTAACATTTGGAAATTACGATCATTGAATATACATACCAAGCTTCGTCTGTTTAATTCAAATGTTATCTCAGTGTTAACATACGGCTATGAGAGTTGGAAAATAACAAAATCATTGTAGAACAAGCTGCATACATTCGAGAACAAATGTCTTAGAAAACTCATGAACATCAGTTGGAAAGAATTCAAGACTAATCGACAAATAAGAGAAGACTCTAGGCAGAAATATGTCTCCGACTATATAAGGAAAAGACGATGGTTTATATATCGGTCATGTCCTACGAATGCAAAACAACAGAATACCACTACAGGCGCTCACTTGGGTTCCTGAGGGTAAGAGGAAAAAAGGAAGACCAAAAGAAACACTCAGAAGAACAATAATAAGAGAAGGAAGAACGTTGGGCCTAAATAATGTGCAAGAGCTAAGAGGAGTGGCGTCACAACGAACAACCTGGAGAGCACTGGTTTCTGCCTTATGCGCCGTGTTTGGTGCTTAAAGAATTTATTATTATTATTATTATTTATTACTCCTCATGTTCTTAATTCTCCATTTCAAACAATCATTGTAGGGTGTCCTATTCATCGGGTGTGATGTATTCCACTCATCTGGTTCTGTCTTACTGTTACCTCCACTTCTCGCTCCATTTATTCTTCTTACTGTTCTACTGAGCGTTCCTTCATAGTTTAGTTCGTGCTTCGTTCTATTTGACACATCGTATTCTCCGTTGCCTTGGGAATTTTACTTACTGTTCCTATTATGTTTCCTCTACGAACCGTGACAGTTCTACCTGACGTATTTAATAACCATAAAATAATAATAAAGTCATAACCAGTCTCATGTATGCCTTCTACCAATACTACACCTGGTTCATTGGTTATGTCTGCCTCCGACAACTCGTTTGTGGTAATGACTTCAGCTGGTCGAAATTTCCTTCGACAAAATGAATCGTGCCTGGGTAAAGAGTTGTGCCTTTATTTAGTCGTAAAGCACAGGCGACATGTGAATCCTCTTCCAATTCTATAACACTATTCTCGATTTGCAAGGAATGGGTGTCGTAAAAAAGCCTAACGTAAAATCGTTCTAACAAGTCCCTACATATGATTAGGTTTCTGAGTATTCCGCTAACTGCAATAAAAGAATGAGTTATGTTTTCGTCCCCTATCAGAATATTTAGTTCTACCTTACCAAGTATCCTCAAGGTCTCACCTGATATAGATTGTAATTCAAAATCCTTATCTATCGGTCTGATCGTCTCTTTAATTTGTCGTAACAGTTTGACATTTATTATTGAATACCCCGCACCTGAGTCTATGAGAGTGCGTATAGGTATGCCTTTTATTTTTACCAACACGAATTCGGGTCCTTGTTATCCTCTTTACTGTTGAAATAAATTACTTCTCGTCTATTTTTGACTTCACCTTTATGTTTTTTCTCATCTAGTTTCATATTATTCTTAGTGTCTATTTTTTTTATTTAAGTTGGGATTTCTGTAATCTTTCGTAAACGACTTTATTTTTACTTTTGGCCTTAACTTTCTCTCAGCCAAGGTATAACTTCTTTCTAATTGTGTTATTTTCTTGAGGCTTTAGTAATTCCTTACTCAGTTCAGCCTCTCCCACTGAGCGGATCTCCCGTTTCCCTCTTCATGTTTGTTGCCCGCTGTCCAGTGTCTATTGACTCTCGTTATTTTACATTTGGCGTGAAACATTAACTCTTCGCATATCATCTCTAGGCGGTTGTTGGAAATTGGCTTCTCGCGAGTCATATCTATTCAAAGCTTCAGCCTTATATAAGTGGTTGTAGTTCGATACTCTACATCCACCTCGTGGGCTTCTGTGCGATTTGTACTCTTGTTCGTTGCGAGCAAACCTTACTCTCTTATCATCATCTCTATGTCCCGTGACTCTATCATTTGGCTCATACGTTTGATTTTCAAACCATGGTGTAACTTAATTACTTGAACCCCATCTTTTGTTTTCCAATGGCATAGTTCTCCTGACCGTATTCTGATTTTACTTTCTCCTAAATTCTTCAAAGTAGTTGTTAGACATTTCAAAATGCAATGACACATCGACTACTGGATAAAAAATCTACTGTCGCCATCTCATATATACGTAGATGTATCGTACAACAAAGATAAACTGCTCGTGACATCTTCCACAGTCGAACAACAACAGCTTATTTTCTCTACTCAGACATAGGCAGAACACTCCAGAAGGAATCACTAAGCACAAACAACCTGCTCGTCTGAGAACCAACATTCGGCTGCCTTGTTCAACTAACCCGCCTGTCTCTCTCGACCTGTGACCCTTTCACAATTCACGCTTATTTTGACCAAGAAATAGGACTCACAACATTGTATTCACTCACAACAGGCTGATTGCTGACAGCTCATAAACTGCTCTTGTATCTCACTAAAGCATACCACACCTACCAAATATAATCACGCTCCCAATGAAGCATCCATCATCATCAACAACCTTTCTTCTAAATACGAACACCATTGACAGTCTGTAACAATAAGCTCGTAAGCTTTCTTTCTGAATACGTTTTTGTCAACATTCTATTACCTGAGTGGTATACTTGAAATGGCCGACGGCTGTTATTCCTCGTTGTATGTATGTGTTCTATAAATTTACTCAAAAACACAACCTACTAATCTCTTCTTTCAGTCTGATTACTCAACCAACACAACCTACTAGTGTGTGTCATTTTGTTTACTCAACAACACAACCTACTGTCGCATAATATCTGATCGATCACTCCAATTGTCGGAGAGATTTGTATAGTAAGGGAGATGTGTAGGAAGCACATAGACCTTTATACACTAGTTTTCACAGAGGTGAGCTAGTGTTGAGGGAAAGAGTTAACAGACGGGCACAGGTTGGTGTCAGTGATTCTCTCACCTTTTAGACTACCAACTCTTGTATTTTTCTGGCGACGACTAACTCTTTCTTACTCTAATCTTTTTGAAGATGAACTAGTAGTAACAAGTAATACAAGGAGGGTTGAGTATGTTTTTCTGAACAGAACATACAATCTACTAAGTCAAACTCGGAATGATTGTGAGTTATAGGATGTACATAAATACTTTAATTACAGTGGAAAATAAAATCAATGTTGATATGTGTTAACGCCTCGCCCTGGGCATCAATGTGAAAATGTTATCTTGCAGAAGATGTGCAGTGGCATAGAAGGAGTAATGTTAATATATATATTCCGCTGATATAGGCGTTCAGCATATGTCGGGCTTACAGACTGCTGACTGATGTGTGAGTGAGTAAGTGTCAACAAACGCGAATGTCATGTAGTACAAGATTGAGTTAATAGCAATCACTCACACCATAGCAAACCAAGTAGTCAGGAAAAGTTGTAACTCCTAGTAACGTTCTACACTGTTTATTAACACCACAGCAAACGATGACATCATAAATAATACATTGCCACAGGTTACAAGTCACGGCAAATCATGGTACATCAAGTGAGCACTAATCCAAGGTAATTGAGCGTACCACTCACAACGTATATAATCATCAATATTTGCTCATAACAGATCATCGATCATCAGTAAGTAAATCCTTAGAGATACAGTCACTGGTACAAAAATATCCATTCACAAAGGCTGCAAAGCACAGCAGCTCATAATCAAAAACATCATCGCCAAAAAATATCCATTCAAGAAAGGGAACTGCATATGTCGCAGTTTACAATAATATGTGTATGGCCTGAATCAACATACTCCAAGGCCTGAAATAATAAATAATCCATGGCCTGAAAATCTTCAATAACGTACATTCTGCCGTATATAAATGAGCCGCATATCCATGGCTTTAAGAAATATATCAGGAAGTATCAAAATCCCTTTTACACCAAATATCTTATTCTGGGACACACTGACGAAAAATGGTCAATCCATCTTCGGAGCTCTGCCCGTATCAACTCTAACGGAAAAATCTCCCTTCAAAAAAACCCGCTCAGTAAAATTCATCCCGGCGCGAATTCGTCGCCCGAGACGTGAGCTGAATTCGTGCGCCTGTTTACACTCGAATTATCTAGAACGTTCGAGCAAATTCCTGAAGTTATTTTTAAAAAAAAAACTAACAGCTAGTCAGCTTACAAGCGTAATAACCAAAAATCCGACATGTACAACAAGTCTTTTAACGTTTAATTCCCCTTGATTAAAATATGACTTAACAGTCTACACCGACCCCCGTGAAAAAAATGATAACATAATTTTTTTTTGAAAAAATACATCAAACAAAAAATTTGAGGTCGATAGCATACTAATATCTACACATAAGTATACCCTATGTTAAGTCATGTTAACAACAATGAACAAAAAAGGGATAGGAGTAAGTGTAAAGTACAAAAGAAGTAAAGTATAGACAGACAATGAGACAAGCATACGACGATCAACAATTTCAAAGAAATATGAAGTATATGAAGTGTAGACTAGCTATGACATCATAAGAGAAAAGTAAAAAAGAACAGATGAAGTACAAGAAGAATGAGCAGTAATAAAAGAAAGCAATGCAGTAAGAATAAAGAAAACGATGATATCATGGTAAACAATTACATGAAACAATGCATTATATAAATGAACACCATTATAGCACTATAGCATACATTACAAAAAACAATGCATATCCAAATCAAAGAACAAATAACTAGCTATCATCTAAAAAAATAGCATAATGTGCATGATAACCAAGTTAATAGGCTCATGGAGTACCAATGATGAACCCATATTAATATCAAAATTGACAATACCGTTATACATATCTATTCTTGACGCACAATCAAGCGCCGGGTAATGAAAAAAAAATACATCACAAGCTCAGAAAAAACATTTTCTCAATGTACTAATATCGCTATACATAGTTAACCCTAGCGCACAATCAAGCGCTGGGCAAATAAAACCATTACAATGTCAGAAAAAACACCCTTTTTCTCTTATCTTCATATCCTTCTTAAAAAGAACAATACCAAAATGTATCGCAATGATCAGTTACATAAAAATAGTGAGATCATTACAATTGACATACTTTCAACATTGCAAAACGCATTAACATACAAACAATATAGTAATGTAATGGTGCATAAAGATGAACCAACATATTATCATCAAGAAGTTATATCCTATTCTAATACAATAATCTCCAATATACTATATTATACTAATATACAATATTATCTACTATCTTAAATAGGTTATATGGCAGACAACTTCAGCGGTCTTGAGATATCCTAAAAACTTGAAGAAGTAACATCCCCACATTGGCCACCACTGTTAACGCCTCGCACTGAGCATCACTGTGAAAAGGTTATCTTGCAGAAGATGTGCAGTGGCATAGAAGGAGTAATGTTAATATATATATATTCCGCTGATATAGGCAATCAGCATGTGTCGGGCTTACAGACAGCTGACTGATGTGTGAGTGAGTAAGTGTCAACAAACGCGAATGTCATGTAGTACAAGATTGAGTTAATAGCAATCACTCACACCATATCACACCTAGGAGTCAGGAAAGGTTGTAACTCCTAGTAACGTTCTACACTGTTTATTAACACCACAGCAAACGATGACATCATAAATAATACACTGTCACAGGTTACAAGTCACGGCAAATCATGGTACATCAAGTGAGCACTAATCCAAGGTAATTGAGCGTACCACTCACAACGTATATAATCATCAATATTTGCTCATAACAGATCATCGATCATCAGTAAGTAAATCCTTAGAGATACAGTCACTGGTACAAAAATATCCATTCACAAATTCTGCAAAGCACAGCAGCTGATAATCATAAACATCATGGCCAAAAAATATCCATTCAAGAAAGGGAACTGCATATGTCGCAGTTTACAATAATATGTGTATAGCCTGAATCAACATACTCCAAGGCCTGAAATAATAAATAATCCATGGCCTGAAAATCTTCAATAACGTACATTCTGCCGTATATAAATGAGCCGCATATCCATGGCTTTAAGAAATATATCAGGAAGTATCAAAATCCCTTTTACACCAAATATCTTATTCCGGGACACACTGACGAAAAATGGTCAATCCATCTTCGGAGCTCTGCCCGTATCAACTCTCACGGAAAAATCTCCCTTCAAAAAAAACCCGCTCAGTAAAATTCATCCCGGCGCGAATTCGTCGCCCGAGACGTGAGCTGAATTCGTGCGCCTGTTTACACTCGAACTATCTAGAACGTTCGAGCAAATTCCTGAAGTTATTTAAAAAAAAAAAAACTTACAGCTAGTCAGCTTACAAGCGTGAAAACCAAAAATCCGACCTGTACAACAAGTCTTTTAACGTTTAAATCCTCTTGATTAAAATATGACTTAACAACATGTACTTTGAAAAGAGATACTAGGAAATTTATCAAAAGACAGTTATGATATTACTTATTCAAGGATTCAGAAAACTGTCAGTGTCTTTGGTTCAGATAAGAATAAGAGGCTTTTTTCCTCACTGACGAAAGTTTATTCCTATGGCTATTTCTTGGAAACGTGAATTCTGATTTTGGCCTGGGTTTTAAGTAGCCTTATCTGCTTGGACTTCTCCTGGGTGTCTCAGTAGGTAGGGATTACCAACAGGAGAATTTGATTCAGTGGGGCTACAGTCCAAGAGATGACTAGGCGTTTTTATTAACCTGGTTGTGAAGTTGAGTTATGATGTTCAGGTGCTGACGAGGTGTTGAATGCTTATATGCTGTAGACTGCTCAGGGTTGCTGACTTGTGATCACCGCTAGAAGGTTTGAGATGTAAGCCCTAGTTCTCTCTGTAGCATAGAGCAACAAGGCGGTTTACTCGCAACAATTTACAGCAATCAAAATCCAGTAACTGGCTAGGATTCTGCAACTCCGCTGTGGAAGATAATACAGGTAATCAATCTTCTGTTTTATACAGATATATTAACTGCAGCTACTCTGGACATTTCGTCTCAGAATGGTGCCTAATAATATATTTACCTGAACCGTAACGTCAGTCTTTTCCTTAAAGGCGTGTTGCGTGTATATTTTGACGCACATATTACAAAAATCGATATGGCTATTTAATATGGAAAAAATATAGACATTCATTCATTTGTGTATGAAAATGCTGTCTATGGTAAAAGCGAGAGAATCCATGTTTGATTCACACTTTTGATTATAGGAGTAATCGTTCTTGATATTGATCCGGCGCATGGATTGCTCTTACGTTTGTACTTATTTTTTAGGGCCAGAAAATATATTAATTTGCTTATTATGTTTATGGCCTGAATTCATATGTATTACATATTATTAGTACAAGTAGAATCAGTCCTATATTGTATATTTTGGATGGGTAGGCGGGACTAGATTCTTATTATTCCGGTCTAGCGGAAGTATGAGTTGTCTTGACAAGTCGTGATGAGTTCCGATGTACCGTGATAATGGCGGGTACGCATTTTTCAAAGGGCTGGTAGATTGTTAAGGAAATATAATTCAGGAAGTGGTTTTCTTCTAAAGGAGATGGTATCTCTACTATAGGTTATGTTAGAGACTCTCCTAAGGTACGGTACAATGTATAATTCGGACTCCATGTATTGCCAGACCCTATTTTGATGATCTCATGTCGATTCGACCTAGATGGAACATTGTGCTTCGTATCGCTAGGGTCGTGTTTTGTATCGACAAAGATGACAGACTTTCCTACAGCGGTTATGGCTACGTGAATTAACCTGTATGGGAACATTTATGAAATCATTTATATACCCATTATAAATTAACTCTGGCTTATATTCTCCTACCTATGAATGAGTGAACGACAACTCAGGGAGGCGGCCATGTTAGATTTCGGTCATCATATGTTTTGATCACTGCCAAGAGAACAGATTATTTATCCTATTATCGGACAGTGACAGGGAGATCTCAATCTTGCTAGAAACCCCCTCTTTCGTGGTTTCATAATATATGCTACAAACTATGGACGTCAAGTAACCTTAGTTATTTACCGATCTGCCTTCACTGACGCGTTTAGTCAGATAGGGGGATGCGGCCATAATATATCATGACATTGAACATTTGATGTACTGCCCATTATTTCTGAATGTGTCATGACTTCAGATCTGCTATGTTGTAGTGAAATTGACAGAGATACAACGGTAAAATACCTCCAAAGATAACATTTAAGGATAAAAACATAATGCGTAGGCTGCTGATGTACATGATCGCCTAGACCGCGGGTCATCATCCTCCATAAAAATTTGACTTGCTAGACAGGCGGGGAACGGCGGATTAAAAAGGAAAAAAAAATATGACTGGAAAGATTGCGGGAGACTAGAAAGGCTAAGGAGACGCAATTGGGGGGGAAACGGAGAAAAGTCACGTTTCCCAAGTTGACATAAAAAGTAAGCAACTCGACAGAAGGGACCATAGATATGTTACGCCACAGTCATTTATTGGACGCTTTTGCGCGATACCAAGCCCTTGATTTGAATTCAGCGGCTAAACGCAGATGTTCGAAATATTACAAAATTTAAAAAGTACTTTTTTCTTAATATTAATGTTAGGAATGCTAGGCGTGATGGGAAACTACAACAGAGAAAATCAATCTGCTGTTGCCCTTAAGACGCCACAAGGCGTGATGGCCTCTGACTGCTTGGTCGGTCTTTGGCTAAGGACGGAAGAAGAAGAAGAATGTTAGGAATATAAAAATTAGCTGGCCGGATGGCCCATTCTGAGCAGTGAACTAATATGGTCTTAATTTTACAGACGGATAGATAATATTGAAGATAATGACAAAAGACAGTGTTGTTCACATCATCGACAGACTGTATTGAATCTAAAAGTGTCGCTATTTGAAAAAAAAAACACGACCTCGAGACGCAGGTGTTCACATCTACGTAGTATGGAAGAGAAGGGATATTTGTGGTGGCTGTATCTAAAAATAACTTTTAACGACAAAATTTTGGAGGGGAGAGAAAGGTTGGTTCAAAAATCAAGTACAGTTTTGTAGAAACACAAGTAGAGACGGACAGACTAACAGATAACCATCCATACTTGACTGAAGCATGACTGAAATGACTTTAGGGTAGGAAATTTGAATTTAAAATAAACCTAGGCAGTGATTGGCCACAGACAATCATATCATTAGCGCTCAGACGCGAAAGTGGGGCCATTCTTCAATAGTTGTTCAGTGATAGACACAGATTTTAAAGTGTGGTGATTTCCATATGAAAGAAAGTGTAAGAAGTTTAGGGACGCCATACTATAGCCAGCAGCTCAGCTGAGTTTTGCTAGCAATTCTGTGTTATTTATTCATAATCTGGTAAGATTGAAATTATTTCCTTATATATTTTGAATATTGTTTCATGTTTGAGTGATTTGATACTGCCATATCGAAATCTAGCCTTACAAACAAGTAGGGATTTGCTCTAGACCCCCCGCCCAAGTCAGGGTCTAGGGACCAACAATATACATAAACTCCAGCAAGGGTTAGGCAAGACAGATCAAGTGTTGAGAATAATGAAACATATTACCTATCCTCTTTTAGGGCAGAAAACTAATAAATATTTTTCAGAATCTATAGTCTGGGAGGATCTATCTGATGTAAAACCACCATGGTAAATGTGCTGTTTGGTCAGAGAGATCTGACCTGTCTGTATGATGTGGTTGTTGTGTCAGTGTTGTGTCCAGACGTGGGTAGAGAATAGATTTTGACACATGGCCCATACTTTGATTGCAGAGCTGTGAGTTTCTGTTGTCAACAAAGCAGTGTCTATTCAGTTGGTGACTTTACTCGAGTGTATCTGTGCAGTACTTGTGACAGAGACCACCATTATTGCCCGCCAGCACGGAGAGGTGGGACCACCTGATTTCAGCACCAGAGCTACAACTACAAGATGAGTGAGCCTCTGGTCTGCTGGACATTCACCAACACTTTGTAGTTACTAATACCCCATAAAAATTCCCACCATTTTCTGGACACTGTGTAGTCAATATAGACAGGTGTGATGAGGCCACCCCAACAGCACAAACATTAACTATCCTCCCAAGTAGATGACTACTAGAACATTTTAATAAAACTAACTAGTATAGTACATAGATATGTACACTATTGCATTTATGATATAATATTCCATGCATTTCTTTCATAATCTCTAAATCCTTTTAAGTTCTGGTCAATCAAAAAAATTGATCCAGAACAAAATAAATGTAATATAATTCTATCAAGAAATTTTACACACGTGAGTTAGTTCAGTGTATTTTAACATTTGTTAATATTATTAGTCTTCTTAAATATCTGTGGGTATATCTATAACCTATTACACCACACTTCATATCATAACCCTAGACACTTTACGTAGCCACATTCATTAAAAAAAAATTAAGTGTGAGGTCGTAGTGGTAGCAAGAAAGGCCTTCTGACAATTCACAACTACATTTTATCTCAGGAGCCTTCACAGCTGGCCTCATACAATTACATTTAGTAATATCACCATCATACAATACCATCAACACCACTACATACATTGGGGTCTTGTCCAGGGATAATTAGCCCAACAGTAATATTAGGATCTCCTGGTGGGAGAAATAAAAGTAGGGAAATAAATTGTAAAATTCCCTTTAAAATTAAAAGTGTCCCTGCAGATAAAAGTTGGTGAATCTTCACAGCCAGTAATAATTAATTAGTTAACTGGTTAGTTAGAATTAGTTAGACTATAGTCATAAGAAGTACTTAGTGTATTTACTGGTTAGAGATTTATCTTGTATATTATTATATTGTCTAAAAAGTATGGCGGAGCTGGCAAAATTTAGATCAGCTGCTGTGCTCACCGCGAAGGAGATGGGAATGGATGGTCAAATTTTAATTCAATACGTAACGGCTGAATGTGATAAATATATTGAACGGGAAGAAAGGAGATTAGAAAAAGAGGCTGAAAGAAAATTGGAGTCTGACAGGTTGGTTGAAGAGAAGAAGTTAGAGGCTGATAGAGAAATTAAGAGGCTGCAGATTGAGGCAGAAGAAAAACGACAGCAAAGGGAGGCAGAAGATAAAAAGGCCGAAAGGGAGGCAGAAGATAAAAAGGCCGAAAGGGAGGCAGAAGATAGAAGGTTGCAAAGGGAGCACGAATTACGACTAAGGGAGCTGGAATTACAAGGCCAGGCTCCTGAAAATGGTGCCAGCCCTTTTGCCTCAGATGCTACGCCCAGTCTGGGAGCCTCAAACTCAGCTATGGGGTTTCATTTAGACCATTTTGTTGAAAAAGACGATGACATAGAGGGGTACCTAGGACGTTTTGAGTTATTAGCTACTACATATGGGTTAGAGAGAGAGAGGTGGAGCTTAAAGCTATCACAGGGATTGAGAGGTACTTCTTATGAAGTATTTGCCAAAATGAACAGGGAAGACCAAGACAATTATGACATGTTAAAGCAGGCTTTGTTATTAAGGTACGAGAAGAATGGTGAATTTTATCGTAAGAAATTTAGAAATGCCAAACTGTTGTCTGGGGAGACATACCACCAATTCTCTGCTAGACTAGAAACCTATTTGGAGAAATGGACGGCTCTGGGGAAGACCCAAGATCTTAAAGAAATGATCATGATTGAGCAATTGAGAGAGTCCATGGCTCCAGACATGAGAAAATTTCTCATGGAACAAGGTGCAGAGAAGTTGGGGGAAATTTTAAATGTTGCTGAGAGGTATCAGGCAGCCCAGGCAGAGGTAAGTGGTGCTAAAAAGAAGCACATAGACAATTTTAAAGCTCCACAGCAATTTAATAAATTTGATAATAGAGAGCAGGGAAATAAAGGTAGGACAAACTTTGAGCGGCCAAGAAATGACTATCGCGACAGAAACTCACAGTTCAATGACCAAAAGTTCAATGAAAGAAAACCGTTGAACCAAGGAAAAAGATGGTGTAAATGGTGCAAGAAGGATAACCATAACACCGAATTTTGTAGAAGGAAACCTTCAAACATTGCTGCAATGAAGTCGGGGACGCAAAGATTAAAGGTTAATCCTAATGGACAACAGGAACCTTATCACCCCCCAGTTTGTGAGGATGTTATTTGTAATGGGGTCACCATAAGGTGCCTTTATGATACAGGTTTGGATTATGATTCAGTTGTGAAGTCTAGCCTAGTGGACCCAAGTCAGTATACCACAGAAACAGTGGAAATACAAGGGGCGACTAAGGACATACCACTCATGACACTTCCCATCGCAAGGATAACGGTGAAAACTCGCTATGTGGAAGGAGAAATCAGAGCAGCAGTGATAGATGAACCAATCTACCCTCTGATATTGGGGTGTAGATACGTCTTCTTGGGGAATCCCGAGAAACCTGTGATCATGGCGACAGTGCAGACCAGGTCACAGAAGAAGGAGGAAGAAGGTGAACCTATAAATGCTCATCCAGAGGAGATGAGGAAGGCGCAGGCTGAGGATAGGACACTCAAGCCCTGTTTTAAAAAATTGCCCAAATGCCACACACCTCCGAGCAAGGGGGAATATTTCATGAAGAACAAACTCTTATACAGGAAGGCCGGAACTGGAACAAATGGTCACAACCAGCTGGTTCTTCCCACTTCATATAGAGATAAAGTGATGGAACTCGGGCATGCGATTCCCTTCAGTGGTCACATGGGGATCAGCGCCACAGGACAGCGTATAGCTTGTCATTACTTCTGGCCAGGGATAACGGAGGATATAAAAAGATATGTCAAATCCTGCCCAGAATGTCAAAGGGTAGCTCCAAAGCACTGGACTGCTCCTGCAACTCTAGGGGAAATGCCCATAGTGGGAACACCTTTTGAGAGGGTTGCAGTGGATATTGTAGGACCTCTCACTCGGACCAAGAGGAGGAACAGTTACATCCTTACTCTGGTGGACACTTGTTCTATGTGGGGAGAGGCGGTAGCCCTGCCATCAATTGATTCAAAACATGTAGCAGAGGCACTACTTACAATATTTACCCGATTAGGATTCCCGCATCAAATCTTGACGGATAACACTGACAAACAACATTTTTCTTTCTTATATAAGAATAAGTGTTCTTAGGTCAGTTTCTTGCGCTGATTTCAAATCTGAAATCCGTTTATCTCTATCACGTCGGGTTCTTAAGATATTTGTGAATAAATATATTTTTGGGAAACCGTTATTTGCTCCGTTTCATTTTTACTATATAGCTTATTAAAAATTAATAAAAAGCAACATAATTCTACTTTTTATACTGCTAAAAGATGCATGACATATGTTACGCGATTTTTCAAATAGTTACTGTATTTTGAAATAATTCTGAGCAAAATATGGCTTCTAGAAGTTGTAGAAATTCGGCTGATCTGTTCTGTTACGTGTGCGGATATTTTACCGATCGTGTTGACCAGAAAAACTTTACACCATTACTAAAGAAAGCATATGAACTTTATTTCGATTCGAAAGTTGATGATGCAAATAAATCTTGGAAGCCAAATGCAGTTTGTTCGATACATTGGCAGGTTGGTTACGAAAATCGCCGAAGCATAAGTCGATGCCTTTTGGAGTGCCAGTAATATGGCGTGAACATACAAATCACACTACTGATTGTTACTTCTGCTTGACAAATATCCATGGTTTCACTTTTAAAACTAGAAAGTCTGTGGTTTATCCAAATATTGAATCGGTTTCGAAACCAGTGCCTCATGATCCAATCACGTGTCCGATCCAAGTACCACCAGAACAATATCCGTTGGACGTAAATGAACCATCAGAAAGTGATAGTTTACCTGCTTTAGAAACTAATTCTGACTCAGATTACATACCGGTGAATGATGGTGTTTACTTAATTAACCATTCAGAACTTTCAGATCTAATACGTGATCTCGCTCTTACCAAAGGACAAGCGGAATTACTCGGTTCGCGACTCAAAGAATGAAATCTTTTAGCGCCCAATACTCCGATATCTAAATTTCGTCATAGACACAGAGAACTTGTTCAATACTTTGAGATGGATGATGACATTTGCTATTGCAAAGATGTAAACGGTCATGAGCACATAGTCAACGAATGGCGATTTTTCATCGATTCTTCCAAGACTAGTCTAAAAGCCGTGTTATTGCATAACAGAAATTTTTTTTCATCAATTCCAGTCGCCTACTCTGTTCATATGAAAGAAACTTATGACAATATGGCTATACGTTTGGAAAAAATAAAGTACAATGACTACCAATGGCGGATTTGTGGAGACCTAAAGGTCATTGCAATTCTCACGGGCATGCAGACTGGGTATACTAAATTTTGTTGCTTCCGATGTGAATGGGACAGCCGCAACAGACAGGAACATTATGCAAGAAAGGTGTGGCCTATCCGGGATCGTATGCAGCTCGGGCATAAAAATGTAATACGCGAGCCATTAGTTAACAAAGACAGCTTCATTTTACCACTGTTACATATAAAGTTGGGGCTCATGAAGAATTTTGTAAAAGCGTTAGATAAAACGAGCAAAGCTTTCACTTATCTTCGAGAAAAGTTTCCGCAAGTTAGCGATGCAAAGATAAAGGAAGGTATCTTTGTAGGACCTCAGATTAGGAAAGTTATTGCAGACAAACAATTCGAGAACTTGTTACATGGTAGTGAACTTCGCGCATGGATGGCATTCAAATCGATCGTCGATAACTTTCTGGAAAATCACAAATCTGTCGACTATGTTGCATATTGTTAAGCAGTGCATAGATGCATACAGAATTATGGGCTGTAACATGTCCCTCAAAATCCATTTGCTCGATTCGCATCTTGACTTTTTCCCTGACAACCTTGGCGAAGTCAGCGATGAACATGGAGAACGATTCCATCAAGATATCGCCGTAATGGAGTCACGTTATCAAGGACGGTGGAGTGTGACCATGCTTGCCGATTATTGTTGGATGCTTCATCGCGATGTACCACATGCCATTCACCGACGAAAGTCGACTGCAAAGAAATTCAAGCCTACATAACTGTTATACTTCTTGTACGAATGATGTTCTAATACTGTATGCGTTGTTAAAAAACTTCAATTGCGTATTTCTAGAGATCCCGACCTGATAGAGAAAAACGGTTTGCAGATTTAAAAACAGCGCATTAAAATTGACCAGAAAAACATAGAAATGTTAGAGAAAGAAAAAAAAAGTTTTTTTTTGTTAGTCAGTGTAATGGTTCTCAGTTCAAGGGGAAACTAACGGAAGAAGTTTTTAAACTATTTCAAGCCAGACACTTTCATTGTAGTCCGTACCATCCACAAGGGAACGGCCAGGTAGAGAGGTTCAACGGGACTCTCATTTCTATCCTGAGAAAGCTGGCACACGAAAAACCGGATCTGTGGGATCAATTCCTGCCCGCCGCATTGTTTGCGTATCGGGAGGTACCACATAGTTCAACCGGGATGGCTCCCGCAACTCTGCTATTTGGGAGGCCAATAAAAGGTCCATTAGAAGCCCTATTAAGGACCTGGACAGATGAGAAGGCGGAAGAGACTGTTACCTCATCGTATCAATACGTGAACGAACTGACCACTCGTTTGAAAGCTGGATGGAAACTGGCAAATGATAATTTGAAACAAGCCAGGAAGAAACATGCAGCATATTTTAATAGGAAGGCAAAGGACAGGGAACTGGCAGTCGGAGAGAAGGTGCTGCTTCTACTACCCGGAAGCCAGAATAAATTACAAATTGGTTGGCAAGGTCCATATACGGTTCTAGAGAAGGTGTCTAGAACAAACTATAAAATTGACAAAAAGGGGAAGGAGAAAGTTTATCATGTAAACCTGTTAAAGAAGTATCTGGACAGACCACTCCAGGAAAGCACCCCCTTATTGACCTTGGCTATTGCAACCCAGATGCAAAAAGAACCACTCACCTCACATGAATACCCATTACATCCTTGTGAAACAGCAGCACAGGTAAAAGTCAGTAAGCACCTGACTAAAAACCAGAGGGAGAGAGTTCAACAGGTTCTGGAGGAACATACAGATGTATTAACAGATAAACCAGGCCATACAAATTTGCTACAGTATGACATGAAACTGGTAGACTCAAACCCAATCTGTATGAGAGCCTATTCTATTCCGTTCGCGAAGGAGAAGGCATTGAAGGAAGAAATAGAGTATTTGTTGAAGGAGGGGATTATTTCGCACAGTGAATCATCTTTTAGTTCTAGTGTCGTTTTGTTGAGAAAACCGTCTGGGGAACACAGACTGTGCATAGATTACAGGAAACTGAATGCTGTCACAGAAGGACAAGTGGATCCATTACCAGACACAAAACAGTTATTTGCCAGACTGAACAAGGCAAAATACTTTTCAAAGGTGGATCTTAGTAAAGGCTATTACCAGATCCCAGTGAAGCCTGAAGTGAGACCTTATTTGGCTTTTAGCACTTCGGATGGACATTATGAATTCAATATGCTACCATTCGGACTGAAAAATGCTCCGAGTGTGTTTTCAAGGATGATGCGCAAATTGTTGGATCCCCTGAATAACCCATGTATCACGAATTTCATGGATGATATTCTCGTCGCCACAGAGACATTTGAAGAACACATTGAAGCTCTGGAGATGTTGTTTGATAGACTTCGGGAGGCGAACTTAACTGCTAGGCCAACAAAATGTTGTATTGGATGCAAAGAGTTGGAATTCTTGGGACACACTGTATATCAGGGTAATATGACCCCTGATCCTAAGAACTTGGAAAAACTGCAGAGAGCACCTAGGCCGCAAACAAAAAAGGACGTGCGATCATTTGTGTCGTTATGCGGATTTTATCAGAAATACATCAAGAATTTTAACGCTATTTGTGCTCCTCTGACTGATCTGACTCGCAAGGGACTTCCAGATAAAATTATTTGGACTGCACAATGTGAACTAGCGTTCCAAGAGTTAAAGGAAAAACTCACTAGCAAGCCTATTCTCAAACTGCCTGATTTGACACAGGACTTTGTCTTAAGAACCGATGCAAGTAATGTAGGACTCGGAGGGGCTTTGTTGCAAAGATCATCTTCACCTGATGGGGAACTGAAACCAGTCGCTTATGCAAGCCGCAAATTGAATAAGGCGGAACCAGGATACTCCACAAGCGAAAAAGAATGTTTAGCATTAATCTGGGCAATAAAGAAGTTTCAAATCTATCTGTATGGTAGGACTTTTGTGGTGGAGACGGACCATCAGCCTCTCGTGTTCTTGTCTCAGGCTAAGCATGAAAACGCAAGATTGCTGAGGTGGTCTTTATTGCTTCAACCTTATCAGTTTAGTATCCAATATATCCCAGGCAAATTGAATGTCGGTGCAGATTTCCTCAGTCGGCACCCCTGTGATCAAAATTAGAGTAGTGGCAGACGTGAGGAGTAATTTTACCTATGTGTATCGCTGGTTTTGGAACTTGCCATAGGCATGTTTTCAAGTGGGGAGATGTGTAGTGAAATTGACAGAGATACAACGGTAAAATACCTCCAAAGATAACATTTAAGGATAAAAACATAATGCGTAGGCTGCTGATAGTACATGATCGCCTAGACCGCGGGTCATCATCCTCCATAATAATTGACTTGCTAGACAGGAGGGGAACGGCGGATCAAAAAGGAAAAAAATATGACTGGAAAGATTGCGTGAGACTAGAAAGGCTAAGGAGACGCAATTGGGGGGGAAACGGAGAAAAGTCACGTTTCCCAAGTTGACATAAAAAGTAAGCAACTCGACAGAAGGGACCATAGATATGTTACGCCACAGTCATTTATTGGACGCTTTTGCGATACCAAGCCCTTGATTTGAATTCAGCGGCTAAAACGCAGATGTTTGGAATATTACAAAATTTAAAAAGTACTTTTTTCTTAATATTAATGTTAGGAATATAAAAATTAACTGGCCGGATGACCCATTCTGAGCAGTGAACTAATATGTTCTTAATTTTACAGACGGATAGATAATATTGAAGATAATGACAAAAGACAGTGTTGTTCACATCATCGACAGACTGTATTGAATCTAAAAGTGTCGCTATTTGCACAAAAAAACACGACCTCGAGACGCAGGTGTTCAAATCTACTTAGTATGGAAGAGAAGGGATATTTGTGGTGGCTGTGTCTAAAAATAACTTTTAACGACAAAATTTTGGAGGGGAGAGAAAGGTTGGTTCAAAAATCAAGTACATTTTGTAGAAACACAAGTAGAGACGGACAGACTAACAGATAACCATCCATACTTGACTGAAGCATGACTGAAATGACTTTAGGGTAGGAAATTTGAATTTAAAATAAACCTAGGCAGTGATTGGCCACAGACAATCATATCATTAGCGCTCAGACGCGAAAGTGGGGCCATTCTTCAATAGTTGTTCAGTGATAGACACAGATTTTAAAGTGTGGTGATTTCCATATGAAAGAAAGTGTAAGAAGTTTAGGGACGCCATACTATAGCCAGCAGCTCAGCTGAGTTTTGCTAGCAATTCTGTGTTATTTATTCATAATCTGGTAAGATTGAAATTATTTCCTTATATATTTTGAATATTGTTTCATGTTTGAGTGATTTGATACTGCCATATCGAAATCTAGCCTTACAAACAAGTAGGGATTTGCTCTAGACCCCCCGCCCAAGTCAGGGTCTAGGGACCAACAATGTACATAAACTCCAGCAAGGGTTAGGCAAGACAGATCAAGTGTTGAGAATAATGAAACATATTACCTATCCTCTTTTAGGGCAGAAAACTAATAAATATTTTTCAGAATCTATAGTCTGGGAGGATCTATCTGATGTAAAACCACCATGGTAAATGTGCTGTTTGGTCAGAGAGATCTGACCTGTCTGTATGATGTGGTTGTTGTGTCAGTGTTGTGTCCAGACGTGGGTAGAGAATAGATTTTGACACATGGCCCATACTTTGATTGCAGAGCTGTGAGTTTCTGTTGTCAACAAAGCAGTGTCTATTCAGTTGGTGACTTTACTCGAGTGTATCTGTGCAGTACTTGTGACAGAGACCACCATTATTGCCCGCCAGCACGGAGAGGTGGGACCACCTGATTTCAGCACCAGAGCTACAACTACAAGATGAGTGAGCCTCTGGTCTGCTGGACATTCACCAACGCTTTGTAGTTACTAATACCCCATAAAAATTCCCACCATTTTCTGGACACTGTGTAGTCAATATAGACAGGTGTGATGAGGCCACCCCAACAGCACAAACATTAACTATCCTCCCAAGTAGATGACTACTAGAACATTTTAATAAAACTAACTAGTATAGTACATATATATGTACACTATTGCATTTATGATATAATATTCCATGCATTTCTTTCATAATCTCTAAATCCTTTTAAGTTCTGGTCAACCTAAAAAATTGATCCAGAACAAAATAAATGTAATATAATTCTATCAAAAAAATTTTACACACGTGAGTTAGTTCAGTGTATTTTAACATTTGTTAATATTATTAGTCTTCTTAAATATCTGTGGGTATATCTATAACCTATTACACCACACTACATATCATAACCCTAGACACTTTACGTAGCCACATTCATTAAAAAAAATTAAGTGTGAGGTCGTAGTGGTAGCAAGAAAGGCCTTCTGAGAATTCACAACTACATTTTATCTCAGGAGCCTTCACAGCTGGCCTCATACAATTACATTTAGTAATATCACCATCATACAATACCATCAACACCACTACATATGTATACCTACAAATTGGTATGTCAACATACCATGATGTACTCGTATGTCCCAGTGTGTACGTCTGAATAAATTGAGTAAACAAAGATTCCAGCAGTCTGCATTGGTGCCTTGTAGACACAGGTGTATGAGTGGTTACATTGGTCAGCACACGAACAGTACACCATTCGCGGTAATCACACTCTACACTTCTACTTCATACATACACCATCCTGCGTCGGTTGGAGTGACCAAGTTTAGGGCCTGCTTCCCTGGAGCCTTTGCCTTCCCTAACTCAGGACTAGGGTGAGTTACCCATTTACAGCTGGGTAGACTGGAGCATGCCTGATCTCAACAACACACCACTCTTCCTTACAGAGCACACCGACTGACACTTTATAGAGTGGAAAGAAGAAAAGAAACTTTACAAGGCGGCTGTCCATTTGTTTACAAATTCCTGTCTAGCGGTAGTCTCACACTGGTCAGGTCAGTCAGGTCAACCTTTATTACAAGCAGACGGCTGGCCGTGTGCGTCCATGAGTGACTGCATTGGAGGAATGATGTTTCATTCACTCGTCCATTGAACAACATGGTTCTTCTCTCGTTCACAAACCGCTTTCTTCATCACATTCCCAAAGTCATTAGAATGTAGTACTTTCAGATATCAGACAGTACTTACATCATTATAATGCATCAATAACATTCAAAATACATAAATGCCAAATAGCTATCAATCTAATGTAAAGAATTAAAACCACAATATTAAGTATTTCACACTTTACATCCATTAACTAATCCCTTGATATTAGAGTTAGCTAATTAAGCGAATACTGAGAGTTTGCTTACCGCTCAGGACTTTATCCACCGCTTTTTAAGAAATAGAATCTTAGTACACCTCAATGCACATATACTGTAGATATGGGGCAGTTTGAGGCTCTATTCTATAAGCGCACGTTCTCTTCCAACGGTTATCAGCAAGTGATTTTAAAACTCAGCGTTTGTTCGCATGAAGTTAAAACATTTTCGTTCCCACGTCCAGAGTTAATTATTTCCCGTCTCTTGCTTAGACACGTAAAAAGATTTATCGTGGCGGTTTTCAGTTGACCACTGAACACGGAAATTTAATCCTCTGGGAACCGCTGTGGTTTCGACCAAGCGAATAAATTGTACTGACGTCCTTAAAGAAATACTTTTATTGCCTACAAAAGGAGAAGATAGCATTAGGATCGTATGACAGGGCTATTAGTGAAGACTCGAAAAACAGCAATAGAACAGACTGCAGGTGCAAATATTTCGTAGAGAAACAGACAAAATGTGAAGGAATAGAAAAGTAAGGAATTTTTAAAATAATCTAGACGAAACCTTCGAACACTCCGTGACACCTGCCTATCTCTTCTTTCAGTTTGATTACTCAACTAACACAACCTAGTAATTTCTGTCACTTCGTTTACTCAACCAACCCAACCTACTAATTTCTGTCACTTCGTTTACTCAACAACGCAACCTACTAATTTCTGTCACTTCGTTTACTCAACAACACAACACACCTATCTCTGCTTTCAATTCTTCAGTCATGTTGTTTTTTCTCCTGAATGACCTTCTCAGCCTCATGCGTAAGTTCTTTTATCGCTGTAACTGTAAACAAAAGAAAAAAGGAGTGAACTGCATAAGACCGGCTGTGTCAGGTTTTCACTAAAAAATTTCATTAATAAGAAGTATCCTCTTTTTCAGTAACACATTCTTGGTATTTGTGGCCTGTAGGGTTAGTAGGCCACTTCAGTCGTATGATTGACATGTTGTGCTTCTGCAGGGTAGATGGGCTCCCTTCAAACCTCAGAAATGAGGCATCTGAGGAAAAGGGTAGAAGTAATAAGAAAATACATAGTCCTCAACCAGACGATACGTCAAGACCTCAAAACCCAGGCACCGTAGATCCGAGTGGAACAGTTCCAATTACGATGGTTTTGTCATGTCTGCAGAATGGGAGACGACCAGCTACCACGATAAATATTGGAAACCAAGAGCCAGGAATCCAGACATCTAGGACGACCCAGAGTTTGCTGGGAGGATTACATTAGACAATATCTAAAGGACAGAGTACTAGATTGGAACCAGGCCAGGAAGATGATAATCGACAGGATAGTATGACGCTCTCTATGGCAAACCTTTTCACCCCAGGGTAGAAGAGGAACGACTACGTAAGCAGTTCCATTTGGCGTGTTCTTGTCTTCTGCTTGTTTTTTAGAGCTTCTTTTCGCCCAATCTGAGGTGGTACCATACTGAACTTCCCCCCTTGGTGCTTTCAGCAGCTTCATCCTCCCAGGTTGATGGATTTGTGTCTAGTGCCTTCATGTCTCTCTTGCACGCATCTTTGAGCCTCAACTTTATAACATCTAGAATTGCCCAGCCAATTGTATTCCATCATGCATGTTATGATGGGATTTATCCCAACAATTTCCCCATAGGATAATTCTGCGTGATTTTTTAAGTCATTTTCCATATCAGGAATTGTTATTTCCGTCGATTATCGATCCTGTTTACACTCACGGCATCCTACATTATCACAAATAATGTCTTCCTGGAAACTTATTACAACATTCCGTCTTTCAGGCGCGTGTCTATAATAGGTCACCACCTGGATAAGTTACTGCCCTGTACCTGTGCAAGCAAACATTCATCGGGTGACCATCTGGGTTGTGTTCTCTCCACGACAGAAATTAGGAAGTGACCATAGCCATATAAAAGATTACCAAGCTCGCGGGGCGATCTTCGTGTTAATCAGACGCGTCAACGTCTGGTACACGAGAATGATATCAACACGGCTGTCGGTCAATACTGCATCACCTGTATACTCTCTCAGCATGGATGATCAGGTACACAGACATGACGAACTATTACAGGAGGAAAACAAGTGACTGAGCACGTATTTCTGTGCTCGGAAATTAAAAATAAGTAGATAATGGGAGAAAGAGAGCGAAAATACGAAAGGGGAATGACCAATAACTTCACAGTATCATAAATATCACCGGAACAAGCAGTTGGAAGACACTGAAATGCGGATATACAGAAGAGTGGGTCGCTTCTCATGGAAAGAGAAGAGAGTATGTAAAGAGGCCCTAGAAAATAAAATTAATGAAGCAGATAAAAAGTTATGATGACAGTATACCATCAAGACAAGAGACAGAAGATGTTGGAGGTCTTTTTCAGCAAACATTCAATACAAAAATGGCTGCTGATGATCTTGTTTGGTGTGGTGTGGTGTTAAGGACTATCTTTATTGCACACGGACTACTATATCAGTGCTCTGATCTACTCCCTTAGATCACACAAGGAGGATCTCAGTACAGTGCACAAACAGTAGCACCGGCGAGAATCCCAATGAGTGTATATAGGAATCACACATTCTTTAAATTATTTAATGTTGGGTAGGTTTCTAATATTTAAATTGTGTCAGGGCAGCAGCCTGATAAGCCTACTCTTTAGGATTTCCAACTGCCGTGGGATTTTTAACGTGCACAACTTGCACACGGGACCCCCTATTTTTTTTTAACTTCATCCGAGAATGCTAGGCATCCAATCTCACTACCCAGGAGACCAGGGGGAGTATGACATCATTAGTGTGACGAAATTTGATCGTTTAATTTTTGTGTGGCTTCTCTCCTCTCCGTTATTATCTAATTATTTCTTCATTTTTCACACACAAATTTGTGCAATTACCACTCCTTTAATTTCTATACACTTTCTCACACAGCAATCGTGTTATTTCACGTCTAATGGTCCCGGCCGGCGAATTATAATTTTATTGCCCCGCATCGTGAACTCCTACAGATAGACGGTCACGATACTGTAAACGGGGAAGCATTTGTTAACTTTCCACGTAATTCTTGTCACTCAGACAAGAATATCCATCTGGATGCGTGTTTTTTGCAAACTCTTACCGACACGGTGGCGGAAAATACAATAGAAGCCAAGTTTCAATATTACCCCACCTTTAAACAGGGGAGAGGTGATGCATTACTACTTCGCCCAGAGATTGTCTGTGATAAAATCACAGATAAACATGTCTGAGGAGACATTTTGAGCAAGGCAGTCATTGAGGGATGAGATCACATATGTGTTCGCCAGTCTGTTTAAAAGAGACAGAGCTAGTCATGCCATATTTGAGAGATAGATCATGTGGTTACATTTTAAAATTAAATTTTTAAATACGCGGAGGAAGAATTAAATTAAACACCTCGACCCATTTAGTCTATGGCAGGATTGGTCTAATTGAGAGCAGGAGATAGACTTTCGCTCTGGTTGTTTTGTGTGTTTTTTTTTTTTTTTGTCGGAAATGCCATGTGTGAGCTTGAAACGGGAAAAGGGGAATATAACTTTACAAACACAATTTGAAGCTACAACACACTGCATTACAAGACGTCAACGTAGCAACTCCCCGGAGCCGGAGAACAATCGGACAGATTTCCAAATTAAAATGGACAGGACCAAGTATTGTGAGCATCTTTGAAACTTAAAAGAAAATCCGCATTTTTAAAATACAAAGATTGTGAACCTAGGAATCAATGCACCCGTCATAAGAGGGATTCTAAAATTACCCCAGACCAAGTGCTCGAAGCATCTAATCTACGTTGCTGTGTCCATTGTCGTAGATTTTTGATAGGGGAATTAAGACTTGGGTTGGTCCCTTCTGAATAGATTAGAATAAGTGATAGTCATTGTGGCGAGAGGTTTTATTTGGCTGTAGGATCAGTATAGTACTGAAAATTACAGAAATATAATTTCTGCAGAAAATGGTGAAGTCCCAGTGTCTGAGAGAACTACTGGTATCACAAATTAGTTACGGCTGTGAATGTTCTGATCTCGAAACAATAGTAGAGAGGAGACCGACATAAAGTGCCACCTCCGCTGTGTAACTAACTGTGATATTAAACAAAAACAAGGAAACAGATTTTACTTAACAAAGATAAAATTGACAAGTCTTCAAATACAATTTCCTTATTATTTATTTAGTATATACGCTATCTACTCTTGTGCTGAAGGGTGAATGTTGAAAAATGGAATGTAATGAATTTGTAAGTTTACATAGGATTTACAAATATTTATATTATATATATAAATATTTTACATCAAGTTTTCCAATTATAGGAAAAAAAATTATATCAGCTGTGCTGTTATTTAATTATAGTGCATGGATCAGCTGTGCTGTTAATTAAGGATATAACACTTCTTAGTTATGCTGTTAATTTTGTCTCTTGTCATGTTAAGTCACTTTCTCATCACTGACAGTTTCTATGCTCACAATGCTGACAGAAATGGTACAAATGTGTACTCATCTCTTAAAACGTTCTGTTCTCCTTAGTTTGGTTCTCACAACTCCTGCTGAGGCTCGTTACTTTAGCCCACCCAAGACTGAGGGGGACTAAAGATGTAGCTTCTGTACAATCTCTATGCTCCTGTGAAGTTCCAGGCAGCGGGATTGACTCGAACATACGACCTCAGGTTTTTAGGACACAAATAAACCTGTAACAAAGCAAAAATAGGGGCTAATTTCTGTCCTCAAGCCCACCTATTTCTAGTGTGAGTGAAATGAGCGTGTCTCAGATGTATGCATGTAGGATGAATGACAACATGGCTCAGTATGAATTAGCAATAGCGAGACAAGACAGGTGTCTACTTGCAAAGCATTCTTTCTGATAAACTAATACATGGATACATTCAATAATATAGATTCAATACATGAATACATTTAATACATGAATACCTCCCATAATATAAATCAATACATGAATAAATCCAATAATATGCACACCTAGGTGTGATACAACAATGTCCTTCCCCCTATACTATACCACGCCCTCTCTGACAAGTGCTATACTAGCTGGTAACATATATCCTAACAATATTGTTATGTTCTTATGATAGGAGTATATGAGACGAGGACTGTTTGGTGATATATCAGGTTGGAGTTATAGGAGACAATAGATTGGAGTTAGATGCGACAATAGATTGAGTCCTGACAAGGACTGTTTTGGTTATATTGCAGTTGGTCTTATCTGAGACAATAGATTGAAGTTATAGACTGACAATAGATTGAGTCCTAACAAGGACTGTTATGGTTATATTTGCAGTTGGTTTTATCTGAGACAATAGACTGAAGTTATAGAAGACAATAGGTTGAGTCCTAACAAGGACTGTTTTGGTTATATTTGCAGTTGGTCTGAGATAATAGATTGAAGTCGTGTGAGACAATAGATTGAGTTATAGGAGACAATAGATTGAGGTATGAGTCCTATTAGTCTTTGTCTATATCAATCATATACATTCATAGTGAACCCAAAATATATTAAATATATACAGGTGTAGGTAGTATAATGACACACAACAAATACCAAAATTATATACCTGCTTAAGGCCTATTTTCCTAAAGGTTATCGTAAATTTATATTTACCCTCCACGATTTAAAAAAGGCCAGTTTGACTCGACTAGTGAAGTAGGTTGCAGGTCGATGCCCTCAGGTAAACTATAAATCAAGAGGTGACAGCTTCTTCCTCTTCAGTCAGTATCTCTGGCGTCAAGTTCGGAATAGCGTGGTTAGCATAAAATTCCGCCCGAATATATAGGCAGGTAAATACGTAAGGAAAGCTTTCGGTTGGTTCCTGGCGGAGCAAGTTGATTGGTTTCCTCCGGTTTCGTCTTTTGCTCATACAGCCTAATTTTATTCAGTTTTTAGCCGCCATCTTGCGTGAACTGCGTGAACAGTATAATTTATTCTGTCTCAGAGACTGGTGAACGGTGCAAGTTGATTGGTTGAAGCAAATCTGTATCTCGACATAGTGATTAACAAAGTAGTGGGTTACACTTCGTTTCACGACATAGCCCCCTCCTTTCCTAGCTGTGACTTGTCATAGCTGACGTGTAAACCCCTGCTGTGGTTAATCCTTTTGCGTCTGTCCTTCCAGAGTACTAGGGTGTCGACTTAAAAAATCAGCTCCTACATTGTCTCTTCCCGGAATGTAATTCACGGTAAAGGAATAAGGCGCCAGAAGCAGACTCCACCTTAACAATCTCAAATTTAGCTTTTTAGATGCAGCCAAGAATGTTAAAGGTTGGTGATCGCTTTGGACAATGAAGTGTGTCCCATACAGATAAGGTGAAAATTTGTTGATGGACCAAATTAGAGCTAAACATTCTTTCTCTATGGTCGAGTAATTCAACTCAGCTGCATTCAGCTTCCTACTGGCGTAGGCGACTGGTAAAAGTTCCTCCGGCTGGGCTTTTGATTTCTGCAAGAGAGTTGCACCAATACCTATACTGCTAGCGTCCGTTCTTAATACAAATTCCTGTGTGATATCGGGTAGTGTAAGGATGGGTTTGCTGGTGAGTTTTGCTTTTAGCTCTGTGTAAGCTTTTTCACAATCAGCATTCCATTGGATTTTGTCAGGCTGTCCTTTCTTCGTTAAGTTAGTTAATGGTGCACACAGAGAGTTAAAGTGGGGTATGTACTTCTGATAGAACCCACATAATGACACGAATGATCTCACATCTTTCTTCGTTTGAGGTCTGGGTGCCTTCTTTAGCTTCTCTATATTCTTTGGGTCAGGAGACATATGACCTGTAGAAATAGTGTGACCTAGGAATTCCAACTCCTTACAACCGATATAGCACTTGGTTGGACGTGCAGTCAATCCAGTTTCTCTCAGTCTGTCAAACAACATGGAGAGCGCTACTATATGCTCTTCAAATGTGTTTGTAGCAACAAGAATGTCATCCATAAAGTTAGTGATATGGGGATTTTGTAGAGGTTCCAATAATTTCCTCATCATTCTTGAAAAGATACTGGGAGCATTTTTCAGCCCAAAGGGTAGTACATTAAACTCGTAGTGTCCGTCTGATGTACTAAATGCCAGCATTTTCCTAACTTCTGGTTTCACTGGTATTTGGTAGTATCCCTTGCTTAGATCTACCTTCGATAAATACCTAGCCTTACTCAGTGTAGAGAACAGCTGGTTGGTGTCAGGTAATGGGTCCACCTGAGATTCTGTGATCGCATTAAGCTTCCGGTAGTCAATACATAACCTGTGTTCACCACTCGGTTTTCTCAATAGCACCACACTTGAGCTATAGGGAGAGTCTGACTTCGAGATAATTTTCTCCTTCAACAGATAATCAACTTCCTCCCTTAGTGCTTGGGCTTTCGCATAGGGTATAGGGTATGTTCTCATGCATACTGGGGTAGGGTCGGTAACCTTCATGTCGTACTCTAACAGATTCGTACGACCTGGCTTATCTGTGAGCACATCAGCATGGGTTTCCAACACTTTCTGAACCCTCTTCTTCTGCTCTGGAGTTAAATGTTCACTAATATTTACTTGAACATAATCCTCTGTAGTTGTGAGTGGATACTCCATAGAGTGAAGTGGTTCACCGTGCATTTCTGTTGCAATGGCTAGGGTCATAATATGTGCAACTTCTGATGATTCCTTGTCATAGTATTTTTTAAGAAGATTGACATGATATACCTTCTCCTTTCCTTTCTTGTCAATCTTATAATTGGTCCTGGAAAGTTTCTCCAGTATGACATAGGGTCCCTGCCATCCAATCTGCAATTTATTATTGCTGCTTGGCAACAGTAATAACACCTTTTCACCCACCTCCAGTTCCCTATCCTTTGCTTTTTTGTTGTAGTACGCAGCATGCTTCCTCCTGGCCTGTCTTAAGTTATCATTGGCCAGTTTCCAACCTGCTTTCAATCGAGATGTCAACTCGTTGACGTACTGGTATGCGGAAGTCACTGTTTCCTCTGCCTTTTCATCAGTCCATGTCCGCAGCAATGCTTCCAGTGGACCTTTTATTGGTCTTCCAAACAACAATGTAGCTGGAGCCAATCCAGTTGAGTTGTGGGGTACTTCCCTATATGCAAATAGTGCAGCGGGTAAGTATGTATCCCAAGTATCAGGTTTTTCACTCGCCAGCTTTCTAAGGATTGAAATTAGCGTACCATTGAACCGCTCTACTTGACCGTTCCCTTGGGCATGGTAGGGACTACAATGATAGTGCCTGGCTTGAAATATCCTGAATACTTCTTGTGTTAGCTTTCCCTTAAACTGAGACCCATTGTCAGTCAATATCTGATGCGGGAAACCTAATCGGGTAAATATTGTCAACAGGGCCTCTGCCACGTGCTTTGAATCTATAGCTGACATGGCCACTGCTTCTCCCCACATAGAGCAAGTATCAACCAAGGTTAAGATGTAAGCATTTCTCTTCTTGGTCCTAGTGAGGGGTCCAACAATATCTACTGCAACACGTTCAAAAGGGGTTCCCATAATAGGCATTTCTCCCAGTGTTGCTGGTGCAGTCCTATGCTTAGGAGCTACTCTTTGGCATTCTGGACAGGATCTTACATATCTTTTTATGTCCTCTGTAATTCCTGGCCAAAAGTAGTGACAGGCTATCCTTTGTCCAGTGGCCCTATTCCCATATGTCCACTGAAGGGTATAGCATGTCCTAGCGTCATAACCTTCTCCCTGTAAGATTTTGGCACTACAAGCTGTCCATGCCCTTTAGGTCCTGTTCCAGCTTTTCTGTATAGTAGGCCATTCTTCATATACAAGTCTCCTTTCTCTGGAGGGTTATGTGCTTTAGGCAATTTGCCGAAACAAGGCTTCAATGTGCTGTCCGCTGCTTGAGCCTTTTTCATCTCTTCTGGATGAGTATTGATAGGATTTTCCTCCATTTTCCTGGAGCTTTCCCTGGTCTGGACTGTTGCCATAACTACAGGTTTTATAGGTTCTCCAAGGAAAACATACCTACACCCCAAAATCAAAGGGTAAATAGGGTCGTCCATCACTGCTGCTTTGATTTCTCCTTCCACATAGCGAGATCTTATGTTGATTCGGGCTATGGGTAATGTCATGGTTCTTGCTCCCTTGATCGGTCCTCTGATTTCCACTGTTTCTGTGGTTATCTGGTCAGGACTCACTAGAAAAGAGCACACAACTGAATCAAAGTCCAATCCTGTGTCATATAAACACAGTACTTGAGTGCCATTCACGGTCACTTCCTCACAGACAGGGGGATGATGGAAGTCTTTCTGACTTACTGCCATTTCCTTCCTTCCCTGATTCCCTGTTGTAAGACATGCAGCATGATGAGGAGGATTCTTCCTTCTGCAGTCCGCAGTATTGTGGTTACTCATTAGACAAGTTTTACACCACTTTCCTTCCTTCCGGTAAGGTGTCTTATCCGATCTTAGAGGGTTTTTGTCCTTTTGGTCAAATCTTTGTTTGTTCCTTGTGGTATGGTCCTTTTGTTCATATTTGGTATAGTTTTGTGATGATTTGAAGTTTTCACCCTGCTTCTTCTTATTTCCTAATAATTCTGCCTGAGCTGCTTGATATCTCTCAGCAACAGTTACAATATCTTCCAATCTCTCTGCTCCTTGTTCCATGATAAATTTCCTCATTTCTTGAGGCATGGACTCTTTCACTTGCTCCATCATTATAATTTCTTTCAGATCCTGACAATTTCCTAAACTACTCCATTTTTCCAAATAGTTTTCCAATCTAGCAGAGAATTGGTGATAGTTTTCTCCTGGAAGAAGTTTAGCTGTTCGGAATTTCTTTCTATATGATTCTGAGTTTTTTTCATATCTCACAAGCAGTGCCTGCTTCAGGATTTCATAATCTTCCTGGTCATCTCTTGAGAGCTTCAAATATACATCGTAGGCTACACCTCTCAATCCCTGAGATAGTTTAAGACTCCATTTTTCTTTCACTAAGCCATAGGTAGTGGCTAGTCTTTCGTATCTATCCAGGTACGACTCAATGGCGTCTTCTTTCTCAACAAATGGGTCCAGATGAAAATTCATGGCCCCACTTGAGGTGCTCTGGCTGGAGCTACTCTCAGAGTGAGGTGAGCTACCACCATTATTGCCAGTATTTGCCTGAATTTCAAGCTCTTTTAATCTTAACTGATGGTCTCTCTCTGCTTGTAATTTCCTTTCCTCAGCTTCAATTTTCTTTGCCTCATTTTCAGCCTCCCATTTCTTGGCTTCAATTTCCAGTCTTTTGTCTTCTCTCTGAGCTTCCAGTCTTTTGTCTTCTCTCTCAGCTTCCAGTCTTTTGGCTTCTCTTTCAGCTTCCAGTCTTTTGGCTTCTGCCTCTAATTGCAACTTTCTTTCTTCCCTATCCATGTGTTTTTCCACTTCTGTTGTGACATACTGAGTGAGAGCATCACCTGTCAAATTTAATTCCTTTCCCATCTGCATGATCGCAGTCCTGAACTTCACTAGATCAGCCATGGCGTTACTTAGATAGGGTATGTAAATTTACTATAACCCAATTATTGTAATTAAACTTAATTAATTTAAATGAACAAATAATTTCCGTGCAACTTTGTGAGCATCAACTATTTACTGAGTACTAAATGGTACTCCTCCTAAGAAAAAATTTTTGTAAAAATCCTATAATGATTTTCGCAAAAAAAAAATGTTCCTTATGTTATCTATGGGTGGCACAAGATAGAGTGTAGATAGAGGAATAGACCAAATATGGCTCAAGATATACAGAAATATTCCAGGAACGAGCCCCCAGTGTGGCGAGAGGTTTTATTTGGCTGTAGGATCAGTATAGTACTGAAAATTACAGAAATATAATTTCTGCAGAAAATGGTGAAGTCCCAGTGTCTGAGAGAACTACTGGTATCACAAATTAGTTACGGCTGTGAATGTTCTGATCTCGAAACAATAGTAGAGAGGAGACCGACATAAAGTGCCACCTCCGCTGTGTAACTAACTGTGATATTAAACAAAAACAAGGAAACAGATTTTACTTAACAAAGATAAAATTGACAAGTCTTCAAATACAATTTCCTTATTATTTATTTAGTATATACGCTATCTACTCTTGTGCTGAAGGGTGAATGTTGAAAAATGGAATGTAATGAATTTGTAAGTTTACATAGGATTTACAAATATTTATATTATATATATATATAAATATTTTACATCAAGTTTTCCAATTATAGGAAAAAAAAATTATATCAGCTGTGCTGTTATTTAATTATAGTACATGGATCAGCTGTGCTGTTAATTAAGGATATAACACTTCTCAGCTATGCTGTTAATTTTGTCTCTTGCTATGTTAAGTCACTTTCTCATCACTGACAGTTTCTATGCTCACAATGCTGACAGAAATGGTACAAATGTGTACTCATCTCTTAAAACGTTCTGTTCTCCTTAGTTTGGTTCACACAACTCCTGCTGAGGCTCGTTACTTTAGCCCACCCAAGACTGAGGGGGACTAAAGATGTAGCTTCTGTACAATCTCTATGCTCCTGTGAAGTTCCAGGCAGCGGGATTGACTCGAACATACGACCTCAGGTTTTTAGGACACAAATAAACCTGTAACAAAGCAAAAATAGGGGCTAATTTCTGTCCTCAAGCCCACCTATTTCTAGTGTGAGTGAAATGAGCGTGTCTCAGATGTATGCATGTAGGATGAATGACAACATGGCTCAGTATGAATTAGCAATAGCGAGACAAGACAGGTGTCTACTTGCAAAACATTCTTTCTGATAAACTAATACATGGATACATTCAATAATATAGATTCAATACATGAATACATTTAATACATGAATACATCCCATAATATAAATCAATACATGAATAAATCCAATAATATGCACACCTAGGTGTGATACAACAATGTCCTTCCCCCTATACTATACCACGCCCTCTCTGACAAGTGCTATACTAGCTGGTAACATATATCCTAACAATATTGTTATGTTCTTATGATAGGAGTATATGAGACGAGGACTGTTTGGTGATATATCAGGTTGGAGTTATAGGAGACAATAGATTGGAGTTAGATGCGACAATAGATTGAGTCCTGACAAGGACTGTTTTGGTTATATTGCAGTTGGTCTTATCTGAGACAATAGATTGAAGTTATAGACTGACAATAGATTGAGTCCTAACAAGGACTGTTATGGTTATATTTGCAGTTGGTTTTATCTGAGACAATAGACTGAAGTTATAGAAGACAATAGGTTGAGTCCTAACAAGGACTGTTTTGGTTATATTTGCAGTTGGTCTGAGATAATAGATTGAAGTCGTGTGAGACAATAGATTGAGTTATAGGAGACAATAGATTGAGGTATGAGTCCTATTAGTCTTTGTCTATATCAATCATATACATTCATAGTGAACCCAAAATATATTAAATATATACAGGTGTAGGTAGTATAATGATACACAACAAATACCAACATTATATACCTGCTTAAGGCCTATTTTCCTAAAGGTTATCGTAAATTTATATTTACCCTCCACGATTTAAAAAAGGCCAGTTTGACTCGACTAGTGAAGTAGGTTGCAGGTCGATGCCCTCAGGTAAACTATAAATCAAGAGGTGACAGCTTCTTCCTCTTCAGTCAGTATCTCTGGCGTCAAGTTCGGAATAGCGTGGTTAGCATAAAATTCCGCCCGAATATATAGGCAGGTAAATACGTAAGGAAAGCTTTCGGTTGGTTCCTGGCGGAGCAAGTTGATTGGTTTCCTCCGGTTTCGTGTTTTGCTCATACAGCCTAATTTTATTCAGTTTTTAGCCGCCATCTTGCGTGAACTGCGTGAACAGTATAATTTATTCTGTCTCAGAGACTGGTGAATGGTGCAAGTTGATTGGTTGAAGCAAATCTGTATCTCGACATAGTGATTAACAAAGTAGTGGGTTACACTTCGTTTCACGACAGTCACAATGAGAGCTAATATATAGAAAAATGTTTCCACGAGTGAGATGGTAGGAATAATAGAGGCTGTCCCTGAAATCGAGCAATCTTCTCTCTCTCAGCCTATCTTCTACAACAGATTTAGAGGAGTCAGACAGTCTATCCTAATATATATTAAATATATATATATATATATATATATATATATATATATATATATATCCACTCACATACACACACATATAAGTGACGACAGTTAGACGCACACACGCGGGAACACTATAACAATGATTACATAGATATTTTTGGAACGAGCTGACCGACCCGATGATTAAGTTTAAAATGAATTTCAATTATCATACTAAAATTCCATCACAACACATAAAAATTACATCAATCATACACAAATAGTCATAAAGTCAATGAATTGCTACAAGAAATGATAGACCCACAGTTATGATCTTTTCCCTCGATGTATAGCCCACAGTCCCGTTAGAAGAAAAGTGTTAGCCCCAATGAGTCACGGATACATCTGCGGTAGTCTAATAATTTTCCCTTTTAAAGGTATGAACAGACTTTGGTATTTGTATGATCTATCCTCCATTTAGTAGTAGCAAAACTGAAAGTGAAACTAAGAAGGGCTGCACCAACTGTAACTACACAGAAAAGGTTTGACATCAGCAAATTGAAGGACTCCCTTACCAGAAAAGCTTTTGCGGCCGACATAAAGAAACGATATCAATTTGCCAAAAGTCAGGAAAAGACATTGACTGATGATATAGACCAGAATTTCAACACCATTTCAACAATATAGAAAGAAAGCAGCAAATCATGCTTGGGATTCCAGGAAAGGAAGAAGCAAGACTGGATAACACCAGAAACATTAAACACCATAACGATGAGAAAGGAAATGAAAAGAAAGAAAACAGAAGCGAAGTCCCCCAGGTTAAAGCAATTATATAGCGAACAGTACAGTCAGCTGGACAAGGAAGTTAAACGCCAAACCCGAGCCAACAAAAGGAATTTCCTAGACGATCTTGCAAGACAGGCAGAGGAGGCAGCACTGAGAAATGAACAAAGCACAGTATACAAAATAACTAAATTCATCAGCGGAAAACGAGGTGCAAACAATAATACATTAGTAAGAGATAAGCAAGGTAATCTCATCACGACAGCAGAGGGACAGGAAACAAGATGGGCAGAGCACTTCAGAGAAACTCTGAACAAGGAACCATCAGAGACAGAATTGAATGTTCCTGAAGCTGAAAACGATCTAGATGTGAATACAGACATTACACGAAAAGAAGAAATCATCACAGCAATCAAAGGGTTAAAGAACGGCAAAGCTCCGGGCCATGATAACTTAAATGCAGAGCTATTTAAGACAGACCCTGAGCTAGCAGCAGAACTATTAGAACCACTATTTGCACAAGTCTGGAAAACGGGGACAACACCATCAGAGTGGAACAAAGGAATAATTGTCAAATTGCCCAAGAAGGGAGATCTTGCAGACTGCAATAATTGGAGAGGAATCACTCTTCTCTCAGTTCCCAGCAAAATACTAGGCAGGATAATTATACAGAGAATTTCAAAGGCAGTAGACCACAAACTGAGGAAAGAACAAGCAGGATTTAGAAAGAACAGGAGATGTGTAGATCATATATTCACTCTCAGGAACATTATAGAGCAGTGCTCAGAATGGCAAAGACAGCTTTACATTAATTTTGTTGATTTTGAAAAGCCTTTCGACAGCATACATAGGGACAGTTTATGGAAAATACTGAGGGCTTATGGAATTCCAAGCTGCATAGTGTCAATCATAAAAAGCCTCTATGCCAACTTTACGTGTAGTGTTGGGCAGAGCAACCTAACCTTTGAGGTGAAGACAGGAGTACGACAGGGATGCCCCTTATCAACCACTCCATTTTTAACAGTCATAGACTGGGTGATGCGCCAGACAACAGAGGGCAGTCCAAGAGGAATAAGATGGACAACATTTTCTACATTGGAAGATCTGGAATATGCAGATGACATTGCACTACTAGCACATTCACATCAACACATCCAGGAAAAAACGGATAGACTTAATAAGTTTAGCCAGCAGGTGGGCTTGAACATCAATTTAAAGAAGTCTGAGGTCATGACGCTCAATGTGAGCAACCCTGAGCCCATATCAGTAAGGAATCAGCAATTGGTACAGACAGATACCTTCACATACCTAGGAAGCATAGTAACACCAGACGGCGGGGCAGGCAAAGACATAAACATCAGAATGAATAAGGCAAGAACAGCCTTCTTTAGCCTAAACAACATCTGGAAGTCCTCCCAATACAGCACAAGCACAAAATTAAGATTATATCAGAGCTGTGTGCTTTCTGTGCTTCTCTATGGTGCGGAATGCTGGAGAGTTACAGAGAAGGAAATGTCGAAATTGTCTTCTTTTCACACAACATGCCTAAGAAAAATTCACCGAATCTTTTGGCCGAATACCATCACTAACCAAGATCTGCTTACTCGTAGCAAGCAAGAGGACATGCACACCATCATAGCTGGCAGACGCTGGAGCTGGGTTGGTCATGTCCTCAGAAGAGACCCCGATGCCATCACAAGAACAGCTATGCTTTGGACCCCTGAAGGAAAACGAAAGAGAGGCCGACCAAAAACAACCTGGCGGAGGACTGTGGAGGCTGAGATGCAAAGAATGAACCAGAGTTGGGGCACTGTACGAAGGATGGCCACCGACCCAGCAACGTGGAATCAATTTGTTGTTGCCCTACAAGACGCCACCAGGCGTGATGGCCACTGACTGCTTTGACGGTCGGCGGCTAAGGATCAAAGAAGAAGAAGAATGATCTATCCTAAGGAAAAATTTGTTAGCAACAAAAACTTGCATTAAGAAATTTAAGACAGCAAAAATGGGTGCCAAAATTACAACCATAAAAAGAATCACTCAGTCCTGCCTTCACTCTATTCATTCAGCCGTGATCACGTGCGTTCATTCGTACTTACAGCTTTGGTAGCAACTTCTGGAAACACACTTTTTAGGACATGCACCTACAGACTCTCCAATGCTAGTCTTGGCCAAGAGAACCCCAGTTCCAAAAAGACGGGTTGAATTCACTGCTTCAGGGAAACGTTTTCTTGGTTATTCTTATTTTGGATGTCTGTTTAAGTCACATTAAAATTGTCCAGGCACGAACGTTAACAGCGAGCACAGTGTCAATACCTTAGGTTTCTAGAAATGAGGAATGTCAGGTCGGTGCCTTATCTCAGTATAGGATTTTTTTTGGTCACACCACTGATGCGTGATGCCATATGATGATGGATGGCATCCGCATGTCTGGTTTTGTGTAGTGTGTAGATGTGTTCAGTCAAAACAATGTTCATGCAACAATAACAGGGCAATCCACATAGGACGTCAGTAAACTCACGACGTATAAAGTCAATGAGTCTTGAAACAGCCGTTGACGTTTTTCTTCATTATTTATTGTGGACGCCACAGTGACAAAATGGTTACGCAAATGTGTAGGCACATCAAACAGTCATTATCACAGCAACATTCAATACAGCAATAGACGGTAGACAGCATTACATGATGAGTCAGATGCATGTTATATTTCATAGTGCTGTAAATGTAGTCAGGTGGAAAACTCCATCCTTTTCTATAACAGCCAGGAGATAACCAGATGTATGAGATCAGTTCACTCTCCTTAGTCTGACTTCAGCAAGACAGACACGTCTGCCGAAGTATAAATAATGTCCTCAAAAATATCCTCTAGATAATAAAGGTTTTCTAAACCTAGTTCATTTAACAAAGTAGCAAGTAATGGTCCTTGGTACCTGCATCAACCGATGCAGTACAATGCAGCGACATGTGAGCTGGGAAAAAACATCTCGTGACGACGACTTTCGCAGACAGGCTATGAATCGAAATCGCTCACGACCCAAAATCAATAGAGTTAATGAAAATGTTAATTTACCTTGCTTTCAAGAAATACAGAAATATCACGCCTCCCGGCATGTGCAAATACACTAGAGGTATTATCCCGAATAAACGAAATATCCATAAGAGGACTACACATCCCTGACAGAACAAAAATAGCGGAGATCCCCTCTTCAACGAGGCATCTCTTTCGCCATTCCAAATCGCTCACTCCCACTAGTGGTGGGCGGAAACCGATCGACCAAACAACAAGACAAGTCATGCGCAGTCCAGCGCAAAAATGACCACAGCTCAAAAGTTAACTGCATTCGATACTAACGCGAGAAGACAAATGCTTACCGAGAAAAGTGACTATAGATTTCAAGCAGTTGTTGCCCTTGCGTTATAAAACAGATATTGAAATAAAACGATGTTGCGAGAATTTATCACGCAACAACCACCCCTGGTCAAAACTACGTCGGAATGTTACTGATAGTGATATTTACTTGCCACAAGGACTGAAAATGTACTTGAGAGTTTGTGAAGAAATATGATCTGGCTCAAAGGCTCAGTATAAGCATTTAGTACTTAAAAAGACCGTTAGTGAGAGTTGTACTCTGTCTATTTATGGAGACATACGCACTGTCAGACAGGTGTTAACTTGTAAACCCACGTGGTTAAAGGTAAAAATGTTTCTTCTCTCAATTGTACTCAAACGCTGGCAAAGTTTGGGTCACCCCAGTTTTCACTGAATAAAGAAAAACAACATATAAAATACTTATACATACTATGTACTCGGTTATAACTTACATTATAAACTACAAGCGGAGAGCTTCACTTATCGTTTAAAACCTTCCCGTGAAATAAGTTATATTCATAAAATCAATCACATGAATTAGAAATACATGTGTATTTCGTCAATACTCTATGATGAATCAGTGCAGTTATCAGTTTGTTTAAATATTCTCGACTGGTTATTGGCAGTTAAACTAAATTTATTATCGCTGCATGAGTTAAGCTAGAAATTATAATTTATTCTGCTTTCCACTGAAACACGTCAACTAGAGAATATAACAGACTTATAATTTAATAACTCTGCACACAAAAAACTAGTGAAATATAATAAGCTATTTAACACTTAATCACTCGCAAAATACTAGATTATATTTACCTCAACACAGAACTACTAAGAACTAAATCCACTTCGACCAACTAAATGCCATCTTCTATCAACAGAGATTCTTAGGAATCGAACGTAGGTTGTTCTTGTCTTGACTGCGAAGTTACTGAGTGAATTAAATCTAAAACTCCGGTTAAGATATATGAAATAGACAAAGGATCCCACATTATTTCGAAACCCCCCGTCTTCCCCTCTCCTCTTAACACTTACGTACACCAAGAGATTGATATAAACTGCCACTTCGCGTCTTTGACACCTCCGTCTAAGAAACTGGCCGTAGAGTGCCGTGTCAGATGGAAATGCCAGACGAATGTCTCATTTCTGGTCGAGGCAGATGGCAGTTTCCACACCTCGCCGAGAACTTTAGCCGTAAAAGCTACGTGTCCGATGGAAATGCTAAACGATATGTCTGCTCTCTTGTCTGACTAGACGGATATTCACAGCTTGTCGTCTACCTGCAGCGATTGACATCTGATGTAATAAAATGCGTTACCAGTGTATGAGAAAAACGGTAAAGTCAGAATGGGAAAGAAATATATTTTTCGCAAACGAACGAATGCGAAAAATACAGGAAAAGGATAAAGGAGCGATAATAAAGTAGAGGACACGGGTAGAAAAGAAAAGAATATAGAACATTTATTGATCATAAATCTCTATGCGACAGAACGTCCCCCCTTTAAGAATGGAAGCACTCCATGTCTACGTTATGGAAATAAATTTCCTATATCCCTAGCTTCAGGGTGTCTGTCCTCTTCCCTCTCATCTCCTTCCTCCGTCTCTCTCCAATTCCTACTCAAGTCCCCTTCACCATTCTTCCTTCTCTGGAATGTCTTCCGTGTGCGCTTGAAAGAGTGTCGCCGCTTTTGACATTTCGAAAAGATTCCATGTGATTGCAGTGGAATTTCCCTGCCACTATCGTCATCTTTGTCAGCTTTGGCGATCGTCAGGAGATGTTCGGAGGTCGGCACTGGTCTTTCCAAGTATTTCTTTAACAGATTTAGTTGGAAAACCGTCTTCTTTCCTTTAATAGAGATCTGGTAGTTAGCCTTAGAAATCTTTTTCAGGACGGTAAATGGCCCTTGCCACCTGATTCTCAGTTTGTTGTTCCCGGTGGGGAGTAACACCAAAACTTTCTCTCCTGCTTCCAGTTATCTCTCTTTCGCGACTTTCCTGTATCGGTTAGCGTGCTTTGTGCGTGCTCGCTTAAAGTTAGTCGTTGCTAGGTCCCATCCTAGTTTCAGCCTTTCCTTTAAAACGACACATATTTACTTGCTGAGACTGCTGTCTCATCCGCCTTCTGGTCTGTCAGCGACCAAAGTAAGGCTTCAAGCGGGCCCTTAATGGGTCTGCCGAATGAAAGCGTGGCTGGCGGAAATCCTGTGGACGTATGTGGCGTTTCTCTGTAGCCAAATAGAGCTGCAGGGATAGAAAGATCCCACTCGTCAGGTTTCACTTGTGCCAGTTTACTTATCATCATGTTGAGGTTTCCTTTAACACGTTCTACTAACCCACTTCTGGCCAGAGTGGAAGGCTTAGTGTAGATGTGCTGGTCCCTCAAGATCTTAACGATCTCATCCATCAACAGGTTTCGGTATGGAGATCCGTTATCCGTCAACACTTGTTGAGGGAATCCCAACCGAGTGAAAATCTGCACGAGGGCTTCTGCGACATGCTTGATATCTGCGCTTGTTAGCGGGATAGCTTCTGCCCATAAAGTGCATGTGTCGACTAAGGTCAGGATATACATGTTCCTTCTTTTAGTCTTTTCTAAGGGTCCTAAAATGTCAATCACAACCCGTTCGAATGGTGTTCCCACTATTGGCATTTCATCCAAAGAGACTGGGGGTGTCCGTTGCTTGGGTAGTTCACGTTGGCACTGGGCACAGGATTTGACATACCTGATAATATCAGTATTTACTCCTGGCCATCAATAATGAGTGGTTATCCATTGGTTTGTGGCGTTCTGTCCCATATAACCACTAAAGGGAAGAGAGTGCCATATTTCTAGGATTTGGCTTCTGTACTGTTTCGGTACTAGGAGCTGGTTGTAACCTTGGTCAGGCTTGCCCGTTCTGCGATAAAGTACGCCATCCTTAAAAAAAATGTCCCCGTGCTGTCTGGGTTCCTTAGCCATGGGTAGTTTCCTAAAGCAGGGTGCCAAAGTAGGGTCTTTTTGTTGCGCTTCTTTAAGTTCTATAGGTAACAAATTTTGCGCAGGCTCCCGTTCCTTCTTGGTTTGTCCTCTTGTAGTTACTGCTGCCGCAATCGGCTCTTCCGGTTTCCCAATAAACACGTATCTACCGCCAAGTATGACTGGGTAGATGGAGTCATCCATAACAGCCGCTTTGATCACACCTCTGACAAAATCAGAGTGGATCTCCACCAATGCGATGGGAAGCGCTGTAGGTGCCTCACTCTTAGAAACTCCACAAAGTTGGATGGTCTCTCCTGTCTCTTGACCGGGTTTAACCAGGTGCCTGGCAACAATGCTATCAAAAGAAATCCCCGTGTCAAATAAACAAAAAGTTTGAGAACCGTTCAAAATAACAATACCTCGCGTTGAGGGTCTCTCTCCCTCAGGTTGGGAATCACTGTCAATAATTCCGCCTTGCGAGACTGTTAGCAAGCATCCTATGCGTTTCGGCTCGGTGTGCTCGCTCTGATCATTAGTCCCGTGCGCAGGGGTTTTCCCTTTGTCACCTTGTCCTCGCTGGCTGCGGTGCCATGAAGAACTGTTGGGTTGATCAGACTGTTGACTGTGGTTGGGGTACTTGTTTTTGTAGAACTTGGATTTTTCAGGAGGGGGGTTTTGAGGTGCAGTTTCTCTGTGGTTATTCTGATTCGAAGCATGAGAAGATTGGTCAAGATTATTCTTTCGAAAATGCTCTTCTGTCGGTTTACGTTTTGTGGCTGGCAGTTCAACCAGCGCATTTTGATAACGCTCAGACTTTTCCAAAATGTCTTCAAGCTTTTCTACACCCTGCTCAGCTAGAAATCTCCTGATGTCAGCAGACAAAGTGTTCTTTATGTGTTCTGTTATAACAAATTCCTCAAGACCTTCATAGGTAGAGGGGAGCTGTGAAAGCTCAAGGCACTTTGTCAAATATCCCTTCAAACGAGACGAGAACTGCTGAAAAATTTCAAAGCTCTCCTTCCTGCAGTTGCGAAACAGTTGCAAAAACTTTCGCGCATTCATTTCAAAGCGCTCAAGTAAAGCTTTCTTCAACACGTCATAATTGTCTTGTTGGCTGCTTTCCAGTTTGGCGCAAACATCATACGCACTGCTTTTTAAAGCCTGGGAAAGCTTCATATTCCAACGCGACCTCTCTAAACCATACAGAGTTGCAATTTTCTCAAATTTTTCTAGATACGTGTCAATCTTCTCGTTAGGACAAGGGAAAGATTCTAGCGCAAAAGACATAGCAGTGAGATGAGTAGATTGAGTGTTAGAAGGATCCGTTAAAAAAGAATGAGGAGAAGACTCTCCATTGCTTGAAGTAGAGGCAGCACCACGACTTTGGAATTCCAGAGTCTTAAGTGCCAACTCATGCTGTCTCTCCTTCTCTCTTTCCTCACGCTGTCTCTCCTTCTCTCTTTCCTCATGCTGCATCCTGCGAATGTCCATTTCTTCCTCAATCCTCTTCTGCTGTAATAGACGGTCTTCCGCTTCTTTCCTCTTCGCTGCTTCTTCTTTCCTCCTTAGTTCTTCTTTTTCCTCTTTAGCTTCAGCTGCTTTCTTCTCCGCGTCATATCTGTCAAGTTCGTCCCTGACAAAAGCTTTCGCTTCCTCGCCTTCCAAACCTTCTTCTCTTGCCTCGTCCCTGGGGATCTGCCTAAGCTTCGCCCTCTCTGCCATTGTAAATCAGTGACTGAGACTAGTCGATAAAGAAGAAGAAAAAGATGCACTGGTTCCTACCACTCACGAGAAAATACCAACACAAAAGATGATATACTTTAACCTGGGATAACTCCTCCTATACTATAGTATCTAACTATCGCTGCTATTAATCGGCAACAAAACACCTAATGCAGACGACTAGTCCAAATAAATGGTAGTTAAGATTACTACTGAAAAAATAAGTTGCTGCAGTGGAAACAAAATAATTATTGCAAAAATTTAAGGAGGAAAAAAAAACCCTTAATTTTTAAAATCCACTATAAGTTCACCCCTGAAGACAGTTAGGGTACGGGAGGCAATTAACAGGACGTAATTGTCTGAACGCACTCCTTAGCTTAACTCAAACACTTACTTCTTCAGAACCCTGTGAATTTTATACACTCACAAACTTTACCAGCGTTTAGTATTACAAAATCAGTAATTAACATATATTCCGACAAAATCAACCTGTAACTCAAATGTATATTACTCAAAATGCTGTGGAAAAACAATCATTAATTGTGTGGTCAGAACGCCCATAAACAGATCGATTGTATAAGGGATATATTATTTTTTAAAGATATAAAAACTCACAAGACATCACACTCTTACTCTATATCAGAATAAAGACAATTAATCCTGCAGACGAGTTGATATTATTATTTGCTCAGGACTAGAGTTCAATTCCCGGAAAACGAGCCGCCATTCTGTCGTATCGTCTTCCTGTTTAAGTTCAAAATCCTGATAGACGAGACCCCATTCTGTCGTAGATTTTTGATAGGGGAATTAAGACGTGGATTGGTCCCTTCCGAATAGATTAGAATAAGTGATAGTCACAGTGAGAGCTAATATACAGAAATAGGTTTCCACGAGGTAGATGGTAGGAATAATAGAGGCTGTCCCTGAAATCGAGCAATCTTCTCTCTCTCAGCCTATCTTCTACAATAGATTTAGAGGAGTCAGACAGTCTATCCTAATATATATTAAATATATATATATGTGTATATATATATATATATATATATATATATATATATATCCACTCACATACACACACATATAAGTGACGACAGTTAGACGCACACACGTGGGAACACTATAACAATGATTATATAGATATTTTTGGAACGAGCTGACCGACCCGATGATTAAGTTTAAAATGAATTTTAATTATCATACTAAAATTCCATCACACCACATAAAAATTACATCAATCATATACAAATAGTCATAAAGTCAATGAATTGCTACAAGACATGATAGACCCACAGTTATGATATTTTCCCTCGATGTATAGCCCACAGTCCCGTTAGAAGAAAAGTGTTAGCCCCAAAGAGTCACGGATACATCTGCAATAGTATAATAATCTTCCCTTTCAAAGGTATAAACAGACTTTGGTATTTGTATGATCTATCCTAAGGAAAAATTTGTTAGCAACAAAAACTTGCATTAAGAAATTTAAGACAGCAAAAATGGGTGCCAAAATTACAACCATAAAAAGAATCACTCAGTCCTGCCTTCACTCTATTCATTCAGCCGTGATCACGTGCGTTCATTCGTACTTACAGCTTTGGTAGCAACTTCTGGAAACACAGTTTTTAGGATATGCACCTACAGACTCTCCAATGCTAGTCTTGGCCAAGAGAACCCCAGTTCCAAAAAGACGGGTTGAATTCACTGCTTCAGGGAAACGTTTTCTTGGTTATTCTTATTTTGGATGTCTGTTTAAGTCACATTAAAATTGTCCAGGCACGAACGTTAACAGCGAGCACAGTGTCAATAGCTTAGGTTTCTAGAAATGAGGAATGTCAGGTCGGTGCCTTATCTCAGTATAGGACTTTATTTGGTCACACCACCACTGGTCAAAACTACGTCGGAATGTTACTGATAGTGATATTTACTTGTCACAAGGACTGAAAATGTACTTGAGAGTTTGTGAAGAAATATGATCTGGCTCAAAGGCACAGTATAAGCATTTACTCCTTAAACAAACCGTTAGTGAGAGTTGTACTCTATCTATTTATGGAGACACATGCACTGTCAGACAGGTGTTAACTTGTAAACCCACGTGGTTAAAGGTAAAAAGTTTCTTCTCTCAATTGTACTCAAACGCTGGCAAAGTTTGGGTCACCCCAGTTTTCACTGAATAAAGAAAAACAACATATAAAATACTTATACATACTATGTACTCGGTTATAACTTACATTATAAACTACAAGCGGAGAGCTTCACTTATCGTTTAAAATCTTCCCGTGAAATAAGTTATATTCATAAAATCAATCATCATGAATTAGAAATACACTTGTATTTCGTCAATGCTCTATGAAGAATCAGTGCAGTTATCAGTTTGTTTAAATATTCTCGACTGGTTATTAGCAGTTAAATTAAATTTATTATCGCTGCATGAGTTAAGCTAGAAATTATAATTTATTCTGCTTTCCACTGAAACACGTCAACTAGAGAATATAACAGACTTATAATTTAATCACTCTGCACAAAAGAAACTAGTGAAATATAATAAGCTATTTAGAACTTAATCACTCGCAAAATACTAGATTATATTTACCTCAACACAGAACTACTAAGAACTAAATCCACTTCGACCAACTAAATGCCATCTTCTAATAACAGAGTTTCTTAGGAATCGAACGTAGGTTGTTCTAGTCTTGACTGCGAAGTTACTGAGTGAATGAAATCTTAAACTCCGGTTAAGATATATGAAATAGACAAAGGATCCCACATTATTTCGAAACCCCCCGTCTTCCCCACTCCTCTTAACACTTACGTAAACCAAGAGATTGCCATAAACTGCCACTTCGCGTCTTTGACACATCCGGCTAAGAAACTGGCCGTAGATTGCCGTGTCAGATGTAAATGCTAGACGAATGTCTCATTTCTGGTCGAGGCAGATGGCAGTTTCCACACCTCGCCGAGAACTTTAGCTGTAAAAGCTACATGTCCGATGGAAATGCTAAACGATATGTATGCTCTCTTGTCTGACTAAACGGATATTCACAGCTTGTCGTCTACCTGCAGCGACTGACATCTGATGTAATAAAATGCGTTACCAGTGTATGAGAAAAACGGTAAAGTCAGAATGGGAAAGAAATATATTTTTCGCAAACGAACGAATGCGAAAAATACAGGAAAAGGATAAAGGAGCGAAAATAAAGTAGAGGACACGGGTAGAAAAGAAAATAATATAGAAAATTTATTGATCATAAATCTCTATGCGACATCCATTCATCTGTGCCAGGAGATTGTAGACCCCTACGTTTTGGAGTAAGTTGTACCAATAATTTACAAATTGAATTTAACATGTTTGTACTCGCTAGTGGTTATACAAGTCATACGAGACTGGCAACCTCAGCATATGAAAATAGTATATTCATAAACCACTACAGCAAGCGCTGTTGATTGCTTCATGCTAGTTCGTACAGAGAACCAAAAGCTAACTAAAATGCTTGAACCAGGTGAGAATGGATCAGAACGCCTGTTAGCGCTCCGCCTGCAAACTAACGCAGGTCCCATCACCCTTGTCAGTGTGTATGCTCCTACTCTGTACTCTGCCTCAGAAGCTAAAGACGAGTTCTACGCGAATCTAGCAGCAGTCATCAAAAGCACACCTAGGCAAGAACAGCTTGTTCTGATTAGTGACTTTAACGCTAGAGAAGGTACCGATAATGTTTTATGGTCTTCATGTCTGGGCAGGTTTGGTTTTGGCAAGATGAATGAAACTGGACAACGGCTTATGGAGTTGTGTGTCTATCATGACCTCTGCGTGACCAACACCTACATTGAGACAAAATCCCAGCATAAGGTGTCATGGAGACACCCACGATCCAAGCACTGGCACCAACTGGATCTGATTCTCGTCAGAAGGCCACTTCTCAGGTCTGTGCTCTCCACGCGCTCGTACCATAGTGCAGATTATGATACAGATCACTCCTTGGTTTGCTGCAAAATCAAAGCACAACCAAGAAAACTCCATCGTGTCAGATATGAAGGGAAAGCATGCATCGATACTAGCAAGATGTCAGACCCTGTCATGATCGCTCAATTTACTGCGACCTTCAAGAAAGTGCTCAGTAGCCGAAAGCATGGTGATACTGTTACAGAGAACTGGGAGCACCTGCGGAACACCATTTAAAGTACTGCACTTACTACCTTTGGTAGGAAAACAGCGACGTCAAATTACTGGTTTGATGCTTCATCAGATATGATGACACCAGTCATTGAAGCGCAGTGCTGCGATTGATAACAAAGGTTCACCGAGTGCTAGAACCTTAGTGATCCTGAAAGCTACGAGAATCGAAGTTAAAAATCTACACGACGTTGTGCAAATAATTCCTGGCTCCAGCTCAGTAAGAGCATCCAGACCGCAGCGCAAACAGGCAACACTGGACAAATGTATGACGGTATAAAGAAAGCTCTTTGTCCCCATAAAAGTAAGACAGCACCGCTAAAAACCATCAGCGGAGAGAAGCTAATCGATAAGGGTAAGCAGATGGAGAGGTGGGTCGAGCACTACTCTGAGCTTTACGCTAGAGAAAATACCGTCACGCTTGCAGCCCTTGATGCTGTCAAATGTCTTCTACTATGGATGAGTTGGATGCTGAACCAGCATTGGAAGAACTCAGCAAGGCCATTGATAGCTTGGCCTCTGGCAAAGTATCCGGCAGTGATGGGATTCCTCCCGATTTAATCAAATGCTGTAAGAGCACTGTATTACATTCCCTGCATAGGGTGTTGTGCCAGTGCGGGGAAGAGACACCTATTCCTCAAGACATGCGAGATGCCAAGATTGTAACACTGTATAAAAAAAGGAGACTGAAGCGATTGCAATAACTACAGAGGCATCTCTATTCTTAGGATGGTTGGTAAGGTTTTTGCCAGAGTCTTCTTATTGCGACTACACAAGTTAGCTGAGTGCATATATCCAGAGTCACAGTGTGGATTCCGAGCTGGTAGATCAACAACAGACATGATCTTTTCTCTCCACCAGCTTCAGGAACAATCAAGATAGCAGAAAAGGCCTTTATATTTCGCCTCTACAGATCTCACAAAGGCATTTGACCTGGTTAGTATGGATGGACTCTTCAAAATCCTACAGAAAATAGGCTGCCCTGCTAAATTTCTGAAAATGACAAAAAAATTCCATGATGACACGAAGGGAACAGTCCAATATGCTGGAAGCACATCCCAGTCCTTTAACATACGCAGTGGCGTTAAACAAGGCTGCGTTCTGGTTCGAACCCTCTTCTGGGTCTTTTTTGCCTTACTCTTGAAACATGCGTCACACTAAGTCAGATGGCCGTCTGTTCAATCTCTCTAGGCTGAAGATAAAAACAAAAATCAGAAGGGTCGCTATGAGACTTGTTATTCGCTGACGACGCTGCAGTCGTCACTCAAGGCCAACGGGCGCTTCAGAACTTGATGAATCGCTTCACTAAAGCATGCAAGGACTTTGGCCTCACAACAAGTCTAAAGAAAGCAAACGTGTTGAGTCAGGATGTGGGTGCTGCACCTGTTATCACTATCAATAACTATGAGTTGGCAGTGTTGCACCACTTCACATACCTGGGATCTACTATCAATGACAAGCTGTCTCTGGATACAGAAATTGACAGCCGCATTGGCAAAGCTGCAAATATCTTTGCCCGCCTCACTTCGCGTGTTTGGGGAAACTCCAAACTCACAATGAAGACCAAAGCTGCGGTATATAACGGCTGCGTCACCAGCACAGTTCTGTATGGCGGCGAGACGTGTACAACCTATGCTAAGCAAGAAAGAAGGCTCAATATCTTCCATCTACAGTGCCGGAGGCCAGCCACATTTGTGGCCCTATTCTGGTAGCCCTATCATCCATAAGGAGCGAGAAGAGACATACTTTATTCCCAAGTGGACCCACGTGCTCTCATAAACTACCCTACACATAACAACAATTAAATAATAATAAAATGAGCATGAAATAATATTAAACGATATGTACAAGCATTACTCTCCTTAATGAGAATAAGCTACCACCTCGCAACCGATCCACATCAATATACGTTCCTACATTGTGAAGCATGTCGTATGTGACGACTGGTGCGCCTGGCAACAAGCGTATCGTATATGACCACTGATGATACTGGGAATCTCATCATATGAAACGCATCGTTACCGAAACAACCACTGCAATAGCATAAAAATGCTTCTTGTAGGCTTGTGATGGATACCAGCCACCTTGGTGTTTCCATGCTCCGCAAGGAGCAAACAGAGAAACGCCTCTGTCTCAAAATGCCTTAAGCATAAAGGAGTGGCATTGTGCTCACCAGAAAACTAAATGACTATTCTCACCTTAAAGTAACCCACTAAAAATATACAGTAGAATTATAATCAATTATCGTGAAATACACTAACTAAATAACCTTCACATCAAAGAATAAAATAAAATTACTCTTGAACTAATAAAGCTAACAAACGTTATAATTAGCCTACTGAGCTCTCAAAAAATAAATAGCTTAAATCATTGGGCCTTTAGCACGTGGTAACTAAGAATGTTAATGCCGAATCACAGACGCCATCTTTATGCACATTAACACGTGGCTGCCGGCTGCAATTTAGCCAACAGTTAATATTAGTAGTAGACTGCTTTTCTGCACGGCCTCACGAATGAAAAAGATTGCTACTAAATTCTCACAGCCGTGATCTGGACTTAGCGTGCCTAATAAAACCTATGCACCAATCTATCAATTCAAAACTAACTCTAATGTCCTAAAAGAAATCTCCTCAGGAAACACATCCTGGCCTCCTTATGGGGCATGAGGCTACTAGTGTGGCTGGCCTCCGCATGGAGACTGCACAAAGCATTCAGATGCTCTTGCAAAAGTGGTTTCAGTAGCAATCAGTGTTACATGGTGAGATTGCCAGCCTCATGCACAACACCATACTAGTCTCATTAGACGACAAGCATGGACTGAGTGTGTTTGCATGATAGTTGAATGTTTCAGGTGGCGTGGAAGAAGAACAGTTTGCCAGTTGAGAGCATGGTTTTTCTCATTATTTAACTATTATGATTTTAACTAGTTAGTGCTTTGTTTGCGTTTCAAATTAGCATTTGAGCACTGGCTGGGTGTTTGTTGGTTTATTTGTTTAGTGTTTGCTTTATTTGCTTTTTGTCACTGAGAGGGTGTTGTAAATAAATACAGCCCCTGCCTTAGAATCAGAGTTTTATTGTTGTTCGGTCGGGTGCGAGTGTGCAAGAAAGTGATCACATATCACAACAGCATCAACATTTCTCGCCCTCCCTATCACACTAAGATGAAACGAATGCAGACAGCGATCTTGTACTATTGTGGGCGTATGAAACCTGGAGATTAAAAGTCGAAGAACAGCAACAAATACAGTGGAAATAAAAGGAAAAAATAGTTTAAATTATCAACTGTACTATTTCAGTTTGAAATCTATATAGATTTTCATTCATACCAAAAATGTACAGTTGATAATTTAAACTTTATTAATTTTTTTTTCTTTTTAACAGTTTTAAAATTCATTAATTTTTTTATTGAACTATAAATAACTTACGCATTTTAAAAAAAACTGCACTCAGAAAAATAAATTTAAAAAATATATGGAAACAATGTGTAATTATTACGGAATTATTACAGAGTCGAAACATATTTTGCCGTAATTTGTTGAAACAGAAGTAATTAACTAATGTGATTTTACGTTCAGTAAAGGTAGGTCTATGCCTTAAAATTATTTAACTACGCCATAATATAACCAACCTAGATCTAGGTTGAACGGGACAAACCTCGTAAAAACGAGGCAAATTGTTATTTAAAAAATATATAGATCCATATTTAAATAAAACGAAGCATTATCCATGACATTTCGAATGAATCCGATACTTTATTTTTAGTATTTTTTAATGTTATTCCGAAGTTACTTTATAGCACCAAAAAAATTAATAACATTAAAATTATTGACGGCACAAACTTTTTTGTTTGAATGAAAATCTAATAGATTTTGAGATTTTACAGCACCTACACTAATAATACTGCGTAGTTTAACAGGAAACTTTTAGTTTGAATGAAACACTGATCTGAAATTCACAGTATTCAATCTCAATTTCGAATACAGGTTCCAGTCAAAATGGATACACCTTATGAGATCTAAACTTAAATAAAAGGAAGTATTATGACCTTTGAATGCATCAGATGCTTTATTGTTCTGTGTGCACTGTTTTTTTTAACTTCGTATGTTACGTTATATTGCAAAAATATACAGTTTCAAAATATATGGATATCCAATTTAAAACTGAAGCAGCTAGAGTGTGTTATTTCAATGGCCAAGGGAAACTACTAGATTGAAGCATTTTTTTGCCGTAATTTGTTGCGACAAGGGAAATTCTCACCTCATTGGAACCAACTTGAATGCCACATCACAACTTATTTAAAAAAATAAATTGGTGCACCGATAATATTATTGTGTAATTTTGATCCGCCTAAATTTTGTAATGGACCCAGATTATTTGCTCAGAACTTCATGCCAAAGTGATAGAAGCAACAATATTAACAAGTAGTGCCACAAGAGAAGATGCATTCATTCAACTCATTCCTCTGATCCCAACTGACAATCATTTTGATTTTAAGCGACTGCAATATCATGTGTGTCTTGCGTTATCAATGGCATTAAACAAGGCCCAAGTACTGTCAGTTAAGATAGCAGACATTAACTTATATAATCATTGCTTTTCAGACGAACAGCTAAATGTTGCTTGCTCCACAGTGAGCACACCAAGAAATTAATTCACTTTTGCCCCATATGGCAACACCAATGTCGTGAAATATTCTAATCCACATATATAAATTATCAGGTAAATATAAAGCCTAACAAATAAATTCTAATAAAGAAAAGAGCAATGGTAAAATAACAGTGCTGTCACAAAGAATGTACTTGAAATCCCCTTTGTTTTATGCTTCGTCTGCAAATTGTAACGTTTCCACGTTAAATATAAGCCACTGCATAAATACAAGCGTTTCCACAACACATTAAAACGGGTATTGCATTTCTAAGAAAAACATTGAGAGGCACACTGCGTAATGACCTAAATTAATCCTAACATTAATTATACTACGTTACCAAAACGAACGAACAGATGGACTCAAATAGAAAGAGAGAGGGAGGGCTGAAAATCAGGAACGCATGCAACACTAAACACATGTCTCGCTATTAATGCCACCCCCAACACGCGTCGCGCGATACACAATTACTACTATCACGCGTGTAAGGCCACATGCACTAACTTTTTTTCAGACGGACAGTGATAAAAACACTACCCTTCCCAGAGTTAGGTTTTAAAAAACCTGGAAAACGCTTATTAGAAAAGATAACATTAGATGGGTTTACGTTTGAAAACATTACAGTACCCAGACAGCACATCTTCGAAACAGGAGGTAGAAGAAATTGCATATTTTGAACGCAGCCACTTAGCTCTTTTAAATTTGTATATTTGGGTTCCTTAGGGCTTGCTGACAAAGAATATGTAAAACGTTACGCAAATAGTCTAGGAATTAATAAATTATAACCAAAATAAAATAGTGGGGATGCCTGACAGCATGAAATCATTTCTGCTCCTAAAATTTTTTTATAACGTGTTTAAAAAAACCTTACGTACGGAAATAGCCTACCATGTTAACTCCTAATTGATTGGAGCGCAACAAATATAAGACTAAACACGATTGGTCGGGCTATAAATACTATCTTGCGTTGTTATGGGAAACGAATAGAAGGGGTATTTTTTTGAAAAGATGTGGAGACGTGGTTTCATTGGTTAGAGCTGCGAATATACACAATTCAGAGTGTTAGTTCGAGACCACTAGTTCAAATAAGCTTGATAAAGCAACAGTGCGTTGAAGCCAGCTCATATTTTTGCTAAATAAAAGCCTGGAACATAAGCAGATGGGAATTTGTGCCAGTATTTGTGCCAGAATTCATTGCTAGTCAACGTATCTGTGTATTTCCATGAATTGTGGTAAGCTTGAAATATTCAATATCTTTTAATGAAAATTGAATGTAAATTGTTAATTTATGCCTGTATATATGTGTAGTTCAGTAGCGAACATGAGGAAAAGCCTATAATGCTCCAGCCTGAACAGAAGGTGTCGGAGGGAAGTAAAACGGCATGGAATGGCCAAACAGTACACTGACACCTAGATGATTGACTAGAAAGAAATAATGCTGGAATTGCAGAGGCGTAGTAACCATTAGGGAGGGAAATACTGGTATAAAATATTTCAGATGAAGCTGACAGTTGGCCTAACGCTCTGAACTCAATGTTTGTGATGTATTGTGCTCAGTGTAGAACTAGAGTATCAATTAGTTATGAAGTAGAAGGTACATCCTTCTTGTTTTCAGGGACCGTGGTCTTGATGGTATTGAGCAGCACCTGGTCAGAGCTTTGCTGAATCCAGAGTCGGACAGCATACTCCTTGGTCCATTTAGCTATCAGTGAGGTGTCTCCAGAGCCCAGGGGAGAAATCGAGCAGAGGAGTCCTTTCCTGCCGCCATCACGCAAGATAAGCTGATGTGGCCAGCTGAGCTCAACATTATGTACCCCCATCTTAAAATAACATTGTAACATAAACTTAAGAGGGGAAGTAAATTGTTTTAATATCAGGAACTGAGAACATCTCCAATACTAGTTCCAATAAACACAAACTATTGAAGTCATGATGACAAATACCAACAGAGCTTGAACAAAACAAAACCAGTATTACCTCATATTACTACTACACAACTGACACACATAGGATACTTTTAATAATATATGTCACTACATATTCATATTGATAAATTCTGTACATATAACTTGTAATTAAAATTGATTGTGATTCCTGGTTCCCTTTGTATTTGAATCAGGACACATATACATTCATGACAGCAATGAATACATATTGTTATTTGAAAAGTTATCAGTGACTCCTTTAAGATATCCTTTAGAGTGTTATATGTATGTGAGTGTCACAGTGTTGTCAAGTGTGGTGGAATAAATTAAATTGTTTATCTGTCTGTTGTTGTTTTGACTTACACTTCATCATACACATACCCTAGACATATAACGTAGTCATCACACTATTCCAGAATAATTCTGACTGAGGTATACATATGTGGCAGCAAGTAAGGTTATATATAATACACTACTCTTATTAGATATATATACCTTCACAGCTGATCTCAGTCAGTACACTAAGTCCCCTATAAATATTTATAACATCCCACTTCACCACATATATTGGGGTCTCGCTCTTGGGATTTTGAATCTTTACCTATTAAAAATATTGGGGGTAATTCACTTCAGGGAATATAAGAATTAAAAGGTATCCTTGGGTGGAATTAAATAAGGTTGAGCTCACGGTGCCTGTGTTGTCCATTAGATATATATTTAGAGATTGAATTGTTGGTTAGACATTGTATAAATTTACCTGATAGACAATGGCGGACCTGGCCAAATTTCGATCTGCTGCTGTTCAGACTGCAAAAGAGTTAGGATTAGATGGGCAAGTTATGGTTGCCTATGTCACTACGGAATGTGACAAATTTATTGAACGCGAAGAAAGAAGGTTTGAAGCCGAAAGAAAGTTAGAAGCTGAAAAGGAAATTAAGAGGTTGCAGATTGAGGCTGAGGCTAAGAAATTGGAAGCAGAAGAAAGAAGATTAGCTGCAGAAAGAGAAGAGAAGAAATTAGCTGCAGAAAGGGAAGCAGAAGAAAGAAGATTGACTGCAGAAAGGGAAGAGAAAAAATTAGCTGCAGAGAGGGAAGCAGAAAAGGAGGAGAAGAGATTACAAAGGGAACATGAGTTACGACTAAGGGAGTTTGAGTTTCAAGGCCATGCTCCTGAAAATGGTGCCAGTCCCTTTGCCTCTGATGCCACTGCTAGCCAAGGAGCCTCAACCTCAGCTATGAATTTTCATTTAGATCATTTTGTTGAGAAAGACGATGATATAGAGAGCTACCTAAATAGGTATGAACTATTAGCTACCACGTATGGGTTAGAGAGAGAAAGGTGGAGCTTAAAGTTATCTCAAGGACTTCGTGGGGCAGCTTATGAAGTTTTTGCAAAAATGAGCAGAGGTGATCAGGAAAATTATGACATGCTAAAGCAGGCTCTTTTGTTAAGATATGAAAAGAATGCAGAATTTTATAGGAAAAAATTTAGGAATGCTAAACTACTGTCAGGTGAAACCTATCACCAGTTCTCTGCACGAATAGAGACATACTTGGAGAAATGGACTTCTCTGGGGAAAACCCAAGATCTTAAGGAAATGGTCCTTATAGAGCAATTAAGAGAGTCCATGGCTCCAGACCTGAGAAAGTTTCTCATGGAACAAGGTGCAGAGAGGCTGGGTGAGTTGCTAAATGTTGCTGAAAGGTATCAAGCAGCTTAAGCAGAGGTAACAGGTAATAAAAAGAAACAAGTGGATAACTTTAGGGCACCACAGAACTTTAATAAATTTGATCCTAGGGATCAAAATAAAGGTAAGCACCAATTTGATAGGCCACGGTATGAAAATAAAAATAAATTCCCACAATTCGATGAAAGGAAATATGATGAAAGAAAATCTTTCAACCAAGGAAAAAGGTGGTGTAAGAATTGTCAGATGGACAATCATGACACTGACCGTTGCAGAAGGAAACCTGTGTATATGGCAACCCTTCAGGTCAGGTCGACCTCAAGACAGGAGGAGGATATTATGTTAGATACCACTCCAGAAGAGATGAGGAAGGCACAGGCTGGGGATAAAACACTCAAGCCTTGTTTCAGAAAATTGTCAACTTGTCATACAACTCCAGGCAAGGGAGATTTTTACATGAAAACCAAGTTGATGTATAGGAAGACTGGAGCTAGATCCAAAGGTCAGGGACAGCTGGTACTTCCTAAAAGATATAGGGCAGACTTAATAAGGAGCCTACATGTGAAACCAGATGGGGACCATGAGAAAATAGGTACCATCATTCAAAAGGTGGCTCACAATTATTATTGGCCCAAAGCAAGATGGGACATTGAGAATTTTGTAGAAAGGTGTAGCATAGCACATGAGGGAACACCCACAAGTGGGAACATTGATCAGGACCTGGACACGCCACGGGGCAAAATTAGGCCTGATAATAAAAAGAAAATAAATTTGATAAAGTGGACCAAATGGAATGGGAAGCCCCTTTTCACGGACAAGCTTCACTTAACTGTTTTACAATGGCCACTATGCGGAGAGTGCAAAAAGATGTCTTACCCCAGGATAAGCCGACAATCCCTCAATCGGACTTAAACAAACTGGAGGAAGAGGATGTAGAGAGGAAATCTCTCATCAAGAATTTTAAGTGGGGAGAAAGCCCCAAAAGAAAAATTGGTAGCGGTCGTTTTGTGAATGATAATTCTGGGAGGAAAAATCATCACTATAAAGCTTCGAGTGGAAGAGACCATACCGGTGCATGGACAAATAGGTCCACACAATTAAAGGTCCATATGTAGCTTTGTTAAGAACGTGGACTGATGAAAAGGCAGAGGAAAACATTACATCTTCATACCAATATGTGAATGAGCTGACCACTCGTTTAAAAACTGGCTGGAAACTTGCCAATGAAAATTTGAAACAAGCCAGGAAGAAACATGCTGCCTATTATAACAGGAAGGCGAAAGACAGAAATTTGGCTGTGGGAGAGAAAGTACTGCTTCTTTTGCCCGGGAGTCAGAATAAGTTACAAATTGGATGGCAGGGTCCATATACAGTTCTAGAGAAGGTGTCTAGAACAAATTATAAGATAGATAAGAAGGGGAAAGAAAAAATCTATCATGTGAATCTCCTGAAGAAATATTTGGAAAGAGAACATCAGGAAGAGACACACTTGTTGACCTTGTCCATCGCCATGGAGATGAAAAAGGAACCACTTTCATCATTTGAATATCCATTACACCCCTGTGAGACAGCAGCACAGGTGAAAATCAGTACACATTTAACGAAAACTCAGAAAGAGAGAGTGCAACAGGTTCTAAATAATCATGCAGAGGTGTTAACAGACCGACCAGGGCATACAAACCTATTGGAATATGATATGAAACTGATAGACCCCACACCTGTCTGTATGAAACCATATTCGATTCCGTTTGCTAAGGAGAAAGCTTTGAAGGAAGAGATAGACTATCTGTTGAAGGAAGGAATTATTTCGCACAGTGAATCTTCGTACAGTTCCGGTGTTGTACTCTTAAGGAAGCCCTCTGGAGAACATAGACTCTGTATAGATTACAGGAGACTGAATGCTATTACAGAAGGACAGGTGGATCCATTGCCGGATACAAATCAGCTGTTTGCCAGACTAAATAAAGCTAAATATTTCTCAAAAGTGGATCTGAGTAAAGGATACTATCAGATTCCAGTAAAGCCTGAGGTTAGACCATACCTAGCTTTTAGTACCTCAGAAGGACACTATGAGTTTAATAGATTGCCATTTGGATTGAAGAATGCGCCTAGTGTCTTCTCTAGAATGATGAGAAAATTGTTGGATGTAAACATTTCGGAGGAACGTAATGAATCCCTGAGTTGCCTCTTTGATTGAGGATATTCCGAATGTTTCATACAGGATAATAAGAAGATTATGGGATCCACTACGAAAACTCTGCTATCACCAGGTATATGTTATCTCCTCATAACGTACATTTTGAGGGAAATATAATGTTCTCTGGACATGTCATTGCGCAGACTCAGAGAAGAGAAATGGTGAATACGGGTTGCGAAGCAGCATTAAGACAAGCACTCACACTTGCGGCTGTTCAGTAACATAACCGAAATATATTATTGGTTGTAGAAGTCTGAGGCAGATTTCATGAGTAGTGCCTACTCTGAATGGACCCAACTACATAAAACCATGATAGCACCACAGCAGAGTAAAGTCAAGTTGACTTACATTTATCTATGTGTATATAGAATAAAGGACTGACATGGGATGTCTGTTTTAAGAGGGGAGGTGTCGTGAAATATTCTAATCCACATATATAAATTATCAGGTAAATATAAAGCCTAACAAATAAATTCTAATAAAGAAAAGAGCAATGGTAAAATAACAGTGCTGTCACAAAGAATGTACTCGAAATCCCCCTTTGTTTTATGCTTCGTCTGCAAATTGTAACGTTTCCACGTTAAATATAAGCCACTGCATAAATACAAGCGTTTCCACAACACATTAAAACGGGTATTGCATTTCTAAGAAAAACATTGAGAGGCACACTGCGTAATGACCTAAATTAATCCTAACATTAATTATACTACGTTACCAAAACGAACGAACAGATGGACTCAAATAGAAAGAGAGAGGGAGGGCTGAAAATCAGGAACGCATGCAACACTAAACACGTGTCTCGCTATTAATGCCACCCCCAACACGCGTCGCGCGATACACAATTACTACTATCACGCGTGTAAGGCCACATGCACTAACTTTTTTTCAGACGGACAGTGATAAAAACACTACCTTTCCCAGAGTTAGGTTTTAAAAAACCTGGAAAACGCTTATTAGAAAAGATAACATTAGATGGGTTTACGTTTGAAAACATTACAGTACCCAGACAGCACATCTTCGAAACAGGAGGTAGAAGAAATTGCATATTTTGAACGCAGCCACTTAGCTCTTTTAAATTTGTATATTTGGGTTCCTTAGGGCTTGCTGACAAAGAATATGTAAAACGTTACGCAAATAGTCTAGGAATTAATAAATTATAACCAAAATAAAATAGTGGGGATGCCTGACAGCATGAAATCATTTCTGCTCATAAAATTTTTTTATAACGTGTTTAAAAAAACCGTGCGTACGGAAATAGCCTACCATGTAAACTCCAAATTGATTGGAGCGCAACAAATATAAGACTAAACACGATTGGTCGGACTATAAATACTATCTTGTGTTGTTATGGGAAACGAATAGAAGGGGCATTTTTTCGAAATGATGTCGAAACGTGGTTTCATTGGTTAGAGCTGCGAATATACACAATTCAGAGCGTTAGTTCGAGACCACTAGTTCAAATAAGCTTGATAAAGCAACAGTGCGTTGAAGCCAGCTCATATTTTTGCTAAATAAAAGCCTGGAACATAAGCAGATGGGAATTTGTGCCAGTATTTGTGCCAGAATTCATTGCTAGTCAACGTATCTGTGTATTTCCATGAATTGTGGTAAGCTTGAAACATTCAGTATCTTTTAATGAAAATTGAATGTGAATTGTTAATTTATGCCTGTATATATGTGTAGTTCAGTAGCGAACATGAGGTAAAGCCTATAATGCTCCAGCCTGAACAGAAGGTGTCGGAGGAAAGTAAAACGGCATGGAATGGCCAAACAGTACACTGACACCTAGATGATTGACTAGAAAGAAATAATGCTGGAAGTGCAGAGGCGTAGTAACCATTAGGGAGTGAAATACTGGTATAAAGTATTTCAGATGAAGCTGACAGTTGGCCTAACGCTCTGAACTCAATGTTTGTGATGTATTGTGCTCAGTGTAGAACTAGAGTATCAATTAGTTATGAAGTAGAAGGTACATCCTTCTTGTTTTCAGGGACCGTGGTCTTGATGGTATTGAGCAGCACCTGGTCAGAGCTTTGCTGAATCCAGAGTCGGACAGCATACTCCTTGGTCCATTTAGCTATCAGTGAGGTGTCTCCAGAGCCCAGGGGAGAAATCGAGCAGAGGAGTCCTTTCCTGCCGCCATCACGCAAGATAAGCTGATGTGGCCAGCTGAGCTCAACATTATGTACCCCCATCTTAAAATAACATTGTAACATAAACTTAAGAGGGGAAGTAAATTGTTTTAATATCAGGAACTGAGAACATCTCCAATACTAGTTCCAATAAAGACAAACTATTGAAGTCATGATGACAAATACCAACAGAGCTTGAACAAAACAAAACCAGTATTACCTCATATTAACACTACACAACTGACACACATAGGATACCATTGATAATATATGTCACTACATGAATCATATTAATAAATTCTGTACATATACCTTGTAATTAAAATTGATTGTGATTCCTGGTTCCCTTTGTATTTGAATCAGGACACATATACATTCATGACAGCAATGAATACATATTGTTATTTGAAAAGTTATCAGTGACTCCTTTAAGATATCCTTTAGAGTGTTATATGTATGTGAGTGTCACAGTGTTGTCAAGTGTAGTGGAATAAATTAAATTGTTTATCTGTCTGTTGTTGTTTTGACTTACACTTCATCATACACATACTCTAGACATATAACGTAGTCATCACACTATTCCAGAATAATTCTGACTGAGGTATACATATGTGGCAGCAAGTAAGGTTATATATAATACACTACTCTTATTAGATATATATACCTTCACAGCTGATCTCAGTCAGTACACTAAGTCCCCTATAAATATTTATAACATCCCACTTCACCACAACCAAAAATATTGTTTATCAAAAAGCACTCCAAAAATGTTGCAAAAATAAATGAAGAAAATAACGACAAGGAAATATCACACGATGAAGTAAAATATATTAATTGTAAAGTATGTGATTTTAAAAAAAAAAAGAAAAACATATAAATTTATCAAAATATCAGTTTGATTGTTACATTTCTAAACGTTTCATGACCCGTTACTAGAAACAACCGGGGTATCGCCAGGTACTTACAGCTAGTACAAGGTAAATGGAGCTTTGGAAAATAATTGAGCGGAAAACGGGCATATTTTCGACAAAGTAGACCAGACAGCATTACTGAGCTTTATAGCAGAAAGTGAAAAACTGGCGACGCAACAAAAACAATAAAACTAATAAAGACTTAACAAGAAAGGGACAACTGCAGTCACAAAACCAAAGGGCAACATGTGATACGACAATGAGCCAACAAATAATCATTAAATACAACAGCATTATGTTACTAATAAAAGCTATTACAATTGTTTATTAAAAACACTAATAATGAGCTAAATAAACAACTAATTTTGCAACATAATACATACCATTTGGTCTTTTATATTTATACATGCGCCCTAATAGAAATAGACGGACTGTGTTTCAAGATTTGAACAGGGGCGCCTCGCCAAAACGAGGTAAACTCTTTTTTTTTTTTTAAACTTTTATATTTGTTTTAATATCATGTTTTAGAAGAATGGAACCAGGCCAGGAGGAAGACAGCCGATAGGATAGTCTGGCGCTCTCTCTTCCAAACCTCTACACCTCACGGTAGAAGGGGAACGACTAAGTAAGTAAGTAAGATATCATGAGTAATTCGAGCTAATTATGAACCAACGTTGTTTTTATTAGTGTTTTTTTAACAAGCAACTTTTCTCGCTTTATTAATAACAAACATGGAAGTAATCTCGAATTTACTACTCATTCAAGTAAACATAAAATTGTCATATGCAACAACAGCAAAAATCACACATAAATTATGAACATACGCTCAATAACTCTCAGCTGAAATAGATAACTGGCAGCATACAATACACATGAGTAGTGCACAAGTGTACAACAGTAAAATGAATTAACAGTTTCAATAACCATAAACATTAAGAAAACACTAACTGTAGATAATTTAAATCAGTTCCACAAAGTAGCCTCAGTGTTATCAAAAGATTATTTCTTAAGCGTCAGGTAACAAGTTTGGATTATACTTGTGTAGCCGATTGATCTCTACCTGCTCTTGGAAGAATGTGTAACGGGCTGTATCTTTAACTCTTTAAGTCCCAAGCAAAAAGCAGGGTTTGGCCCAAACAAAAACGGCCACCACAGTGCTTTTTTATTGTTGTTGTTGTTTGGAAAAAAAATATTTTTAAATATTCATGTGCATAAATACGAGTTATTTAAAATGAAAGTACTTCCTGTTGGAAATGACGTTTTAGGTTGTTAACATTGGAACAGAGCTCTAGACAGCTCAAAATCCGAAGCCACTTAAATGGCTCCTGGGCCAAATAGGTCTAAACCCTGAGCCACTATAGTGGCTCTTGGGGCTTAAAGAGTTAATAATATGACACACCCACGGAAATACCTTTTGAAACTTAAACTGAAAGCGATCCATTAACTAGAAAAGACCGATCAATAGAAAATAATTCGTCACAAACGTAAGGTACGTAAGGAGGAGAGAATTTGACCAGGAAGTGACTTAAGCACTTGTGGTAGTACCAGATGGAATAGAAGAAACGAAAGTAAGATAAATATTACACAACGAGGAAGTGTACTCGCCAGAAGAATGACTGAAGAATAATTACAGCAAACAACTTCAACTTTCAGCAAATGCAGCACATTTAGAAGACTGTGAACTGAGAAAAGGTCAACAGAGATAGTCTGACTACTTACGTAACCGCTGTTCAATCACACTTTTTTTAATGTTGCCTTGTTAGCTCGTGTCCTGGATATACATTTTAAGGTTTTCTGGGTTCCTTCCTTGCATGAGCGCTATATGACTTGATCTTGAACAAAGACTGCTTCAGGTAGATATATACCTAAATGATCAAATGACAGTCTATGTGCTTTGTTGACTTTCATAGCCAAAGCTAACATCACAGAACAAAACTCATCATCAGACCTAAAGGTCTTTTTATATTTGAACATGCGCCCTAATATAACCGACTAGTTTGAACGGGACGCGCCTCGCCAAAACGAGGCATACTTTTATTCTTTAAAAAAAAAATTAAAAAAAAATTTAAAAATTTTTTTTTTTTTTTAAATTTAAAAAAAAAATTTAAAAAAAGAGGAAACTGACGAATTTGAAAGCACGTGTGTTACAGCTTTGCTCTAAACTGATGCGTATAGTATATAAGATATGAAATCAATATAAACATACAAATAGATCGTACTTTAAACTCAGAAGAAATCCAGTTTGAACTGTTCTGTGAAAGCAAAAAAAAACTGTCATTTAATTTTTTTTTTTTTACATTCATTTCGCCACCACCGCCTTCCAAGACGGCCACTGCTGTAGCCCTACGGATCAAAAGCCCGCCCCGCCCATACGTCTATATGCACCTGTGTGTTACTGGGGTTCGAAAGGGGAGCAATAAATAGAACCGTAACCTACCATGCGTGTCGTAAAAAATCGACTAAGGAGGGTGTAGAAGGTGGAATATAATTCTCTCCAAGATACGTAGAAGGTAGAAATTCTGGCACTTGAATTGTAGAGTATCACCACTAGACACCAGAGATGATAAAGGCGGAGAAGTATGGTGTCTTTTGTCTGGTTTGTGTATATGATGTAGATGTGGAGTCAAACAGGTAGCAGTAAAGGTAGAGTCCACACAGGACGTCACATAAACTCACGACGTAGAAAGTCAATGAACGTTGTAACTGCTAGTGACGTTTCCATCATTTATTGGGACGCCACAATGACAAGATGTGTAGACATTAACATGTAGGTACAGTCTTCATTATATCGACATAGTCAGCACAACATTTGACAGCAGACAGCATAATAATGGTGAATCAAATCATGGGCTTCAATGCATCATAATCGACTGTAAATGTATTCAGGTGTGGAAACCATCATCCTTTTCTATAACAGCCGATATATATATATATATATATATATATATATATATATATATATATATATATATATATATATATATATATATATATATATATATATATATATATATATATATATATATATATATATATGTAGGAGATTAAATTCCTTCTCCTTCTCTGACCTCCAGCAAGACAGGCATGACTTCTGGAGTATCAAGTAATGTCCTCTAATTTCCTTTAATAACAATGGTATCAAACCTAAACTGACGTGGAACCGCCACAGCAGCAAAGTCCAACAAGCCGATAGCCTTTAGGACATGCATCAACCCGATGCATAACAACCTGGTGATTCATGAGTTGAAAACTTCTCATAATGTAGACTCTTTCCCGCCCAGGGAAAGTTGACAACTAGGCACAAAATGTCAATCATGAAAGTTAGCGACAATGATAATCAATGTAGAGCAATTACCTTCTCTTCAAGAATAAATACACAACTCACTCGCCTCCAGGCGCTTTGAATCACAAAAGGAAATATCATCTGAGATGAACACTATAGAGGACTTCCATTCCCGAACAATATGATCATGATAGACGCTGAAAACGCGTCTATCTCTCTCGACAAAATCTGTGACACTGCCCGGGCGGAAGCTTGTACAAAAACCCACAACCAAAAAACAGACATGCGCAGAAACGTTCGATTTGAATACAATTCACACAACCCTGAAGCTATGGGCATATTCTAAGAACGACACTTAAAATCGAGCCTTATAAGGATAGGAAATAACTATCGACGCATGTTGCCAAACGTTTACAAGAAAAGTGGGCCTGAGCGCACCATAAATGGACATGACCCAAGATCGGCCAACCCACAACCGAAGGGCATAAGAACAGGTAACCACTTAAAGTTAAAAAGTAACTTCAATTCCAAGAGTTATATACCTTGCACTAGAAAAATTGAGTACACAGATAACATAGTAAAATTCTTATGCGTAACAGAGGGTTTGATGTGGGACTGGCTGAACTTTCCTGTAGAAAATGTAAGCCATAACTTCAACTAACATTATAGATAAGTCAACTAAGGACAATAAAACTCAACCATCCAAAATGTCCTCTGGTATGGAGGCATATGATGCAACCCAGACGGGCCCCTGTGACACATGGCTGAAATATTAAATAGCCTTTTTAAGACCGTTCAGTATGCAGCTGGCTTTACATAATCAATACACGCGCTATCTGAAGGTTCTGACAACAAAAGGTGTGTGCTAAGCAGTTTTTTCTTACCATATCCTGTTTCTTCTTCCCATCATGCCGTCCCATTTTAGATAGCTACACAGCAGTATACGCGTCAGATTGTCAGTGGTTAGAGAGATGGCCTCTCGCGGCAAAGGTGCTGGGTTCGAAACACGGTGGTGACACACTCCAATCTACCCAGTTGTAAATGGATACCTGACTTTGCTTTTGAGTTAGGGAAGGAAAAAGCAGAGTGGAAGGGAACTCTCGTTGCTGAACCTACTATAGTCAAGTCTCTAACACTTCACTCCCTACAGGCAGTATCTCCCGCGGGACAACCTTTACCTTTTACACGGTGACCTACAAAATTATTAAGTTAGACACATGGGCATGGGATAATATTCATTAAAGAAAATGTTGGCAAGAAGCTGCTCAAACATTTTAAGTCTTACTTACTTACTTAGTCGTTCCTCTTCTACCGTGAGGTGTAGAGGTTTGGAAGAGAGAGCGCCAGACAATCCTATCAGCTGTCTTCCTCCTTGCCTGGTTCCATTCTAGTCCTCAGTCCTTCAAAGATTGTCTAATGTTGTCCCCCCAGCGGTTTCTGGGTCGTCCTGGGGGTCTGGATCTCTGGCTCTTTGTTTCCAATGCTTGTCATGGTAGCCGATCTTCTCCCATTCTGCAGACATGGCCAAACCATCTTAATTGGGACTGTTCTACTTGGGTCTGCAGGGGGTGGCATTTTAGGCCTTGACGTATCGTCTGATTGCGGACCATGTCTCTTCTTGTTACTTCAACCACCTTCCTCAGATACCTCATTTCTGAGGTTTGGATCTGGCTTTTGTAGATTGTAGTCATTGCCCATGACTCGCACCCATATGTCAAGACTGGGACTTAGGTGGAGCGGTATACAGCCATGATAAGTCATGACCTGTAATATGAACAACTTAATGTCCTTATAACAAACTATAAGGCTATTGTTGTTATGTTCATAACCTAGTTCTTGTAGATTGTGTTGGTAGTATTTTAATCACCTTTGTGCGCGCGCGTGTGCGTACGCGTGTGCATGCGTGCGTGTGTGTGTGTCTAGTTTTGTGTTTTAATATGTTGATTGGTAATCCGGTTATTGCTGGTTTCCTTTATTGTCTATTTTGTTTGATGGCGTGGTTGTGTTATATGGTTATGGTTGTTCTGTTTGTTGATTGTTGCATAGTTATCAAGTTATAAACCTTTAAAACAGTTCTTAGAACAAAAGGCAGAGAGAATGACACTATTCAAATCAACACAGAGATAATATCAGAGAGAAGGAGCATGCAAGAAGAAATTAAAGGTACTCAAAACAAAACTTATGAAAGAAAAACAAACAGAATGCCGGGAAAAAAAGCAAAATCTAAAATTTAAGACAGTTCCACTTCATTTTGGGGAAATGAGATTGCACTAAAATGTCCTGGACGAATTGAAAAACCCACAGCCCCAACTTACCAAAGACGTAGCCATTTTAACAGACCTAAAAGGAGAACATACATAAGAACTGTCACTAGAAAGCAAATTATTTCACAAAATCATAAATTATTGACCTGTTCTCCTTGCATAATTTGATGACCTTTTTGCGATGTCAATTTGTTTTTAGCGCTGCTGAAGACCACCCCTATCTTCTCCAGCTCTTTCTTTCCAGACTTACAGGTTGGATTGAGGATGTACCTCTGATTTAGCAATCAGGGCAACATTGTCCGAAAAGTCCAGCTCTGATATACAGACCTATCTCATCTTCCAGTACCCCGCTGAATGCTTTCTTGTCCTCTCGTTACATGCTTTGGTGACATGAGAAGTGTGCATAGATAAGGTGAAAGGATATCACCCTGTCTTACACATATGGTGGTCCTAAACTCTTTTGACTTTTAGTTTGCCGTCCTTCAATATTTTCTGCAAGTCTTGTAGAAACTCTGTATAGCATGGATCAAAGGTGCTAGAATGTTCTTCCTTGCCAAGCAGTCCCACAGTTTGCTCCAGGGGACCTTGTCAAACGCCTTCTTCAGATCTAAGAAACAAAAATGCATCTCACCTTTATATTCAAGGGTCTTTTCAATCAGCTGCCTGAGTGTGAAGATGAGATATTGAGTACTTCGATTTGATTGGAAGCCGCGCTGGACTTCATCCATTTTTGGCTCCGCCAGACGTCTACTAAAACGCCTAGAGTAGAAATATGTCAGATTACTAAACCACATACATCCAGATGCGCCGGTAGTTTAAGAGTTAGACCATTTGTCTTCCAGTAAAACATTCTGCATACGATTCCCAGACGATATATTCTTTTTAAACTTTCATTGTATTTATACATTTTACTTAATGTCATATGTCTTAATTTATGTATGTGATTTGTTAATTAAAATGTCCAAGTGTAGTGTGTGTTTACGAGCTTACTTCCTGGTGGAAGATGAAAGATGTAAGGAAACGGAAAGCAAGAGATTGAATACAAACAAAAAGTATGAATGATAATGTTGGGGGGATAATACTGATCCTTGTGGTATACATTTTTTTTTACGTGTACAGACAAACCTCGTTATTCGCGTGTTCCGTGTTCGCGGATTCACTCATTCGCGCGAGGTAAAGTGTAACCCATATTTTACCATTCGCGGGCATCTCGCCGGTATTTGTGGCCGTGCGCAGTAGGCAAACAATTTCGAGACGCCTACCGTGCAGCGTTGCAGATGGGGTCAGCAAGGAGAGGCTGCCTCCTCGTTCTCGCGGCTTTCGTTGAGTTTACACGTGTCGTTGTAAAGCATCTTTCCATTCACGATTTTGCAGTTTTACGCTGCTTTTGATCGTTTTATAATTAATAATAGCACACAAACGTAGTGCAAGTGTGCTGGCGAATGTGCCTAAGCGAAAGAAGCCTATGATGAGCCTCAGTGATAAAGTTCGTGTGTTAGATAATCTTCGTCCTGGGATGCCTGTTTTCAATGTTAATGAAATGTTCTTCATTTCTTAATTTTAAGTGTTTTTTTTACATCTTTTCGATGTTAATAAAATTTTCTTTATTTCTTAATTTCAAATGTACAGTGTAAATGTTTTCAATGTTTGTTTACCAAGGATTTTGTAATAATGTGTGTGTGGATGTGTGAATTATTGAATGAGTAGTGACAGTGTGAGTAAATGGGTGGGTGGGTGAGTATTTGTACAAGAAAAGATTGTACATACTGTACTATTACAAAGAAAACTGCGTATAAAATACATTTATAAAATACACAGTATAATAAATAAACTGTTCTTTTTTTTTTTTTTAAAGGATTCACGAAATGATGAGTTTATGGTGATTGGTAGCAAAAGTGTATGGTGAACAGGGTCCTGCAGGACCCTAACCCCCTGTTTCCCATGGGATCAATGGTTCCGTATTCGCGGATTTCCGTATTCACGGTGTTTTCAAGGAACTTAACACCAGCGAATAGCGAGTAAAGAGCGCTGGCGGTCGCTGTCTCGAGAGACTGCGCGTGGTGATCCCGGTACTACCGGGCCCTCCCAGTTCATATGTTAGCGAGGCAGTAGTTTGGCTCCTGTGTCCGTAAATCGCAGCCCCCTGTCGTGTTGTGAGCAAGCCGTCGCATCTTCGTATCGTGGCTCGACAACAGTCTCGAAAAAAGGCCCCGCTCACGCAATGAGTCGTGGGCCGGCAGTCAGTAAATTGGTGTCGCTTTCGGCCCGTCCTGTCAGACTACGGGAACGTCTTGTCGGCAGGCGGCCAGTGGTTTTCGCAAGAATAAAATCGCCGGGGCCGGCGGGATCCGCTCTGCACAGAGCGCTGTCTCCCTCCCCGCGCGAGCGACGAAATGGTCTAAGAAGACGCACGTCTGTTCGGACAGTTATCTGGTTGATCCTGCCAGTAGGCATATGCTTGTCTCAAAGATTAAGCCATGCATGTCTAAGTTCATGCATGCGAACTTCTGTCTTGACCGACTGTGTGTGGTGCACCAATTTGGGGCCCTCCCAGCATTGATAAACCAGACAGATTGCTGTGTCCGTTTCAGATTTTGCTCACTGTCTCTGGCTTTTTCCTCAGACCTTCGAGTCCTGAGTGTTCCTCTATAAATGCCTTCGGGCACATGAGGAAGAGGCATCCCTCGACACCTTCGGGTATAAGAGGCTCTGTCCATTTTGGCTGGAATAAAACCTGGAAGGCTTAATGGTTTCATAGCGGTCAAGAGGATACATGAGGGCAAGTTCGGACACAATGGGCTAATTACCTGTTTGTCAAACATTTTGATTACATGTTTTGCCCAGGAGCCTTGTGCTCTTTGGGTCACCTCTACACCTCGTTTTACGGGGTAGATGAAGTACCGATTATGAGATGAGATGAATAGCGAGTATTGAATGTATTTATATTCGGTATTTTCATGTAGTGCAAAGTTTTATCGATAAATAATGTATATGGTTTTTTCCGTTATGCCTATTTTTCGTCTTAAAGAGAGTCTAGTCTCTCCTTAACCGCATTTTCTACTTCTTCCTTTCGGATATCAGCATTGATAAAGTGTGCTTCTTCTTTTTTGGTTCCGTATATTCTTGTCCGATTGACAGAGTGGTTAGAGTTTGTATTTTACTTTCTTTATTTTTTTATTAGCATTATTTCATTTTCATCTCTAAGTTCTGCTAATTTCTCTACAGCTTTGGTAATTTTGAGCTGTATGCGATTCATTTAATGCAGGATTTCATTCGCATATTTTCGTGAATTCTCATTTTTCAAAGATGACGTAGAACTGTCGTTACTTTTAGGTTTTGCAACATTTTGTAAATTCTTTTTATTTTTAAGTTTTTTTTCTTTCATTATTTTCTTGTAAGCACATTCTCTCTAAAACTGTCTCCGTGTTTTGTGTCATTTCTCTTTCATTGTTGTTCAAATTATTAAAGTTTTTTTGGAGGATCTTGACATGAAAAACTGTGCATCAATTAACCAACATAAAAAATAAATCATATAAATCAGCCACGACAAACAACTAAAAGACAACACAGAAAAACAGCAATAACCAAAATACCAACTAACACATCAAACAACACACCACAAAACTTAACCGAAAAAAAAATTAAAATACTGCAACAATCTAACAAGGACCAAACTATCAACAACAAAAATTGCCTAGCAGTTTATTATAATGAAATGAATAACCATTTCTTGCAGTAAATATATGAAAACTAACTTGCTGATCTATTACTCACATATAAAGAAACTCTATCAACCAAGATAAGATTCACGCGGAGCACAAATCATGCCTTGGTAAAATTATAATTAAAAATAGGACACAAGCAAGGGGAATGACAATTATTAAGTTTCGAAAAGTCGACATTGCACGCACAGTGCGGGGCTCCGGGACTGACAGGAGGGTCACGTTTCGTCACAACCAGCTGTCTCATATGTTTTACATCATATGCCGGGTGCGGCTAAATCGAAGCAACTAGATGTTCCCAACGTCGATACACTGTATTCGAGGTGCTTGAAATCTTCTTATCCTAGTGGCACCCTATCCCATTGACACCGGTTGCAGGACTGAATAGTCCCTCTCCACGAATAAGTAATAACAATTATAATATCAAATGATAATAATAGTAATAATAATACCACTAACACTATTTAAGAAAAAAACCTCAAAAACATACTTTCTAATACTTAACAAACAAGAGCAGACACACCATGAACCAAAAGACACAATGCATATAAACAATAAAAACAAAAATCAATATTAACTACTACTAAAGAAATTGAAAGCAAAAACAGGGATTAAAAAATAAATCATCAACAAACACATGAATACTACCAACAACAAAACGATTATGCTGTAAATGGTCAAGAAATAAGGAAACAATAAATTTCATGTAAAAATGCATCACTGATAACAATAGCAAATTTTAAATACCAATATGATGTATATAAATCTCAGAATCGAAACTAAAATTACACTGAATGCCCCAATTATATCAGGAGGCTAGGTTGAACAAGGTAGGGTCTCTGCCAAGATTGTGGATGAGCGGAGACAAATGATGCTCATCTGATGCCATTCCGATTTTTTCATCATTCTTTTCTTTTCAAATAAAAAAACAACTATGTATGTTCACGTATGTATATAAAAATTATGATATTTGTGTGTGTGTGTATATATATATATATATATATATATATATATATATATATATATATATATATATATATATATATATATATATATATATATATATATATATATATATATATATATATATATATATATAGTTGTTTGTTTTAAATATCATCTCCATCAATACGTTTGCTACTTGCTTTAAAAACATCACCTACGAAAACTTGTATCTCAATATAACAGTCTCATATGAAATAAAACAGCACGCTGTGTGTTGTAGTGAGTAGTTATGAAAAAGATGAGTGTTAAAAGTCCTTTATTATTCACAGTTTCTATAATGTAAAAAAAAAAAGTATGAACTTCAAAGCACTATTAGAATATTTACAAGCGTGCCACTCTCTCTTTTACTAAACAATAGGAGGCACAAATATAGAGGTGTAAAAGGAAATACACAGTGTTTTAAAACAGCGTTTAACAAGATAAAAATTATTATATGACAACTAGTAAAAGAATATCAAGGAAATTATATAATGATAGTTAGGAATATAGATAAAATATTTATGATCATCTAAAACTGGATACTAAATTCATCATTTATCTGTTCAGGAATAAATTAAGAGCAACTTCAATAATTCAAAGGCAGAAGAAGATGGATTATGAACTCTTAAAAGAGAGAATAACCCTATATCACATGAAGGTATACATCTAAAATGGAATATTACACAGAAAGTCACATGCCCAATGTGAGCAAGTAGACACAGACTGACACACATATTTCTTTCTTTTAACATTTTTATTCAATTAATTCTAAAACAAGAAAAAGTTGAATAAGAAAAAAAGTTTTTCCGTTTCATAATATCAGATCTGAAACCAGCTATAAAGATTTCACGGAATGATCTTATTTCTTATTTCTGTTAATAAAGAAATACTGCAAAAGAAATGTTTTGAAGGCTCCCAAAACGTCTGGCATAATCTTGGTCACGAATACACAACTGGTTGAAGTTTAATGGTGAAGGCAGTTGTTGATGGCCTAAGGATCTACTTCTGTTTACCGGACCACAGATGAACTTTACATCTCTTAAAACATTTGCTACATCTGGTGATCTTTCTCCATTCCTGAAATGAGACACGATACATTCCCACCATTTTCTGTCTGTATCATTGTCTACTCTCAAGGACAGATGATTCCCTTCATTCTGCAATCGTCTGTCTATTTCAAAAGCAAGAACAGCCGGTGGACCTCCTCTCCAACCGGCAACTCTTCTACTCCATTCTACAGCTTTTTGAAAATCATCAGTTACCGTACATAAAATGCACCACGCGTTGAGAAATCCGCTGGGCGATTTGAATGTGTCAAATCGATGCCATTTTCTAGTATACTTCTCACGCTGTGCGCATTTGTGCCATAATAATATAACATTTTTCCATATTTAACCTCTGTGTTTACGACAGTATGCAGGTTGATATATCTGTGCATATTGTACATTTTAATCCTAGCTCTGTTATTACTTCCAGGTGGTTCTGCTGCATTAGATCTCACTATCTCTGTCGCGAACCATGTGTCTTTCATGTCGGGACTGTAGGTACTCTTTGACGTCTGGGCCAATGAGCGATGGTGTACCACGGGTTCATTCCTACTGAAAGTTACAAAATATTCAAGCGTGTTAGTAATAACGTCAATAATCACGTAGAGGTGTCATTTACGTCAGTTACGTCAATTGTCCACTTGATTTGTTTTTTTATCTTTTTGTTTAAGAATTTTAACGTAGTTTACTTTACTAATATTTTGAGCCAATTATAACTGAATGTCTACATAACAGTGTAAGTGGTGGACTTCGCAACTAGGCCGAAATATATAGATAGATAGACATATAGATAGTCAGGCAGGCAGACAGACAAACAGACAGGCAGACAGACACAAACATGCAGACAGACAGGCAGACAAACAGGCAGACACAGGTAGGCAGCCAGGCAGACAGACAGACAAGCAGGCATGCAAACAAACAGGCAGATACAGGCAGACAGACAGACATGCGGACTGACAGACAGACAGGCAGGCAGACAGACAAACAGAAGGACAGACAGACAAGCAGACATACAAGCAGGCGGGCAAACAGGGAGACGCAGGCAGGCAGACAAACAGACAGGCAGGCAAGCAGACAGACAGACAGTTAGATAGATAGACAGGCAGGCAGAGAGAGAGAGAGAGAGAGAGAGAGAGAGAGAGAGAAGGAGAAAGAGTTTCATAACATTCGTCTATTCGTTGTTACAAAGTAATTAATTTTAACAACATAGAAACAAGTACATTACATTATCAAACACATATATTAATGTTTAACCCTTAGGTGCTCAAACTGGCTATCTGTATTGTTCACATACTGTTGAAGTTTATCTGCAGTACCAAGACGCGCTCTATTCAAAAGTTCTCCGTTTTCATTTCACTTAATGCTTCAGATAGAAAAAAAAACATGCATGCTGAGAAAAAGTGCATTAAAAGTAGATTTAAATGATTACTTAAAATTCAGAACTCAGCATACATCTAGTGCTAGAATGTGTCGAAGAATGAAAATATACCGGGGAATCGTCTAGTTGGGTTTCTGAAATAGCGTCAAATCAGATTCGCCGATTTTCTGCAGGCTCGCAGACAACGCGTTGCCTAACTTACACTGGAAATATGGCAGCGACTACATTTGTGTTAGGACTGCATCGATTCAGTGCAAATATAATAAAACTGATGGAAATTCGACTTAATCCTTTTGTTCAATGAGGAGACTGTCATAGATTTGTCTCCCCTGCTTTGCAGTAGTGGTCCAACAATGGCCAAAACTCCAGAGTATCTAATATGAGCCTTCAAAGGTGTCTACCTTTGCATAAGATTACATTTGGCAGATTTGTAGATAGAAGGATAATGATGCTTCTATCTCAAGGATGTGCCCATAAGATATTTCCGAAGTCAAAAACAATGCTGCATTGGAAGGGCAATTGTTAACTTATATCGGTCTGCCGCCTTTTATGAAGAATTTAGCAATTATTAATTTCAGCTCGTTCAAGTCCCCACCCTGATTTACTCAGTGGAATTCCTATTATTATGGTATAGCTCTGTTTAGAGTGTATTTAGTAACTTGACTGAGACAAACATGTACAGTAGTACAATGATTACGTCGATGTGAAATTTGTATTTTACAAATAACAGATTTAATAGTCATGTAGGTTTTAACAAGGTTTTTAAAGAAATGAATAATCATTTATAAAAAAAAAAGTTTATCACCACTGTTGTGATGGAATAGAAGTGTGTAAAGGAGGTCACTTGGCAGCTTTTAGGGATTACTTAGCTGTCAGTGACGGTTCTGCTCCTTCTGATGGGTTGATTCTTGGAAGACTGATCACGCTCGTCACTGGTCAAGGTTGTAGGGCGACAACACGTTCCCAGAACTATCAAAGAATATCTACAAAGTTGGTTCCTAGTCAAATCAGCTCACGCGTTTTCCAACTCGTAGTTATAGGTCCCTATTCCACCATCTCATCTACCTTAAAATTTACCTTCGACGAGAATTAAGCTTAATCCTTCGAGAGAAAACTTTCTTTACATTTAAATTGGACAGCTTTATATTTACTTTACATTTAAACGAAAAAGTTAATAGTATAGATAGAACATGTTTACATTTACATTTTTACTGATTGAAATGTGTTCGCAATATAGATTGAATATGTTTTCAGTTACATCTACACTGATTGAAACGCTTAAATTTTAAAGTGAATATGTTTAAACAGACTTTTACCTGGTTTGTACTTGTAAATATTATAATTAGAATGTACATCATTTCTTTTATCTTTTCCTCTGTGGTGGGTTTAGATGTTAAAATGTTAAGTATTAATTGTCTACAGATGTGAGGTCAGCTATGCAAGTCCCTGAGTCTAAATGTTGATGAAGTTGTTCTCAGGGTACCTGTCTGCTACCACCCTACGACCTCAATCTGCTATATATTTTGAGCCTAATTATATGTTATGGTGTCTGGATGTTATCTGGCTAGGTGTCTAGGGTAATATGCAATGTAATCTTAATAAAATGACAACAACTACACCTATAACTTAATGAACAAGTAATTAAACAAGTCACTGGGTTAATTTTGAATGATAATATTTTTTTACAATTTTATTTTCCTGTATTTCAATTGCTGTGATACAGGACTGTTTAAACTCAAAATATAAGGCAATTTATTTACAGCAAAGTAATTTAAAACAACAACTGTGTCTGTTACTATTAATCTAAATTGTTTCTGACTGGAAGTGTTCTGATGAAGCAATAACTCATATGAAGGGACACGCTTCTGAGGAGCGACTTGTATCATCATGTCAAGAATACTGATTGATATAATAATGATGGAGAGTATGGTTAAATCAACTAACACACGCCCGTGGACAATTGGGCTTAACTTTATTTCCTGGAACACTGTGATGTCCTTCTCACAACCACCTTCTTCACGACTGCAACGTCTGAACACTGCTTCAGAACTCTTTGAATTTAAGGCAAACAGGTAATTTTTGCCTTGAGCTTGCAGCTTCAGGAGTACGTATATTTTGGTATGTAGCTCACTGATTGTTTCACGATGGAACCCTGAAATCAGAGGATTAAGGCCTCCTCAGAATATCATACACCTATCTCCATCTCCAAACAATTAAACATTATCAACAGTTTCAAGATCAGTAGCGTTGCTAAATAAATAGCTATCATTCCTATCTGATTTGGTGCCCTATTCATCATCAGGTAATCTTCAAACATCCGTTTGATACCTTCCTTGTCATAGAAGAATTTATAGTTAATTATATAAAGTCATGTGCAAACACTGTGACTTGCTGAAGACGGCCAGTGGTGTGCTGGCCTACCAATTATAACAATGTCATATTTTATTCCCAACTATGTTTTTTCATTCTCTCCCAAAATTTAAGTAAGCCTGCCTGGCTTTTAAAAGAAATGGTAATCTTCCCTAATAGCACTTGTGGCATAACACAAAAAGTTGAGTTGGGTGCCTTTCTTGAGTTGCCTCTACCAATCAATAATGCATACACATTCAATAATACAGATACATATCAATAATAAGGTTTACATAAATGTTTATCTTACCGCATCAATGAAATAATACACAATTTGTAGGTTAACCGGCAATCAATGGACACATTTAGATCGCCACTGATGCAGAACAGCGAAGGCACTTGTCATGTATTCCTTGCGTCTGATGCTAACACTACTTGTGAGATTTTTATCTTCGAGTGGCAACTAACGCTGGTTTCAAATCGTTTTTTTTTTTTTTTCGTACGCCCGCTAATACTCGAGGCGAAATCTCAGGTTATTATTTTTATGTCTAACCTGACATTGATTTTACGTGAGTATCCCTTTATTTCTTGTACAGAGACAGGTGTCCCTCGCCATTCAGGCAAATACTCGCCGATTTCGGAGGTACCCATTGCAGCTGGGTCGGCTCAGGAGCCGCCAGTCCCTGGTCGACGACACTCCTTCAAATGTCCTCGCCAGGTCTCGAGTTAATCCAGTCCAAATCCCGGTCGACGAAAAATCCTCAAATGCCGTCGCCCGGGTTTGATCCTGTATCACCCGGTCGCCAGAGCGGTGTTGTAACCACTACGCTAGCGCGGCTCCCAAATCGTTTTTATTACTCCTATTAGTCTATTCTACCACAGCCAATCGAATTATGTTATGCCCATTAGCCTCTTTTTTTCAAAAATAAATTACACTTTCAAAAAAATGTAACGTCCCCCCTTTCCCAAGACTGGCAAAGTTGAGTGAGGACATCAATGCGTCTGTCTCTCTGTCTTTTCTTTATAATATTTCTGTTATTATCTAAGCGTTTTTAATAAGAAAAGGCAATTATTGATCAGACGACTGTCTGTCATATAGTCGTTATATTTGTATTTCTCTCTTTATCATACTTTCCATTATTGCCTTTTTTCTTCTACAGTTATACAAATATTTTTTTTTCTCTACGGTAAGATAATATAATATTATGGGTAGTATTATATTCCAATAAAAAGTATTATCATTGTTTTTGCCCACTGTCCTTGCTTTTATTTTATATAAGGACACAGGGTCAGTCCAGATTGATATTATATAGAATGGAATTATAAGGTTAGTAGATAACCTGAATTATGGAAGGATCGTAATCAGTTCTTAATATATATTCGTCAAGACACATGCGCTCACTACCGGCTGTCTGAATCACAGCAGCGCGCGCATATAGCCATGATGTTCTGTTGACATTAATTCGTTAAGACACTGACTGATAATAATATGGATTCAATTGGAAATCAGATGGAAATGTATGTTTATTATGACTAATGCTTGGGATGTCTTCAGATGTTATATTGTCAATAAATATTGGACTCAAACCCACGGACTTACCACGTTAATATTGTTCAGGTTGATTCATCACGTTATAGTATTGATTGTTATTCAGCACGATGAACTCTTACATATAGAAGTTAGTTATCTACAATACTTCCAACGAAGTTCAGAAGGAACTAGAACTGTGGTTAAATATCATTGTTAACCGATGAACCAATTACTCAATGACCCACAATTATATTATTTATAAATAGACCACGGACTACACAATCAAACCCTGGATCAACCTGTATCATGGAGCACTTGGAATTTGTTGGATATTGTTACCGCAAATTTGTCTCTTGTTTCTTGATTTCTTAGATGCCCTACATTAAATTGTTGTCTATAATTTTGCATTGTTGCATATCTCTTGAGTTTCATTTTTACTTTGGCTATCAGAAGGTGGTGATCTGATGCCACATCTGCTCCTCTATATACCTTTACATCCTGCAATGATGATCTAAACTTCTTGTTTATGCATATATGATCAATCTGATTTTCTGTTCCATGGTCTGGTGATATCCATGTTGTCTTGTGTATTCTCTTATGTGGAAACAATCTTTCTCCAATAGCCGGTTGATTTGAAGCACAGAAGTTTGAGAATAGTTACCCATTTTCATTCATTATTCCTAGCCCATGTTTTCCTATGACTTCTTCAAAACCGGTGCATTCATGTCACCCATCAAAATTGTGATGTCTCTTCTTTTTAATTTTTCCATAATTTCCTGTAGTCTAGTATAAAATGCTTCTTTCACGGACTCGTCTTTGTCATTAGTTGGTGCATAACACTGGATGACATTTACATTTATTTTCTTTTTAGCTGTTTTAAAAGTAGCTGTTATTATTCTGGGTCCAATGGCTTCCCATTCAATGAGTGCTTTCTGTGCTTCTTTAGATAACATAAGAGCTACCCCTTTACTGTGGTGTGAACTTACGTCTTCATGTCCTGAGGACAGCACCAATTCACCTGTGATGAGTTTCTTCTTGTCTACCCCCTTCCATTTTGTTTCACACAGTCCCAGAACCTTGATTTTATATTCCCTCTTTCTGCTGCTACTTGTGCCACTTTCCCTTGTTCGTTTAAAGTCAGAACATTCCAGGTGCCAAATCTGGAAGTTCTCCTAGAAGAAAGAAGGTTAGTCAGTAACACAGACTCCTTTTGGCTTTCTCTGTGTTGCATCATACGCCTCCCTACGAGAGGACCTTCCCCTGTCTTGGATGGCTGTGTTTTATTTTTCTTAATTGACTTGTCCATGTTTGTTGAAGTTTTTTGTGGTTTACATTTTTTACAGGATGGGGTAACCAGCCCCATGCCCAACCCTCCTTAGTCGCTTTCTACGACATGCTTGGCAGGGAACAGTGTTCCTATTCTTTGCTCCCTTTTCGGGCCCCGGAAACACACGGGTGATTTTCATCTCTAAGTTCTGCTAATTTCGCTACAGCTTTGGTAATTTTCAGCTGTATGCAATTCATTTAATGCAGAATTTCATTCGCATATTTTTTTGAATTCTCATTTTTCAAAGATGACGTGTTGTCTGTACTTTTAGGTTTTGCAACATTTTGTAAATTCTTTTTCTTTTTAAGTTTTCTTTCTTTCATTATTTTCTTGTAAGCACATTCTCTCTAAAATTATCGCGGTGTTTTGTGTCATTTCTCTTTCACTGTTGTTCAGATTATTAAAGGTTTTTTGAAGGATTTTGACACGATAAACTGTGCAACAATCAACCAACAGAGCAAAATAAATCATATAAATCAACCACCACAAACAACTAAAAGACAACACAGAAAAACAGCAATAACCAAAATACCAACTAACACATCAAACAACACACCACAAAACTTAACCGACAAAAGAATTAAAATACTGCTACAATCTAACAAGGACCAAACTATCAACAAAAACAACAATAGCCTAGCAGTTTATTATAATGAAATGAATAACCATTTCTTGCAGTAAATATATGAAAACTAACTTGCTGATCTATTACTCACATATAAAGAAACTCTATCAACCAAGATAAGATTCACGCGGAGCACAAATCATGCCTCGGTAGAATTATAAAAATAGGACACAAGCATGGGGAATGACAGTCAGTAAGTTTCGAAAAGTCGGCATTGCACGTACAGTGCGGGGCTCCGGGACTGACAGGAGGGTCACGTTTCATCACAACCAGCTGTCTCATATGTTTTACATCATATGACGGGTACGGCTAAATCGAAGCATCTAGATGTTCCCAGCGTCGATACACTGTATTCGAGGTTCTTGAAATCTTCTTATCCTAGAGGCACCCTACCCCATTGACACCGGTTGCAGGACTGAATAGTCCCTCTCCACGAATAAGTAATAACAATTATAATATCAAATGATAATAATAGTAATAATAATACCACTAACACTATTTAAGAAAAAAACCTCAAAAACATACTTTCTAATACTTAACAAACAAGAGCAGACACACCATGAACCAAAAGACACAATGCATATAAACAATAAAAACAAATATCAATATTAACTACTACTAAAGAAATTGAAAGCAAAAACAGGGATTAAAAAATAAATCATCAACAACCACATGAATACTACCAACAACAAAACGATTATGCTGTAAATGGTCAAGAAATAAGCAAACAATAAATGTCATGTAAAAATTCATCACTGATAACAATAGCAAATTTTAAATACCAATATGATGTATATAAATCTCAGAATCGAAACTAAAATTACACTGAATGCCCTAATTATATCAGGAGGCTAGGTTGAACAAGGTAGGGTCTCTGCCAAGATTGTGGATGAGCGGAGACAAATGATGCTCATCTGATGCCATTCCGATTTTTTCATCATTCTTTTCTTTTCAAATAAAAAAAAAACTATGTATGTTCACGTATGTATATAAAAATTATGATATTTGTGTGTGTGTGTATATATATATATATATATATATATATATATATATATATATATATATATATATATATATATATATATATAGTTGTTTGTTTTAAATATCATCTCCATCAATACGTTTGCTACTTGCTTTAAAAACATCACCTACGAAAACTTGTATCTCAATATAACAGTCTCATATGAAATAAAACAGCACGCTGTGTGTTGTAGTGAGTAGTTATGAAAAAGATGAGTGTTAAAAGTCCTTTATTGTTCACAGTTTCTATAATGTAAAAAAAAAGTATGAACTTCAAAGCACTATTAGAATATTTACAAGCGTGCCACTCTCTCTTTTACTAAACAATAGGAGGCACAAATATAGAGGTGTAAAAGGAAATACACAGTGTTTTAAAACAGCGTTTAACAAGATAAAAATTATTATATGACAACTAGTAAAAGAATATCAAGGAAATTATATAATGATAGCTAGGAATATAGATAAAATACTTATGATCATCTAAAACTGGATACTAAATTCATCATTTATCTGTTCAGGAATAAATTAAGAGCAACTTCAATAATTCAAAGGCAGAAGAAGATGGATTATGAACTCTTAAAAGAGAGAATAACCCTATATCACATGAAGGTATAAATCTAAAATGGAATATTACACAGAAAGTCACATGCCCAATGTGAGCAAGTAGACACAGACTGACACACATTTTTCTTTCTTTTAACATTTTTAATTAATTAATTCTAAAACAAGAAAAAGTTGAATAAGAAAATAAGTTTTTCTGTTTCATAATATCAGAACTGAAACCAGCTATAAAGATTTCACGGAATGATCTTATTTCTTATTTCTGTTAATAAAGAAATACTGCAAAAGAAATGTTTTGAAGGCTCCCAAAACGTCTGGCATAATCTTGGTCACGAATACACAACTGGTTGAAGTTTAATGGTGAAGGCAGTTGTTGATGGCCTAAGGATCTACTTCTGTTTACCGGACCACAGATGAACTTTACATCTCTTAAAACATTTGCTACATCTGGTGATCTTTCTCCATTCCTGAAATGAGACACAATACATTCCCACCATTTTCTGTCTGTATCATTGTCTACTCTCAAGGACAGATGATTCCCTTCATTCTGCAATCGTCTGTCTATTTCAAAAGCAAGAACAGCCGGTGGGCCTCCTCTCCAACCGGCAACTCTTCTACTCCATTCTACAGCTTTTTGAAAATCATCAGTTACATAAAATGCACCACGCGTTGAGAAATCCGCTGGGCGATTTGAATGTGTCAAATCGATGCCATTTTCTAGTATACTTCTCACGCTGTGCGCATTTGTGCCATGATAATACAACATTTTTCCATATTTAACCTCTGTGTTTACGACATTATGCAGGTTGATATATCTGTGCATATTGTACATTTTAATCCTAGCTCTGTTATTACTTCCAGGTGGTTCTGCTGCATGAGATCTCACTATCTCTGTCGCGAACCATGTGTCTTTCATGTCGGGACTGTAGGTACTCTTTGACGTCTGGGCCAGTGAGCGATGGAGTACCACGGGTTCATTCCTACTGAAAGTAACAAAACATTCAAGCATGTCAGTAATAACGTCAATAATCACGTAGAGGTGTCATTTACGTCAGTTACGTCAATTGTCCACTTGATTTGTTTTTTTATCATTTTATTTAAGAATTTGAACGTAGTTTACTTTACTAATATTTTGAGCCAATTATAACTGAATGTCTACATAACAGTGTAAGTGGTGGACTTCGCAACTAGGCCGAAATATATAGATAGATAGACATATAGATAGGCAGGCAGGCAGACAGACAAACAGACAGGCAGGCAGACACAAACATGCAGACAGACAGGCAGACAAACAGGCAGACACAGGTAGGCAGACAGACAGACAAGCAAGCATGCAAACAAACAGGCAGATACAGGCAGTCAGACAGACAAGCTGGCTGACAGACAGACAGGCAGGCAGACAAACAGAAGGACAGACAGACAAGCAGACATACAGGCAGGCGGGCAAACAGGCAGACGCAGGCAGGCAGACAAACAGACAGGCAGGCAAGCAAACAGACAGACAGATAGATAGACAGGCAGGCACAGAGAGAGAGAGAGAGAGAGAGAGAGAGAGAGAGAGAGAGAGAGAGAGAGAGAGATAGAGTGAGAGAGAGAGAAGGAGAAAGAGTTTCATAACATTCGTCTATTCGTTGTTACAAAGTAATTAATTCTAACAACATAGAAACAAGTACATTACATTATCAAACACATATATTAATGTTTAACCCTTAGGTGGTCAAACTGGCTATCTGTATTGTTCACATACTGTTGAAGTTTATCTGCAATACCAAGACGAGCTCTATTCAAAGGTTCTCCGTTTTCATTTCACTTAATGCTTCAGATTGAAAAAAAAAAAACATGCATGTTGAGAAAAAGTGCATTAAAAGTAGATTTAAATGATTACTTAAAATTCAGAACTCAGCATACATCTAGTGCTAGAATGTGTCGAAGAATGAAAATATACCGGGGAATCGTCTAGTTGGGTTTCTGAAATAGCGTCAAATCAGATTCGCGGATTTTCTGCAGGCTCGCAGACAACGCGTTGCCTAACTTACACTGGAAATCTGGCAGCGACTACATTTGTGTTAGGACTGCATCGATTCAGTGCAAATGTAATAAAACTGATGGAAATTCGACTTAATCATTTTGTTCAATGAGGAGACTGTCATAGATTTGTCTCCCCTGCTTTGCAGTAGTGGTCCAACAATGGCCAAAACTCCAGAGTATCTCTAATATGTCTACCTTCGCATAAGATTACACTTGGCAGATTTGTAGATAGAAGGATAATGATGCTTCTATCTCAAGGATGTGCCCATAAGATATTTCCGAAGTCAAAAACAATGCTGCATTGGCAGGGCAATTGTTAACTTATATCGGTCTGCCGCCTTTTATGAAGAATTTAGCAATTATTAATTTCAGCTCGTTCAAGCCCCCACCCTGATTTACTCAGTGGAATTCCTAATATTATGGTATAGCTCTGTTTAGAGTGTATTTAGTAACTTGACTGAGACAAACATGTACAGTAGTACAATGATTACGTCGACAATAAATTTGTATTTTACAAATAACAGATTTAATAGTCATTTAGGTTTTAACAAGGCTGTTAAAGAAATGAATAATCATTTATAAAAAATAAAGTTTATCACCACTGTTGTGATGGAATAGAAGTGTGTAAAGGAGGTCACTTGGCAGCTTTTAGGGATTACTTAGCTGTCAGTGACGGTTCTGCTCCTTCTGATGGGTTGATTCTTTGAAGACTGATCACGCTCGTCGCTGGTCAAGGTTGTAGGGCGACAACACGTTCCCAGAACTATCAAAGAATATCTACAAAGTTGGTCCCTCGTCAAATCAGCTCATACGTTTTCCAACTCGTAGTTATAGGTCCCTATTCCACCATCTCATCTACCTTAAAATTTACCCTCGACGAGAATTAAGCTTAATCCTTCGAGAGAAAACTTTCTTTACATTTAAATTGGACAGCTTTATATTTACTTTACATTTAAACGAAAAGGTTAATAGTATAGATAGAACATATTTACATTTACATCTTCATTGATTGAAAAGTGTTCACAATATAGATTGAATTTGTTTTCAGTTACATCTACACTGATTGAAACGCTTTAATTTTAAAGTGAATATGTTTAAACAGACTTTTACCTGGTTTGTACTTGTAAATATTATAATTAGAATGTACATCATTTATTTTATCTTTTCCTCTGTGGTGGGTTTAGATGTTAAAAGGTTAAGTATTAATTGTCTACAGATGTGAGGTCAGCTATGCAAGTCCCTGAGTCTAAATGTTGATGAAGTTGTTCTCAGGGTACCTGTCTGCTCCCACCCTACGACCTCAATCTGCTATATATTTTGAGCCTAATTATATGTTATGGTGTCTGGATGTTATCTGGCTAGGTGTCTAGGGTAATATGCAATGTAATCTTAATAAAATGACAACAACTACACCTATAACTTAATGAACAAGTAATTAAACAAGTCACTGGGTAAATTTTTAATGATAATATTTTTACAATTTTATTTTCCTGTATCTCAATTGCTGGGATACAGGACTGTTTAAACTCAAAATATAAGGCAATTTATTTACAGCAAAGTAATTTAAAACAACAACTGTGTCTGTTACTATTAATCTAAATTGTTTCTGACTGGAAGTGTTCTGATGAAGCAATAACTCCTATGAAGGGACACGCTTCTGAGGAACGACTTGTATCATCATGTCAAGAATACTGATTGATATAATAATGATGGAGAGTATGGTTAAATCAACTAACACACGCCCGTGGACAATTGGGCTTAACTTTATTTCCTGGAACACTGTGATGTCCTTCTCACACCCACCTTCTTCACGACTGCAACGTCTGAACACTGCTTCAGAACTCTTTGGATTTAAGGCAAATAGGTAATTTTTGCCTCGAGCTTGCAGCTTCAGGAGTACGTATATTTTGGTATGTGGCTCACTGATTGTTTCACGATGGAACCCTGAAATCAGAGGATTAAGGCCTCCTCAGAACATCATACACCTATCTCCATCTCTAAACAATTAAACATTATCAACAGTTTCAAGATCAGTAGAGTTGCTAAATAAATAGCTATCGTTCCTATCTGATTTGGTGCCCTATTCATCATCAGGTAATCTTGAAACATCCGTTTGATACCTTCCTTGTCATAGAAGAATTTATAGTTAATTATATAAAGTCATGTGCAAACACTGTGACTTGCTGAAGACGGCCAGTGGTTTGCTGGCCTACCAATTATAATAATGTCATATTTTATTCCCAACTATGTTTTTTCATTCTCTCCCAAAATTTAAGTAAGCCTGCCTGGCTTTTAAAAGAAATGGTAATCTTCCCTAATAACCTTTGTGGCATAACACAAAAGTTGAGTTGGGCGCCTTTCTGGTGTTGCCTCTACAAATCAATAATACATACACATTCAATAATACAGATACATATCAATAATAAGGTTTACATAAATTTTTATCTTACCGCATCAATGAAATAATACACAATTTGTAGGTTAACCGGCAATCAATGGTCACATTTAGATCGCCACTGATGCAGAACAGCAAAGGCACTGGTCATGTATTCCTTGCGTCTGATGCTAACACTACTTGTGAGATTTTTATCTTCGAGTGGCAACTAACGCTGGTTTCAAATCGTTTTTATTACTCCTATTAGTCTATTCTACCACAGCCAATCGAATTATGTTATGCCCATTAGCCTCTTTTTTTCAAAAATAAATTACACTTTCATAAAAATGTAACGTCCCCCCTTTCCCAAGACTGGCAAAGTTGAGTGAGGACATCAATGCGTCTGTCTCTCTGTCTTTTCTTTACAATATTTCTGTTATTATCTAAGCGTTTTTAATAAGAAAAGGCAATTATTGATCAGACGACTGTCTGTCATATAGTCGTTATATTTGTATTTCTCTCTTTATCATACTTTCCATTATTGCCTTTTTCCTTCTACAGTTATACAAATAATCTATTTATTTTTCTCTACGGTAAGATAATATAATATTATGGGTAGTATTATATTCCAATAAACAAGTATTATCATTGTTTTTGTCCACTGTCCTTGCTTTTTTTTTATTCTTTTCTTTACATCCACCACCGTTTTCCTTCCCTCCCTCGTTCTATTTTTCAAAACGAAGCAACGCGTTTGGATTTCATCAGAAAAATATAACTATACAGGAAATGAGAGCTTGTCTTTGTGTTTTTACTACAGTCTCCCTATCTAAGTGTTCATACATTCAAACTGCTCTACTAGTGAACTGGGTGGGTAAGAGGTTTGTAGTGGCTTTGCCCCGCTTTTCCAAATCTGCTAGTAGCAAAGTCACGCACTCTCGTTACACTAAGTGATGCCTAGAACCAATGTCGCCTGTCGTTCTAGTTCGAGATTCAAAAACCAACGCTTGTCAAGGTTGCATTTTTCCGTCTCTCATTTCACTCCTCCGTTTCTTTATTCTATCACTCCGTTTGAAACTAACTATGCATTTCGGTCTGTCAAAAGGCTTTTATTTTAGTGGAAATTGGTATTGCGGAGAGGGGAAAAGCTAACAGTTTTGTGTATCGTTTACTATGGCGTTACTGCTTGTTAGAACCAACACGACTGCGGGCGATGGTGACGATGTTGAACACAACTCCCTATTTTATCTCTATAGTATTTGAATTTATAAGCAGTAATATTTTATCTATTTGATCAGGGTATCAGGGATCTTACTACATCCTCCCTGCTCCATATGGAACTTGGGACCGCTTATGACTTTAGCTTTCTTTAAGAAACTAGCAATAAAGCAGTCAACAGCCCTTGCAGTGGTGGTTCATGACTTCATCATTTCTATTGGAGAAAATCAAGATGAGCGAAGCAGCAGGACCTATTACTCCTGAGGGTCCTGCAGGCAGCTTGATGCAACAAGACCATACCAAAGGATTTGGAGATTGCCATTATAACACCCATTTTCAAAAAGGGTGACAACCGACAATATGGAAACCATAGAGGCATATCCTTTCTCAGTGCCCTGGTAAAATCTACTCTAGAATCCTGGAGTAGAGACTCGGGCGCCTAGCTGAGCCACAAATGGATGAGGTCCAGTGTAGCTTCCGAGCAAACCGAAGAACTCAAAATCTAATCTTCACACTCAGACAGCTGAGTGAAAAGGCCCTTCAGTATAAGAGTCAGGTGCATCTTTGTTTCTTAGATCTGAAAAAGGTCCCCTGGAGCAAACTCTGGGATTGTTTGGTAAGGAAGAACATTCCAGCACCTCTGACTCATGCTATACAGAGCTTCTACAAATCTTGCAGAAATTATGTTAATATGGCAAACCATAAGTCAGAAGAGTTCAGGACCACCACTGAAGTAAGACAAGGTGATATCCTGTAACCTCATCTTTTCATACTCCTCGTGAACGATGTCATCATGGCATGTAGGTAGAGGACAAGAAAGTACACAGTGGGGTACTGAAAGACGAGACAGGTCTGTATTTCAGACTTTTGTCGACGATATCCCTCTGATTGCTAAATCAGAGGCACAATCTTCAATCCAACCTGCAAGTCTAGAAAGAAGAGCTGGAGAAGAGAGGGATGGTAATCAGCAGCTCTAAAACAAAAACAATCGTTATATCACGAAATCAAAGAATGCATAAGATTAAGCTGGGAGAATCGGTCCTGGAGCAGGTCAAACCACTTTAAATACCTCGGAGCTGTCATAGACCGGAAGGAAGGCATCAAAAAAGAATTGGCTACCCGAAGAGCAGCAGCTGAGAGACTTTTTCAGGCCATAAATCGAAGATTCCTCAGCAAAAGAGAAGTTGACAAGAAGATGACGATGGTTGTATACCGCTCCACCTATGTCCCAGTCTTGACGTATGGATGCGAGTCATGGGCAATGACTACAACCCACAAAAGCTAGTTCCAAACTTCAGAAATGAGGTATCTTAGGAAGGTGATTGATGTAACAAGAGACATGGTCCGCAACCAGACGATACGTCAAGGCCTAATGACGCAACCCTTGCAGACCCAAGTAGAACAGTCCCAACTAAGATGGTTTGGCCATTTCTGCAGAATGGAAGAAGATCGGCTACCATTACAAGCATGGGAAACTAAGAACCAGGGATCTATACCTCCAGGACGACCCAGAGTCCGCTGGGAGGACAACATTAGACAATCTTTGAAGGACCGAGGACTAGAATGGAACAAGGCCAGGTGGGAAACAGCTGATAGGATAGTCTGGCGCTCTCTCTTCCAAACCTCTACATCTCACGGTAGAAGAGGAACGACGAAGTAAGTAAGTAATTATTGTTTATTATTAAATTATTTATTTGGTTGCAAACATTATCTTCTTCAACAATTCAGGATTTTCTTTTAAATGATCACGGAATTGACAGCATACACTTTAAAAAAAAAATTATATTGGGGAAGCAAAAATTCCGTTGATGAAATTCACATATAAACTGTTTATATACTCGTATTTTGTCCAGTGATCTGCCATCAATGAAATACGACTTTCGCGTTTGTTTTGTGACCAGGTGCCACTAAGAAATATTAGAAGTTCAGAATGGTGTTAAATTTTCACTGATGGGGTTAAAAATTTGATTCATTTCTCACGTGCCAACGACTGTGTGTATCCTTCATCATTAGTATTACTTTCAACCACTGTTGTCTAATTGTAAAGTTAATCGCAGCAATGGCATCGGCACATGAAACATTGTTATCAAAATAATTATTGACCAGAAGCTCGCACATTTTCCCATGTTGGTACTCCGTCATTGTAAGGTCATTCATGAAAAATATGTAAAATCTTCAAACTGTTTCACCGATATCTTTAAATTTTCTAAACAACTGATGTACATGCGTTTATTATCACCATTGAAATTATAACACAAACTCTCAAGTCTGTCTCTTCATTTGTTTTTTTGTTTTTTTCGTACGCCCGCTAATACTCGAGGCGAAATCTCAGGTTATTATTAATGTCTAACCTGACATTGATTTTACGTGAGTATCCCTTTTCTCTTGTACAGAGACAGGTGTCCCTCGCCATTCAGGCAGACACTCGCCGATTTCGGAGGTACCCATTAGAGCTGGGTCGGCGCAGGAGCCGCCAATCCCTGGTCGACGACACTCCTTCAAATGTCCTCGCCAGGTCTCGAGTTAATCCAGTCCAAATCCCGGTCGACGAAAAATCCTCAAATGCCGTCGCCCGGTTTTGATCCTGGATCACCCGGTCGCCAGAGCGGTGTGGTAACCACTACGCTAGCGCGGCTCCCGTCTTCATTTGTTAAAAAGCATTTTCGGAATCTACAAGGACTTCTTGACACAAGCGCTACTTAAGTATGTCCATCATAGATTTAACAAAATTTAGAACAACTGAACTAAATTGCTTTCAATTTCTTCAATAACTATGTCACAGTCCTGGTGGTATATGACAAGGGGACTGGTTACGACACCAATTAGTACTATGTGATAGTGCCGGGTCTTCTTTTCTAACTCTTCACTAGGTGACTGTGGCAGGCCTAGTTGTTATCTTCAAGTAGTCAACTTATTCATTTGACTTATCTTCCAAGCAAGTGTTGCTCTAATTGACTGGCCATCACCGCCAGAGATATTGATTCTTGGATGACGTATAGTTTTCCTTTATTACTCTTTCCAGGCTTCGTTCTTCCCTCCTATATGTTGACTAGCGACCAGAGCGTATAGTGTTTTCTTAATTCCTAATCTATGCTCACTCCTTATACATCTCTATTCCTCAATCTCTTCACACATTAAAGCAACTGGAGTGATGTGATTCAACTTCAAACAATTTTATTTACATGAGTCAATATCCATGATCTTCAAACATTAATTCATCAGACACAATTTTTAAATTCAAAGTCTTTATGTCTCCAACTTGATTCCATCAGATATCTCAAAGTATAAGTATATATTACCTTTCACTTATTTCTTTAGGTACATAGACTGCTAAAATTCGTTCTCAATTTCTATTTATTTTCCTCAGGATTCTTACAATGGTCTCTCTAAATCTTTGGGGTCATGTTCTCTCCTATCTCAACCTAGATAGGCTTAACTCCTTTAAAATGCAGCATTTTCAAATCAATAGTTATACCTGCAATAATCAAACAAATGTCTAATACTCATGTGGGAGCCTCAATACTTACGCTGAAATGAGAGAGCGCAGGATATGCATTATAGACGTCAGAGCATTTCAAACTCTTACTTCTTATTCTCGACGTAGACTATACCTCTCCTTTAATTCATGACAGCTAATCCTGTGTATCTACTGTACATGAGTTGTCCACTTTGTACTTAGTCAAAAGTTCACCTTCAATGTTCTCTCTTTGTTAACTGCTCCCTTAAACATGAGCAGCATTACCCTCTTGTAATTCGTTGGCTGTATTTCTGAAAACATGACTCTCTAATTAATATTGGTGCCTAATAAAACTCATCTTCAAATGTTCTTCTCTTGTTGATCGCTCCCTTAAGCATGAGCAGCATTACCCTCTTGTAATGTCTTGGCTATATTTCTGGTCCACGGTTCTCTTCTTTCTTCAGTTTATACAAGATATGATAAAAGTCAAGAAAAGTCAATCTTACCAGAGTCAAAGAAATTCCAAATACTTATCACAATTCCTACTAGGCACCCCTATAAGCTAGCCTTCAGTTTAAAGCACAGTTTAATCTAGTATCCAGAATTCCTACCACTATTCAATCTAGAGCTATCTACTTTCTCTGTATTGAACTTCTGTCAACCACAGGTTTTACTTCTTGAGCCCAGCAATTTCACATCTTGCTTCGTTGGGTTCGCCGCCTGGACTGATTTCTTTTGTCCTTCAATTCATCATCCCGTCATCCGTTCCCTGTTTTCCAGTCAATCCGATTGGTCCATGGTCCAGTTCACTCACCGATCCCAAATTCACGGTAAATTCCCCGCTGGCAAGTCAGTGAGCTTCGTTCCTTGACTGTTTACATCTACTCACATTTTTCTCGTGCGTCTGTTCCTGTTCCCAACTCATATAACCTGTAAGGGGCGTTAATTATTTGTTATTTCCCTTGGAAGTTTTTGCTTAAATGTTACATTCCCTTCTTAAGGCTTACTAAAACCAACATGGTATGCAAATTTTCTTAACCATAACAGTGTATTCATATAAACAATGTAAGTGTAAGCTAGCCTTATTTTTAATAACTTTGATTTAAAGGGTTCTCTCCCTTTATCTCTAAGTATCACTGTACCACATTTTATCTCCCATCTCTAGAACAAATAGCCCTTTTCCCAAACTATTCAAATGTCCCGAACCACTTCTTCATACTCTTTTGTCTTATCAAAACTAAATCACTGTTCATCCAAACCCCACGGTGACAATTACTTGTAAAATACTTCTTACGGAATTTACTTGCGTAAGATAGACCTTATCTAGGTCGTATTCAATTTCAAAAGAAAAGAAGGACATAATGTACTTTTGAAAAATTCCACCTGGACGCTCGATCTTAAGGTGGAACAGATAGATAGTCAAAAGATGACATGACTGGGAGAGGGTGTCCGCATAATAATCTTGGCACTCCTTGAGGCTGCTTGTCCCTTTTTGAACTTTGTAGTCAGTAATTTTAGTTACTTCCCTTTTTACACAACGTTTGAGACAGTTAATTAGTGCAAAAAGTTTTGGAAATTGTAGCAAAGTATCTGAATTGCACCGACTTGGATTGTTATACTGCCAAAAGTCATTGTACAACGTGTATGAAGTAGCGAAGTATTGTTCTTGAGCAATTGCATTAGCTCGATCACTTCCTGATATATATTGTTTACACACGGTATCCCGTGGTTGCAGGAAGTGACGTCTTGACTCCTGCTTTGAATTGACAGCAGACGTGAGTTTTGATTTGGGACAAGCTAGCGTCTCTAACCGGCAGTCTGCTTGTGTCGTTTGACCAGTATGCAAGGAATGTGTCCAGTAGGACCTGCTTTTAAAATGTGTTAATTGCCTTTGGGCATCTTTATATTTCACCTGCAAGATCGATTACCATCACTGCCTTATGCTTTCATCTAACAGTATAATGTCAGATTAGTCTTAGCAGTGTGTATGGAATTCTTGGGCACGTAAGTTGACTGTTCCATTAAAACTGAGAGTATCAGAATCAAGGACAGTAGAGACATGTGCTAGTAAAAGCTACGATGTCATATCATACTCAAATGGAGTAATGTGTTAATAAATATTTGTGAATCGTGCCAAGAAGTTTGGCCAGTCACACACAACACTCCCTGGCCCGCACCTCAGGTACTCAGTAACAAGGCCTAATGTTCATCCCATGATTGATGAAACAGACAAATGTCGTCAATGTAAGTAATAAGGTCGTCTCTGTCAGAGAAGAGTCGTCTCATCATGCGAACGAAGGTCGCAGGTGCGTTAACTAAACCAAAAGACATATAATTAAATTGAAAGAGTCCTAATGGGGTTGCGAACGCAGTATAAGGCTTGGATCGTTCCGTTAATGGTACTTGGAAATAGCCTTTAGATAGATCAAATTTAGAAAAAATGTAGATGTAGCTAGTCTATCTAATAAAGACTCCAACACGGGAAGTGGTTCCGCGTCGTGGATGGTGACCGAATTTAAACGTCTAAAATCTATGCATGTACGTATAGATTTGTCTTTTTTCCGGATCAAAACCATCGGAAAACTATAAGGGGAATGAGATGGAGAAATGACATTTAATTTCACCATCTGTTCTAGTTCCTCTTTAACCTGACATTGTAAATGTATAGGAATAGGGTAAGGTTTCAACTTAATTGGTTGAAAGTCTGTCAGAATAATATCATGTTCGATGATATCAGTGTGTCCTGGGACATCAGTAAGGACATCAGTAAAAGAACGTAAGATAGAAGTAACCTGTTCTTTCTGGAAAGAAGATAGAGTTGGTGATTTATCAACATCTTTCCAACTTTCAGTAGACAAGTAATGAAGACTAAGTAGTACCAATAGTGAGTCATTACCATCAGTCAAATCCGAATTTTCTTCCTGTATGACAGCCAAAGAAGAATGACGACAGACAGATTGATCAAGAGCCTCAAAGACTGGTCTTAGATATGGTGGACGTGTATGAAACTGCTGTAACATATTGATATGAAAAGTTTTTTCTTTTCCCTCTACTGAGACAATATAATCAACATCAGACAGTTTCTCCACAATCCTGTAAGGTCCTCTCCATGAGACTAATAATTTGTTATCTCTCCTGGGTAATAATACGTAAGCTTCATCACCAGGCCAAAGTTGGCGTAATTTGCGGTTTTGGTTAATAAATAACCTCGCCCTAAGCTTTGCCTTTTCAGATGAACCTACTGCTATCTGGCATGCGTCTATTATTTTTTTCCTCAAATTGACTACATACTGATATGAGGTCTGAACCTCCTTGTTCATCTCAGCACCAATTAAAAGTTGTTTTAATATAGACATTGGGCCGCGTGGTCGGGCGCCAAAATCCAATTCGAATGGACTAAAGCCTGTATGTTCATTTTTTATCTCTCGATAAGCAAATAAAATAGCTGGCAGGACTCTGTCCCAATTTTGAGGATATTTAATTGTAACCTTATGTAGAATTTGTTTTAAGGATCTGTTGAGGACTTCTTATTTCCCATTAGACTGAGGATGGTATATTGAACTAAGGGATCTTTGAATCCCAAACATATCCATAACCTGTTTCATAGCATCTGAAACTAACTGAGTTCCTCTATCAGACAGGATGTTTTCAGGAAAACATATTCTACTGAAAATCAAAAATAATGCATCAGCAATATCTACCGTGGTGATGGTTTTTAAAGGAATAGCTTCTGGCCAGCGTGTGCACATATCTATGCAGGTCAACACATATTGGTGACCTCTGGCTGATGTTACCTTTAAAGGGCCAATAATGTCAATGGCCATCTTTGCGAAGGGACGCAAAGAAATATCAGATGCTTGAATTGGCGCATCATGTTTTGGTTTTCTGGTTGCTACACTTTGGCAGATGGTACATGTACGACAAAATAATTTGACGTCTTTCGTAATTCCTGGCCAAAAAAAATATGACAAAACTCTTTGTTTTGTTCTAGCAACACCTAAGTGTCCTGCACATTCAATGTCATGTGCATGTCGTAAAATGAATGGTCGAAAACAAGCTGGTACCATAATCTGTTTCTTTAAGGAATTAGCAAATTGATAGTTTCTTACTAAAATCCCATTTTTGATAGTATACCAGTGTTTTGCGCAGTCATCTATCATTACATCATTCAAATGAGCAATATGAAAATAATTTTTAAGGAAGTATCATCTTTCTGTCTTTGTATAAAGGTTTCCTTATCAATGAGCTCCATCTGAAATAAATTGTCATCATCATTATTCACATCATTCATTACCTTAATATCATCATTATTTTCCTGTTGATAATGAATTATATCATCATCATTATTTTCCTTTTCTTCTTCATCTTCTGAAGTGATATCTTCAGTTATATCTTCAGGTAACACATCAATGACTGGTTTGTGATGATCATTGTCCATGCGAGACTGAGCTCTGGTAGTCACAGCATTTGAACATAATAAGTGTTGTCTTTCCCATATTTCAATATCTTCCTGTGTACATTCATGCAATTTAGGTATGTTTCCCATAATAATTCCAGCAATTGGATTGTCCAAGAGGCATACCAGTGTTCGTCCTGTGAAATAAGGTGTGTCCAAAAATACCTCTGCTGTGGGGTAATATTCCACAGTTCCACCAAAAGTTATGCATTTCACTTGTTTTCCTGTATAATCCACCTTATCAACCAAGGCCTTGCGCACACCAACAGTGGTTGCACCCGTGTCTCTGAGTAAAGATGCTAACTTATTATTGACAAAACCTCTGTTCAAGATCAATGAACCAGTACTTTCAAAAGATGACATGACTGGGAGAGGGTGTCCGCATAATAATCTTGGCACTCCTTGAGGCTGAAATAAAGAATTGCAATTAGTGCAGTTATCACTATTTGCTAAGTCTACACTGCATGAATTTGCATGTGCTACAATATCATTATGGTTCTGATTATTATCATGAACAATGGCATTGGTACTTTCAGTGTTTCTTGATTGTCTGGAAGTATTATTATGATAAGATCTTTTATTTGCATTTTGATCATTTCCTCTATAAAATGATTTCTGACCTCTATTTGATTTTGAGTTATATTCTCCTCTATTTTGCCAGTTATTGGACTTAAATGAGGTTTGTGGATAAAAGTTATCCTCCTGATATGAATTCCAATGTCTTTGAGGTTGGTATTTATTAAAATTGTATCTACCTCTATTTTGACTGTAATTATGTGATGGTTTAAATCTTTGATTCCTATCTATGCTGTTGATCTATACCTAGGTGCATTGTCTTGGAATGATCTGGCCGATGCAGCTGGTAATGAGTCCCTTACATTGTTTTTGCTCAATACTCTATTAGGATGTGCAACTTGATATTGACGTCCTAGGGTTTGTAATTTAGTTAGGTTCTCTGGCTTTCTTTCCTGCAGGAACGCAAGAAAATCAGAACTAATAGATGACAAAACCTTGTCTCTTAGAATCAAATCTGACAAACCCTCAAAAGTTTTTTCAGTTTTGGATAATTCAATCCATCTAGAAAAATTTAATTTAACAGCTGAAATAAATTCAGTAAAATCTTTTCCAGAATCAGGGTACAAAGATCGAAATTTCTGACGATAGCCCTCATCATCTAATTGATACCTCTGCAATAAAATGACCTTAACAGCTTCATAATCCTTTCTAGTCTGGTCATCCAAAGTGGAGACTACAGTTAATTGTTCACCAACCAATAAATTCATAAGTCTACATGTCCATGTAGATTTGTCAATCTTATATTCTTCACAATAAGTTTCAAACCTATTTAGGAAGCATGAAATGTCATCTATGGATGCGTTAAATTTTGGCAAATTAATCCTTATGGCAGTAGTATGATCTTTATTTTTATCTTCACCTACCCCAGGATGCAACAGTGGTTGTTGTAATTTTAATTTTTCCAGTTCAATCTCAGCTAATCTTATAGCTTGAGCATGTTGAGATTTGATCTCTTCTTGAGATCTGGCATAGGCTAATTTTTACCTTTCAAGAGCCAATTCTTCTGATCTCCTTTTTTCCTCCAATTCTTCTTTACGGAGCTCTTCTTGTCTCCTTTTTTCCAGCCAATTCTTCTTTGCGAAGTTCTTCTTATCTGTTTACTTCTTTATCAATATAAGCTTGCAAAGCTGGACCTTCCAAATTAAGTTCCTTCCCAATCTTCAATAAATCCTTTAATGAAGTCATGGTTGCTTATTCTTGTGTTTATCAATAATACACAATATTTTAACTTTTATGTATATGAATATGTCAGCTATATTCAATATTCACTCCACCAATCTCAGATCAATTTGTAATTGCAATAGTAGATGTATTCAGCTAAACAATATGGAGTAATGAAAAAATAGAACCACAACAGGTAAGAACAGCAAGACAGGGTTCGAGCTACTAAAGGCAATACAAATGGAAAACAAAGGAATAACTATAAGATATATATGAATTAATTTAAACTAATGCTCTATTACAAATAGACAAGACAAGACGCATATCACAACAATTATGACATCTATGAAATGAATGATAGTAAGATGAGGCTAGACAATATTACAAACAATAATGCAACGAACTAAATAAAATATAACAATGACAGTACTTATGAGAACAAACAATAGATAAACATGACTACACAGCTAACAAAAATGGATCTGTTAATTTCAATAGAGGCAAACTTTTATACAACCAGCAGAGTATGCTGGGTCCTCTATCTGAATCACACAGATACTGCCCTATAGAACGCTTGATTTGCTCATTCGACCTAGCTTTCGCGGTATTGAATGATCACAAACCAAGTCCCTCCATCCTGCCCGCTAGTTACAAAACCAAAAACACATATGGTGAAGTCAGAAATTTCGATCTTTGTACCCTGATTCTGGAAAAGATTTCACTGAATTTATTTCAGCTGTTAAACTGAATTTTTCTAGATGGATTGAACTATCCAAAACTGAAAAAACTTTTGAGGGTTTCTCAGATTTGATTCTAAGAGACAAGGTTTTGTCATCTATTAGTTCTGATTTTCTTGCGTTCCTGCAGGAAAGAAAGCCAGAGAACCTAACTAAATTACAAACCCTAGGACGTCAATATCAAGTTGCACATCCTAATAGAGTATTGAGCAAAAACAATGTAAGGGACTCATTACCAGCTGCATCGGCCAGATCATTCCAAGACAATGCACCTAGGTATAGATCAAACAGCATAGATAGGAATCAAAGATTTAAACCATCACATAATTACAGTCAAAATAGAGGTAGATACAATTTTAATAAATACCAACCTCAAAGACATTGGAATTCATATCAGGAGGATAACTTTTATCCACAAACCTCATTTAAGTCCAATAACTGGCAAAATAGAGGAGAATATAACTCAAAATCAAATAGAGGTCAGAAATCATTTTATAGAGGAAATGATCAAAATGCAAATAAAAGATCTTATCATAATAATACTTCCAGACAATCAAGAAACACTGAAAGTACCAATGCCATTGTTCATGATAATAATCAGAACCATAATGATATTGTAGCACATGCAAATTCATGCAGTGTAGACTTAGCAAATAGTGATAACTGCACTAATTGCAATTCTTTATTTCAGCCTCAAGGAGTGCCAAGATTATTATGCGGACACCCTCTCCCAGTCATGTCATCTTTTGAAAGTACTGGTTCATTGATCTTGAACAGAGGTTTTGTCAATAATAAGTTAGCATCTTTACTCAGAGACACGGGTGCAACCACTGTTGGTGTGCGCAAGGCCTTGGTTGATAAGGTGGATTATACAGGAAAGCAAGTGAAATGCATAACTTTTGGTGGAACTGTGGAATATTACCCCACAGCAGAGGTATTTTTGGACACACCTTATTTTACAGGACGAACACTGGTATGCCTCTTGGACAATCCAATTGCTGGAATTATTATGGGAAACATACCTAAATTGCATGAATGTACACAGGAAGATATTGAAATATGGGAAAGACAACACTTATTATGTTCAAATGCTGTGACTACCAGAGCTCAGTCTCGCATGGACAATGATCATCACAAACCAGTCATTGATGTGTTACCTGAAGATATAACTGAAGATATCACTTCAGAAGATGAAGAAGAAAAGGAAAATAATGATGATGATATAATTCATTATCAACAGGAAAATAATGATGATATTAAGGTAATGAATGATGTGAATAATGATGATGACAATTTATTTCAGATGGAGCTCATTGATAAGGAAACCTTTATACAAAGACAGAAAGATGATACTTCCTTAAAAAAATATTTTCATATTGCTCATTTGAATGATGTAATGATAGATGACTGTGCAAAACACTGGTATACTATCAAAAAATGGGATTTTAGTAAGAAACTATCAATTTGCTAATTCCTTAAAGAAACAGATTATGGTACCAGCTTGTTTTCGACCATTCATTTTACGACATGCACATGACATTGAATGTGCAGGACATTTAGGTGTTGCTAGAACAAAACAAAGAGTTTTGTCATATTTTTTTTGGCCCGGAATTACGAAAGACGTCTAAATTCGGTCACCATCCACGACGCGGAACCACTTCCCGTGTTTGAGTCTTTATTAGATAGACTAGCTACAGCTACATTTTTTTCTAAATTTGATCTATCTAAAGGCTATTTCCAAGTACCATTAACGGAACGATCCAAGCCTTATACTGCGTTCGCAACCCCATTAGGACTCTTTCAATTTAATTATATGTCTTTTGGTTTAGTTAACGCACCTGCGACCTTCGTTCGCATGATGAGACGACTCTTCTCTGACAGAGACGACCTTATTACTTATATTGACGACATTTGTCTGTTTCATCAATCATGGGATGAACATTTGAAGGGTATTCAATCCTTACTTACCACTCTACGTTGTCATAATTTATCTGCACGTCCATCTAAGACTAAGATTGGATTTCAGGAGATTTCATTTTTAGGTTATAAAGTAGGAGGAGGTTTTTTGAAAACAGAGGATACTACTATCTCTAGGATTCTAAACCTTGATATACCTAAGACCAAAAAACAGGTTAGAAGTATTCTAGGGCTCCTAAACTTTTATCGTAAGTTTATCCCTAATTTTGCAGAGTATACGTCTGTGTTGTCATCACTGGTGAAGAAAGAGTCACCAAATAGGTGTGTTTATAGTCAGGATGTTCATGTGGCTTTAAATAGATTAAAATGTCTGTTTTCCAAGTTGCCTATATTGAGATTGCCTGATCCTTCTAAACATTTTACTCTTACAGTAGACGCTTCCAAAACGTCCATTGGAGGTTCGCTTTTGCAAGAATGGAAGGGCTGTTTACATCCAACACTTTATGTTAGCAGGAAGCTAACGCCGACGGAGCAGCGTTACTCGGTCATTGAGAGAGAGCTACTGGCTCTTGTGTTCTGCTTCTCTAAACTTCAACGCTATCTGCTTGGTGCAAGTTTCACACTCGAGACAGACCAAAGGGCACTGTCTTACCTGAAAACAGCGAGATTCAAGAATGCTAAAGCAGCGCGTGCCTCACTGGCCCTTCAACCCTATAATTACCAGATTAAACCCATCGCAGGAAAGTTGAACGTGATGGCCGATGTGCTATCCAGATGTGTGAAGCATCCGCTATCGCCAGTTGTCTCCGCAAATGCTGCTTCAATCCAAATTTGATGCTCAATGATAACACTACTTCCTTTGCGACAAGTCACGAACTATTTCGCAAAAAAGTGGCATCATGAACTAAGGCATATGCCTTCTTTTAACTCATGTATTGCATACTTCAGATATTACAGCCACATTGCTTCGTCATGCACTTATACCGGTTGAAAAACTAGAGACACTATGCCAAGCAACATGATGATGATGAATTACTGTCCATCCAAAATCAAGATATATATTCAAGCGTTCGTCATATGATGTCTAATGCAATTGCTCAAGAACAATACTTCGCTACTTCATACACGTTGTACAATGACTTTTGGCAGTATAACAATCCAAGTCGGTACAATTCAGACACTTTGCTACAATTTCCAAAACTTTTTGCAGATAACTGTTACGCCTCTTTTTGCACACCGCAATATGTTAATGATTTTGAAATATCGCGGTGCTCAAATAGAACGCCGCTTGATTAAAATGATGTTAAATTAAATAATTACGTAGACACGCGTGCAGAGTAAAACGGCAGTTGACTTTTGGTCAGTTGAATTTTGGCAGTGTCTCCAGCCGGTCAGGCTGCGTTTTAGATGTGCCCTTATGAGGCCGCTATGTCCGTCTTCATGCGTGTGTATAAAGAAAGTATCTGCACCTATTGATGCTAGGAGATTCCTATAACGTAGATGAGTATTCTGAGAATATTGATAAATCAGATAATTATGTCGCGGACCTCAACTTGACGCACTTTACGGAGAGATGTTGAATGCACCATTATTGTTACAGTGTTATAGACTTTGATTATGGCCCAGTAGAGTTGGCTGATGGACAGTGTATGAATATGAATTATTATATTAATGTGGAGCAGGTTGTTTCTATTGAGTGTAATTAAACCTTGTGAGACGCTGAAGGTATTTATCTGCACTCATTCAACCTGTTGTTATTACAAGTGTTCGTTGACTATTGAAGAAAATCATACCCCAACAAATTACCTTGATCAGATTACACTAGTCAACAACCAAAATGTACCAGAAATGAGAATAGCTGATCTTAACTAATTTTGGTGTGCTGAAAACGAAAATGACATTAACAAATGTTGATTGGCTCTAGTTTTCAAGATATATGCTACTAGTTTATTTAATTACGGTCAATTTATATATTTGACGCAACTGTTGTGGGCGATTGCATAATTTTTTCTAATGACCAATAAAAATGTAACTAGAAGTTGATGATGCAATCCTACCTATGATTACATCACCTTTGTGCATAAATATTTTATCTCTGACAAAATTTTGCCATTAGTTAGTGCATTTGTCCTTATCAAAAGTATCGTAGTTAGAAATGCCTAGGACATGTGTGAACAGTGCTAATAATTTCTGTTATATTTGTGGTGAGGTGATATTTCTATCCCAAAAACGAAATATAACTAAAGTGATTAAGAAGGCGTACAGTTTGTATCTTGGCTGCAGAATAGGAGATCAAGATAAGAGCTGGGCGCCACACATATGCTGCAATACATGTGCAGCACATCTTAAACTGTGGTTGACTGTCAAAAGGCAAGCTATGCCTTTTGCAGTCCCAATGATTTGGAGAGAGCCCACTGATCATCTCAACAACTGTTACTTTTGCATGGTTCCTCCGACTGGGAAAGACATATCAAAGAAGAAAAAATGGACTCTGGGATATCCAAACATCCTTTCTGCAATACGTCCGGTACCATATGGCGATGACCTACCAGTTCCCAAAGTGCCAGAATCATTTTCAGCTGCTTCCACTGATAAAGAAGAGGACATTGGTGGTCTTGAACCATCAACCTCAAGCGACCCAGATTTGGAGCAAACTACATCCACTAAACCACACTTAATTACCCAAGGTGAACTGAATGATCTTGTAAGAGATCTGAATTTACCGAAGAACAAGGCAGAGCTTTTGGGTTCCAGATTGCAACAGTGGAATCTCCTGGCAAAAGATGTTACAATTTATGTGTATAGGAACCGCCTGAAACCGCTTATTACATTCTTTTTCAAAGAGAGTGACCTTTCTGCGTGCCACAACATTTCTGGTTTAATGGCAGCCCTCAAAATCAATTACATACCGGAAGAGTGGAGGCTTTTCATTGATTAATCCAAGACGAGTCTTAAAGCTGTTTTGTTGAATAATGGTAATGTGTTACCGTCAATTCCAGTTGGTCACGCAGTTCATATGAAAGAAACTTATGAAAACATTAAGCAGCTTTTGAAGTGTATAAACTACGATCATCATCATTGGTCACTTTGCGGTGACTTAAAAGTGGTCGCTCTTTTGCTTGGTCTACAGGGTGGATACACCAAGTACTGTTGCTTTCTCTGTGAGTGGGATAGCCGTGCACGAAGTGACGATTACATCAGAAGACATTGGCCAATCAGGAAGTCATTGCAACCTGGCAGTAAGAACGTTGAGAACCCAGCACTTGTCGACACCAGCAAGATTGTGTTGCCACCCTTGCACATTAAACTGGGTCTCATGAAAAACTTTGTCAAGGCAATGGAGAAAACAGATGAGGCTTTCAAATACCTCATCAGAAAATTTCCAAGACTGAGTGAAGCTAAAATAAGAGAGGGAGTATTTGTTGGTCCACAAATTCGAAAACTTCTTCATGATGACGAGTTTCTTTACGTGTTGCATGGCAAGGAAAAAGCAGCATGGCTAGCATTTAAGTCATTGGTGGACAATTTTCTTGGAAACAAAATATCTGATAATTACAATGAAATTGTAGAAAATCTCCTTCTGAAGTATAAGAGTCTTGGCTGCAACATGTCTTTGAAAGTGCATTTTCTGGATTCTCATCTGGATTTCTTTACGCCAAACTGTGGAGCGGTCAGTGATGAGCATGGTGAACGATTTCACCAGGACATTGCTGATATGGAGACAAGGTATCAAGGCAATTGGAGCCCTTCAATGCTTGCTGATTACTGTTGGACTGTGACAAGAGACACCTCATCGGTTGACTACAAGAAGCAAGCAAAGAGAGCTCGAACAGCGACTGAATAATGACGGAATGGGTTCAAATGTGCCTTTTTAAAACATGATATGTGAACTTTAAATAATGTTTTTATTTTTTCTATCATTTTATGTTGAAATATTAATTAATTGAGTATGTAACCACAATTTTTATAATGCTAAAGTAGAAAGACTAGCTGTTCACCCCAGAGAATTATACAAGCATACATTATTTGTATTACTGTAATGTAAATTCATCATTTAAAAAAAACCCAGAGCCAATTGGTGAATTTCATAATGATATTTGAAATCAGCATGTCAAAATCAATAAGAAATGGTATATTTAATTTCTGGTACAAATAACTTTTGAAAATTTGTTGACTAGTGTTATCTGCAGTGACATTATTGTAACCCAACAATAACAAATCCGGGGAAAAGATATCACATGGTCACCCCAACCATAATTATAAAAGCAATATTCAAAACAGCAAAACAGTGTTATGCACCAACCAATGGCAGAGAAGAATCAGGGTAAGAAGGACAGTACACAAGACTTCAAAATATCATGGATAAAAAGAGAAGAAATTATATCAATTTAGTATATTTTTTCTAGACCAAGCATATTCAAATGTTTGACTTTAATACATATCTTCTCCTCCCACTTCTCATGAAATTTCGCGTGACACAGGTATTTTCAAAATCCTCCAATACAAAGTGTTAATGCTACCGCTTTTTAGATGACTCGTGTCTGTAATTCATAACAAACCCTCAGTTTAATTTGTTATCATAAATGCTAAAAAACATGAGTCCAACTTTGGTAATGTTGCATACAGTTTTTGCCGCACCAAAAGTACACTCGATTACCCAACCATACGAGAATTATGAATGTCAAGCCTGGTGACCGAGTACGTTCACGCCTGGGTTTGTTTTACACAGGTAAGGCAGATTTAACTGTCTGCCCTTAGCTGGGTTGTTAATGTTATCTCCACCCAGGATAGATCATGCGAAAATCAAACCTGAGTAATGCGTTCCAATGTGGGTGAAAATACGGGTAAGGAAGAAATAAATGGAAAGCACAGGATAGCAAAAACGACAGGTAGAACACAGATAAAATGGAGAGCACGTTCATTTCGTGACAAGGAGGAATCATTTTTCCACAAAAAAAATTACAGAAAGCAACAAGGGCATCACCAGACCATAGACCAGAAAATCTATTGATCATATATGATAGATCATATATGCATAAACAAGAAAGCTAGATCATCATTGTATCATGTTTTGCGGTCAGGACGTCCGTTCCCATGTCAGTGGCTTCCTTTCGACTTTCACCACTGACAGTCATTCGAGCCTCAGACTCCGGATGTCCATCCCCCAGCAAAGTTTGTTTATTCGTTATTGTTTCCGTAACTTCAATTTTTTTTTTTCACATAGACAGGGGTGTCAGCCCTATGCTAAAACCCCCAACCTGGAGGACCAGGGTGTCTGCTTTCGTCTGACCCCTGCCCGCGCAAACCTGTCCAGCTTGGTAGAACCTTCCAGGAGTAAAACTCCCACTGGCATAGCAGATCATCATTGCCGGAGTAAAAGTACGCAGAGAAGCAGGTGTGGCTTCAGATCACCACCGTCTGGGTAACGAAACCGGGCCCAACTCTGTGTATTTTTAATGTTAGGAATCCCATAAACACAGCAATTGGTAGAAACGCACTTTCTCAAAGGCGATTGATTAATACAAAGACAGTATCGCGGACATCTGAGAATTAAGCGCACGTCCGAGAAACAAGCAAGTACAGAGCCAAGTACTAAAATTGCAGAAACCAGCTACAAATCACTTGCTCAGATGTTAGCTGGTTAGCTAGTGTGACTTTCCTGGGATACGTTTTTATCACCATTAAGATGCAGTTAACAAAGTTCACTAAACTGCTGCCTGAACTATAACCAATAACAGTAGCACTTTTATACATTTTCTTTGTATTTTGCCTTCCTGCAAAATGTCTACTGGCTTTAGCAATTTTCAGAGACTTTCCCCCAATTTTGTCTCAGTATTTTTCATCATTTTTGTCTGAGTATTGTTTACCATTTGTAGAATGGTTATATATTTCTTACCTGAATAACAAGTCGTCTTGGTCAGTTTGTGTTTCCTGTGTCAACCTCTCTGGCTTTATCGCTTCTTGCATTTCTTACAATGAAACAAGAACAACATGGTGTCAGTAGAAATAAGTAAAAGTATACAATATGTCTATCTTCTTCTCTATATCAGCTTTTTTGGAGGTTGGGGGAAAGGGGGGGAGGGGGGGGGGGTGTCCGTTTCACTTAACTCAACATTTTCTATTTCCTTTTTTCACACCTATCGTATTTGCTCTTCGAATCCATTTATTTTCGGTTGTACAGGATCCTTCGTTATTTTCTTCATACGTTCTCACTATTCTATTGACGTCATTCAGGGGCTTCCATAATGACTCATCAAACTTCAATGGTTAGGGAAAGTATATTTTAACAAAACAAATAATGTCATGATGTTAATGCAGATGTTTTTATATGGTTGCAATGCAGGCGTCGAAATACTCAGGAGGTATACGTATTCGACTATGTATTTAATGCTTGATAGTTTTAGAACTAAATAACTTTGCGAATGTCTGAGACTAAAACACTTTCAAATGTTATATTTTTTAAGTTATTAGAATGCTGAGGAACTATGAAGTACAGGTAAAATATTAGTATAAAATTCAACATCTCGAGGAAACCTCGAATGTAAGAGAAAACGTTGAGTTTAATAGGAAGTTATTAACCATTACGATGTTTAGAAACAATTGATTCCAAAAGAAAACTGCAGTAAGCATTTAGTGCTTGATCAGAAATCGATTACCTACAAGAAGGTTAGGAGTTGACTGGGGTGTCGGAGTTTTAATTAATGGGTTTTTTTTTTTCAAAACTCGTGGTTACTAATGATTTCCTACTCCCCCCTGATCTCCTGTGTAGTGAGATCGGATATCTTGCATTCTCGGATAAGTCGAAAAAAATTGGATGCCCCGTGTGCAAGTTGCGCACGTTAAAAAATCCACCAGCAGTTGGAAATTGTAAAAGAGTGGGCCATACGGTCGCTGCTATGGCAAAATTTAAAAATCAGAAAACCTACCCACCACAAAAATATTTATAGAATGCGTGATTCCTGTATACACACACTGTGATTCTCGCTGATGCTACGGAGTTTATGCAATGTGCTGAGATCCTCTTTGGGTGATCTAAGAAAGAAGATTGGAGCACTGATGGAGTTGTCCCTGTGCAACGAAGATGACCCTTAAAACCAAAACCAAACTAGGATCTGACTCGAATATTGAAAGTAACAGCTGAAAGTTTCTGTTCTACTTGAACGTATGAGTCAATGAACAACAATATAATGGCCTGCAATAATGCATTAGTTTTGCTGCGATTACATTACTATTTTCTCGCTGCCTGTACCAAATAAAGTCAATAACGAAAATAACATGGATGCAGACAATACATCCATGCTCTGAAAAAGCTGCAGATGTCAAAAGAAGTGATAAGATAAGAAATCTGAACGTTATTCAGAAAAAAAACCATGCATCGACTATACATATAGACTTTAAATAAAATTGACTGATACCTCTGCACATACATTTTTACTATAAATTGAAAGTAAAGTTGGATACCATTTTTAAAGCTTTAAGATTTCCGTCACCCTTACTAACTTAATACTTTGATACTGTGTTGTTTAAAATAACCAAGCACTAGTTTGAAGGAAACAGTGTGACTTGACGAGCACGTTTATCAACTATTTAAAATAATAAGCTGCACATATTACCTGTCATGCATTATATGTTAAGCTTCATTTACTCACCCATTCGTGTCTAGAAATATGGTACACAGTTTCTTTACTCATCAAGTCATGTGTTGAATTCTATTATAAGGTTACTTTGCTCACCCACACCCAGTTATGTACAGAATTATGACATGCTTGTTTTTTTCTCACCAACTCGTATTTTCTGTCCTAATATATGCTTGCTTTTCGCATACAGTCGTCATGCTGAGTTTTGTTATAAGTTTACTTTACTTACCCAAACGTTTTTTGAGTTGTGTTATGAGTCTTTTTTTCACCAGAATTTTCTTCTCAAGTAGGGAGACTGTGAAGAATAAAAAATAAATGGACCAAACAAACTGACAAATTCTGTCTCTGCTGCATTATGACCCCTACCAAAATAGATACAGCCTCCTTCCTACATGCTTGATATTGTTCCTCTCTGAAGAACTTCTCTCCAATTGTGCTAAGTCAGCTATCTTGTAACTAGATCTAGCGACTTTAACAATTTATTTATTTTCATGCTTGTCCTGTCGTCTGCTGACCACAGATATAGCTATATTTAAGTCACCATTGCTTACAAAAAAAGTCCTGCGTGTATTTATAGAGATCTGGCGATTTTCTGGGAAAAACCGTCCTACTTACTTGTATAGAAATCTGGCAACTTTCTGTGAAAAATAATAGTCCTGCTTACTTTTATAGAGATTTGGCAACTTTCTGGGAAAACAGTCTTGTCTATTTTTATAGAGATCTGATCTTTTAGGGAAAAAACAGGACTGCTAACTTTTATAGAGATCTGGCAAGCAACTTTCTTTTAGAAGAATACAGCCCTGCTAACTTTTGTAGAGATCTAGCAACTTTCTTTTTAAAAAAAAACTATCTGATGTCACAGCGCTATTTCGCAGTGCATCTTAGGTATTGTCTTCGGCCAAAAGCCAGCCGGGCGAGGCCAAGGTGAGCTGAACCGGTGGGTCATGTGACTACCGGATGTGGGCAAATAAGGCGCACATTTGGGCAGTCAGAAACTGGCCTCGTCCAGAGAGGACGTATATTTTCCTTTGCCAGCAAGTTTGCTGTGTAGTTCAGGTTACGAACTAGTAACTGAGTGCTTGCCATATTTCGATTCTTATGGACAATTACGTTGTGATTCTAGAGCAATGTGGTGTCTAGTTGGTATTATCTACAGGCCGTAGTTTAATAAGTTGTCAATGATTTGAGTGTAACATTGTCACCGTTTTGCCGCTCAAGGTGAGCGATATTCATTGCAGTGTTTTTAGTGTACGTCGTACTGTCGTGTATGATACTGATATATTAAGCTGCTAAGGCAAGTGTACTATGGTATTTCATTATTGTATTTGATGCGTTTATTGGCCGTGTGAGGCCTTGTTGTAGTGTGCATATTATTAAAGGGAAGTTCCTGTTAAAGGTGTTCATTTCTATTGTCAGCCATTGTTGTGTGGTATACTCTTGGAAGAACGTGACTTTAGTTATTATTACAAATCCACACTGCAGTGGTGTAAGTGGAGTGTTCTCCACAATAATTGTTTCTTGACAGCTAGGTGCTGTATCCGGTTCTTTTGTGAGCCTAAAGGCCGTGGTGCCAATATTTTATAGTATACAAGGCTAGTAGTTTCTATGCACACAAATATATAGAGGCTGTAGCAAAGCATTGTGTCTTCGTGTTTTCTACTTTTCTCAGCGGTGTGTTCTGGTGTTGATAAACAGTAGTAGTGAACTGTTTACTGTTGACCCGCTCGCGGCATTTGACCTAGTTTGGATATAGGGCACAGTGAAAGGTTAGCGTTGTCAATAAAGCTGATATTTGACATTTATTGTGTTCGATCGCGGCGGTGAAAAGTTCACTTTTATTCTAGGCTGTTCGATTACACTAGTCAACACATTTTCAAAAGTTATTTGCACCAGAAATTAAATATGTTATTTCTTATTGATTTTGACATGCTGATTTCAAATATCATAATGAAATTCACCAATTGGCTCTGGTTCTTTTTTTTAAATGATGAATTTACATTACAGTAATACAAATAATGTATGCTTGTTTAATTCTCTGGGGTGAACAGCTAGTCTTTCTACTTTAGCAATATAAAAATTGTGGTTACATACTCAATTAATTGATATTTCAACATAAAATGATAGAAAAAATAAAAACATTATTTAAAGTTCACATATCATGTTTTAAAAAGGCACATTTGAACCCATTCCGTCATTATTCAGTCGCTGTTCGAGCTCTCTTTGCTTGCTTCTTGTAGTCAATCGATGAGGTGTCTCTTGTCACAGTCCAACAGTAATCAGCAAGCATTTAAGGGCTCCAATTGCCTTGATACCTTGTCTCCATAGCAGAAATCGTTCACCATGCTCATCACTGACCGCTCCACAGTTTAACGTAAAAAAATCCAGATGAGAATCCAGAAATGAATTTTCAAAGACATGTTGCAGCCAAGACTCTTATACTTCAGAAGAAGATTTTCTACAATTTCATTGTAATTATCAGATCTGTTGTTTCCAAGAAAATTTTCCCCCACTGACTTCAATGCTAGTCATGCTGATTTTTCCTTGCCATGCAACACGCAAAGAAACTCGTCATAATGAAGAAGTTTTCGAATTTTCGGACCAACAAATACTCCCTCTCTTATTTTAGCTTCACTCAGTCTTGAAAATTTTCTGATGAGGTATTTGAAAGCCTCATCTGTTTTCTCCATTGCCTTGACAAAGTTTTTCATGAGACCCAGCTTAATGTGCAAGGGTGGCAACACAATCTTGCTGGTGTCGACAAGTGCTGGGTTCTCAACGTTATTACTGCCAGGCTGCAATGACTGCCTGATTGGTTAATGTCTTCTGATGTAATGGTCACATCGTGCACGGCTATTCCACTCACAGAGAAAGCAACAGTACTTGGTGTATCCACCCTGTAGTCCAAGCAAAAGAGCGACCACTTTTAATCACCGCAAAGTGACCAATGATGATGATCGTAGTTCATACACTTCAAAAGCTGCTTAATGTTTTCATAAGTTTCTTTCATATGAACTACGTGACCAACTGGAATTAACGGTAACACATTACCATTATTCAACAAAACAGCTTTAAGACTCGTCTTGGATGAATCAATGAAGAGCCTGCACTCTTCCGGTAGGTAATTGATTTTGAGGGCTGCCATTAAACAAGAAATGTTGTGGCACCTTCTTTGAAAAAGAATGTAATAAGCAACTTCTGGCGGTTCCTATACACAGAAATTGTAACATCTTCTGCCAGGAGATTCCACTGTTGCAATCTGGAACCCAAAAGCTCCGCCTTGTTCTTCGGTTAATTCAGATCTCTTACAAGTTCATTCAGTTCACCTTGGGTTATTAAGTGTGGTTTAGTGGATGTAGTTTGCTCAAAATCTGGGTCGCTAGAGGTTGATGGTTCAGGACCACCAATGTCCTCTTATCAGTGGAAGCAGCTGAAAATGATTCTGGCACTTTGGGAACTGGTAGGTCATCGCCATGTGGTACCGGACGAATCGCAGAGGGGATGTTTGGATATTCCAGAGTCCATTTTTTCTTCTTTGATATGCCTTTCCCAATTGGAGGGACCATGCAAAAGTAACAGTTGTTGAGATGATCAGTGGGCTCTCTCCACATCATTGGAACTGCAAAAGGCACAGCTTGCCTTTTGCCAGTCAACCACAGTTTAAGATGTAATGCACATGTACCGGAAGTTGGCAAATAAGGCGCACTTTTGGGCAGTCAGAAACTAGCCTCGTCCCGAGAGGACGCATATTTCCCTTTGCCAGCAAGTTTGCTGTGTAGTCCAGGTTACGAACTAGTAACTGAGTGCTTGCCATATTTCGATTCTTATGGATAATTACGTTGTGATTCTAGAGCAATGTGGTGTCTAGTTGGTATTATCTACAGGCCGTAGTTTAATAAGTTGTCAATGATTTGAGTGTAACATTGTCACAGTTTTGCCGCTCAAGGTGAGCGATATTCATTGCAGTGTTTTCAGTGTAAGTCGTACTGTCGTGTATAATACTGATATATTAAGCTGCTAAGGCAAGTGTACTATGGTATTTCATTATTTTATTTGATGCATTTATTGGCCGTGTGAGGCTTTGTTGTAGTGGGCATATTATTAAAGGGAAGTTCCTATTAAAGGTGTTCATTTCTATTGTCAGCCATTGTTGTGTGGTATACTCTTGGAAGAACGTGCCTTTAGTTATTATTACAAATCCACACTGCAGTGGTGTAAGTGGAGTGTTCTCCACAATAATTGTTTCTTGACAGCTAGGTGCTGTATCCGGTTCTTTTGTGAGCCTAAAGGCCGTGGGGCCAATATTTTATAGTATACAAGGCTAGTAGTTTCTATAAACACAAATATATAGAGGTTGTAGCAAAGCATTGTGTCTTCGTGTTTTCCACTTTTCTCGGCAGTGTGTTCTGGTGTTGATAAACAGTAGTAGTGAACTGTTTACTCTTGACCCGCTCGCGGCATTTGACCTAGTTTGGATATAGGGCACAGTGAAATGGTAGCGTTGTCAATAAAGCTGATATTTGACATTTATTGTGTTCGATTGTGGCGATGAAAAGTTCACTTTTATTCTAGGCTTTTCGATTATATATAAATTATTGATAGAAGGAGTGATAGAGTAAAATTGCAGCTGGCGGCTAGCATTACAGTGTGATATATTACGAGGCGTACTTTGTAGCTTAGGGCTAGGAAGGTGAAGATCCAGGCGGAGCAGCGGAGGTTAAGTGTGACAGGTGTTTACAGTTGTTCCATAAGGGTTGCAAAGGAGAGTAACATTTCTTGTGAGGTTGGTAGTATTTGCGCTCTGGTGCCTGACTGTTGTGTCGGCAGAGGAGTTTAGATCTTCAAGATTTATTGATATTAGTAGTGTCACTGGTGGTGTTGGTAGTATTTGGGCTCTGGTGCCTGACTGTGTTGTGTCGGTGTTGACTCCGTTTTTATTGTTGAGCTCAGTTTATACTGGTGAAGAGGTAACTTAAAACGCGAATGGTTAAAATGAACGAATGTCAACAATGTTCTTCAAACGACACTCCAACAAGCAGGGTTGAACTGGGTGAACTGGGCAAGTACTGGCAGTACATAAGTCGTTGATGACTGTACATAGATTTTTATTCAACATGACACATACGAAGTGGACAAGACTAACATCGTCACAGGCGCAAAGATCATACGTCAACATATAGGTAATTACTCTTAAAGTTTCCTGAAGATTCTCTACCAATAAGTCCTCTTTCAAGTGACTAAGGATCACAAACTGTTACCATATAATATTCTTCTCATTAAAGTCCATTGACCTTCTTTCAAGGACGTCTATCATGGTAACGTATTCATACTCCAGGATAAAATCTTCCATATCGTACTTCCCAATCCCAGACTTTCTCCATACATAACGTTATATAGCATATAGTTTCAAACAAGGTCACTCACGATAATATGAACAGGTTAGAGATTCCAGTTGACTAACCTCTCCCATTCTATGCCACGCTTCTGGCATTGTTGTAGCAGCATATTAAAACTTGTAAATAAGGTAATCAATAACTTCTTCCACTCGTAGGAATCCTTCTTCTACGATACGAATCCTAAAGGCTAACGACTCTGTAGGTCCATTCTAGGAATAACATATTCCCGCTAGACTAGTATAAGAGCGGCCTTCAATACAGCATACAATAAGAAGTGGGGCGATAACTTACGTGACATTACTGCTATTGGTTTCGACCTGAAGACCAATACAGATCACTAGAATAAATGGCTTCCATAAACGTGCCATGAATACAATAATAATATATCAATCACGGACATAAACAAGGTCCATGTTGCCCCTCCAAATCATGACGTCAGAAACTACTCAACTAGGTTACCCGTGCGTCCCAAAGCAACTCACACTGCTTTGTGCACGCCAGTGCGCGAATCATTCGACCGCACAAATAATATAACTATATTGAGACTGGTGCGTACATTTGGCAGGACCGAAGACTACCCCCTTAGGTAATAAATGTACGTAACAGCTCCCTTATTACCTCCCCTTAAAAAAATTAATTCTATTAATTTTTTTTGAACTTAGTACCCGAGAGAGGTGAGTCAAAACTACAACAAGGTATATGAAATTCATAAAGTTATACCATATTAAGAAAAGAATATTAAACGAAATCAATATAACTAAATGATAGTATGCATTAAAGCAAACATCCACCATCGACCTACTTTGGAACGATGTGGTAATATTCGAAGTAAAAGAAGTTGACAATGAAAATGAAAAAACCATAAAAAAAAGATGATAATAAAATTCAACTAAGTTTTCTAAAAAAAAATTGAAACATATGATTTCAAAAATGAAAATGAACAGCAACACTGATGATAATCAATGACAAGAGAATCAATAAAACAGAAAAATTGAAAATACAATGTGCAAAAATGAAGCAATGCAAAATTAAACACTTTAAGAATCAACACACTTAATGTTTTCTAACACTAGTATGGTTGACTAGTGATCTTAACAGTGAGATATCATAACTAAGACCCGTGAATGCAGGTATTACGTGACAACTAAAAAAGTTAGTATATGTGTGATCCATAATTAATTAAATAGATTAAATTGAATTATAGTAATTTATATATTTCTTAATTACTAACAAATAACCAGTTAGTAATATATTCTAAGTAATTCCAATATAAATCATTGTCAATGTTCAGTTACAACTAGTTAGTAATCGACGAGACGATGTTCTCAATGTTCCATACACGATAAATTATATTCTCGAACACGATATGTAGTGTAATATGTTCCATAGGAATAACAAATGTATATTTGTCGCTTTTAACAATGTTTCCATACTAATAAAAAGTTACTGTAGTACCAATGTTGCAGTACTAATAAAATGTTACTCTAATAACACTGTTCCCGTTCTAATAAAACGTTACTACACAAGAAGTAATGTTATAATCCATAAGTAAGTATATCCTGAAAGATATATTTATACGAATACTTCAGTTATATGATCAGTCTTTATAGATGTATAATCAATGAAAATGTACACAGTTATTCATGTTATCGGTGAGGATGTTTCAACATCTGGAAGTGGTTTAGTTTCGACAAGTTCGCTTGGGCATCTCGACAAACAGTCTGCGAACACATTCTTCACTCCAGGAATAGCTCGTATTTCAAAATTGAATGGTTGAAGCGCTATAGCGTAACGCGCTGACTTCGATGATTTAACGTTTTTCGAGTTCAGTGCGGTAAGAGCTTTTTGATCAGATTCCACCACAAAGTGTGAGCCAAGGAGGTAACGTTCCAGTTTTGTGATTGCCCACACTAATGCGAGGAGCTCTTTATCTAGAACGGAGTATTTGAGTTCGCTCTCCGTAAGTTTTCTGGACACGTACATCACCGGAAATAAGGTGCCGTTATATTCCTGCATCAAAACTGCAGCAATAGCGTAAGAAGATGCATCACTGCGAAGAATGAAAGTGAGATTTTTGTTAGGCAACCTCAAAAAAGGTTCTTTTGAAAAAAATCGTTTTATATAGTCTAACGCCGTTTGGTGATCCTGCGACCACTTTATTACATTAGATGTGCCTTTTTTCAGTAGAGACGAAAAAGGTGCAGTTATAGTAGACAAATGAGGGATGAATTTTGAATAGAACTGTATTAGTCCTAAAATAGACCTAACTTGTTTTTTTGTCTTAGGTGCTGAGATGTTTAAAATTTTAGAGACGTTACTGTCTTCTGTATACATGAAACCATGACCTATGCGGTGACCCAGAAATGAGATGTCATGAAAACCGACAAAAGCCTTTGAAGGTTTCGCTGTTAAGTTATAATCCCGTAAGGTAGAAAGTAAAGCTTTTAATCCATGAATATGTTCATCCCAAGAGTCACTGAAAAGACAGATGTCATCTATATAAGTAATGACATCGGGACGATGAGACAATATGCGGCGCATCATGCGTACAAAGGTAGCTGGCGCATTCATTAATCCGAATGGCATAAAATTCCATTGAAAAAGACCCCGTGGCGTCGAGAAAGCGGTGAATGGCTTTGCTTTAGGAGTTAGTGGCACTTGCCAATAGCCCTTTGAAAGGTCAAATTTCGAAAAGAATGTGGCATGAGATAACTTCTCCAATAAGTCGTCTAAAAGAGGTAACGGTTCCGCATCGAATTTTGTAACTTTGTTTAATTTCCTGTAATCTACGCAAAGACGTATATTGTTGTCCTTCTTCCTAATGATTACCATAGAAGAAGAATATGGTGATGAAGATGGTTCAATTATATTTAATTGAAGCATCTCATCCAATTCCTTATCAACCTTATCACGAAAGTGTAAAGGGATAGGATATGGGCGAACTCGAATAGGCGTATCGTCAGTCAGAATAATGTCATGTTGGATGACTGACGTATGACCTGGGATGTCAGTGAGGACATCCTCATACGAGTGTAGAATATTAGAGACTTGCTGACGTTGATCAGCCGAAAGAGTAGATGAGATTGTAACATCATTCCATTTCTCAGTGGAATGGAGTGGTACAACTGGTATTGGTAGTTGTACATCATCGAAAGAAGATTCTTCTTCTTGGATGACTGACAAACTAGAATAGTGTTGAATAGGAGGTGTAGGATCGTCAGTTGCCTGGAACACTGACTGTAGATAATCAGGACGTGAGTAATACTCCTTCAACATGTTAATGTGGAAGGTTTTATGTTTACCATTAACATCAACGATGTAGTCGACATCGGATATTCTTGAGATGATCCTGAAAGGACCTCTCCAGGTAATTAAAAGACGATTGTTATGCGCAGGGAGTAATACAAAAGCTTCGTCACCAGGAATAAGCTGGCGAAGACGTCTATACTTGTTTGCAAATAGACGAGCTTTTTCTTTGGCTTGTTCGGATGATGCAGTAGCTAGTCTACAAGCATCTATGATTCTCTTTCTCAGAGAGATCACATACTCATAAGAGGATTGAGTTTCCTCTTCAATATTCTCGTCAACCAATAAGTCGTGGATTAACGACATCGGACCGCGTGGTTGCATGCCAAAAACTAGCTGGAATGGAGAAAACCCCGTGGCTTGATTTTGTACTTCGCGATACGCAAACAGAGCCGCGGGTATGACCCGATCCCAGTCTTGGGGATGGTCTTGGGTCATCTTACCCAACAACTGCTTGAGTGTCCTATTGAGACGCTCAATTAACCCATTTGACATCGGATGATAAATAGAACTAAGAGATCTGTCTATACCTAATGTCTTCATAACTTGAGACATGGATTCAGAAATGAACTGAACCCCATGATCCGACAAGATTTTCCGTGGAAAACCAATGCGTGAGAAGATTAACATCAATGCCTCTGCTACACTGGCAGATGAAGTGTTCTTGAGAGGGATGGCCTCAGGCCAACGAGTGCACATATCAATGCACGTAAGAATATGCGTATGCCCTCTAGCAGATGGAAGCATCGGACCAATAATGTCTATAGCCATTTTATCAAATGGTCTAATCGGGATGTCCGCAGCTTGAATAGGAGCCGCATGAAATGGACCCCGTACCTTAACTTCCTGACATATCAAACAAGACCGACAATAGAGAGTGATGTCCCTATGGACGCCTGGCCAGTAGAATGCCGAAAGCACTCTGGATTTGGTACGCGAAAAACCCATATGGCCCGCACATTGCGAGTCATGCGCATGTCGTAATATACGAGATCTCATAGAGGATGGGACTAAGATCTGATAACATAAGGATGAATCCTTTTCCCGTATTACTCTAACCAAAATCCCATTTTTAAGTATAAAGTCATGTCTAGATTTTGCAAGTTTGTTGCTGGTATTCTTTTTGTTCACATACTGAAAAATTTTTTTTAATGAATCATCATTCTTTTGCAATGTTGCAAACAACTCCCGTGAAATAGGAGCATCATCATCACAAGTAGTATGAACTGTAGGTTCAATAGGTGTATCATGCGACATATTAGTAGCTTGCGCTCTAGTCACTACTGCATTTGCAGTTTGAATATGTCGCTCTTCCCATTCAGCAATTTGCTGTGGTGTACACTCTTTAATACCATGTATGCGACCAAGTATTACGTCACAAATTGGATTCGGAAGGAGACATGCCTGGATCTTTCCTGAAAAAAATGGTGTATTAAGGTCAATAATAGCGGTGGGAAATGTTTCAATGGTGCCACCAAAAGTCACACACTTGACAACCCTGCCCGTGGCACAACTTGGGTTGATCAGCGAAGTCCGGACGCCCACAGTGCTACAACCTGAGTCAAATAGGATAGAGCATGAAATGTTATTGACAAATCCCTTGTTAAACATAAGAGAGTCCTGTCCCTGGTGTACTGACGCAGCAGTGGCCGTACAGACTGCAGGTAGACTAGGCAAGGTATGTCCGCAACGCAGCGTCGTGATCGCCTTAGGCTGGAAAAGAGTCGAGCATTCTGGACAGTCTTTCACCTGGGTACAATCAAGAGAACAAGACATAGCATTGTGAGTTTCAGCTACTTTACCCTGTTCAATGTTAGCCTGTGTATCACTTAAAGCGACATTAGAATGTCTACGTGTATTACTCGACGATCTATCTCGTCGGCGCGATCGATTGTGATTATTGTCATTAAAATTGCCACAGTTGTAGTTTCTGCCTGAGTTAAAATTTGGATGAGTCCGATAATTTGTATAATTAAAGTTATGATGTTCTTTAAAATTTTTATTCCAAAAACCTTGTCTGTTTTGCGGACCCTGAGATCTTGATCTCCAGTTTTGTTTATTATAATGTCCTTGATTATTTTTAAAATTATTGTTACCAAAATCTCGCGATCTGTGAGCTTGGTTCCAAGAAACATTAAATGGAGCAGACTGTTGAAATTGCTTCCCTTTGTAAAAGTTATCATTGTTAAAATTGTAATTATTTCCCTTATTGACATACCTATCAGCACGAAAAGAACGATTGCGTGAAAAATTGTTTTGTTGTGCTGCAAAAGCAACAGGCAATTCAATCTTAATCTGTGCATTACTCAGATCCATGGTTGGGTGAGCAGTGCAAAAATTTTTTGCATGTTCTTCTAAGTCTTTCATTGATAAAGGTTTCCGTTCGTGTAAAAATGCGAGAAATGTAGGATTTACAGACGATAGTACCTTATCGCGCATCAGTAAATCGAAGAGACCTTCATACGACTTTTCAATTTTGGATAATTCGATCCATCTTTCGAGGGTGAGTCGTATTTGTGACAGAAAATCACTGAAATTTCTGCTTGATTGCGGTAGCAATGTACGAAATCTTAATCGGTATTCATCTTCTGACATTTGAAATTTCTTCAGAAGTGCGGCTCTAAGAGCATTATAATCATTCTTCTCATTAATACTGGTAGTATGATAAACTGCTAAAGCATCCCCAGTAAGTAACCTGGATAAATATGTGCAATACAGTGTTTTATCCACGTTATAAGACACACAAGTGGCCTCAAACCTATCTAGGAAGAATATCACGTCATCAGACGGGGGATTAAATTTTGGTAATTTAAGGTGAATTTCCTTAAAATGGTCATGTCTGGATGAAGTTTGGCTTTCAAAAGTTCTCTGAGAATTAGCTTCCTGAGTTAACCTAAGTCTCTCATATTCTGACTCTGCTAATTTCAGTTCATGCTGTCGTTTTCTATCATTCTCTTCCATCTCAAGCTGAAGTCGTAATGTATTTTGTTCAGCTATTAATCTTCTTTCTTCCATTTCCTTTTGTTTATTTTGCATTTCCTTTTGTTTAACTTCCATTTCAATTTTAAGTAGTCTTTCTTTTTCTGCCGCATCTCTTTTAAATTTCTCTTCAGCCTCGAATTTTTTCTGTTCGGACTCACGCTGAAATCGTTTCTCTTCTAATTCAGCGGCTAGTCTCATTTTTTTCTCCTCTTCCTCAGCCTGAAATCTCATCTTCTTTTCACTTTCCTCAGCGGCTAATCTCATTTTTTTCTCCTCTTCCTCAGCTATAAATTTCCTCTTCTTTTCATCTTCCTCAGCCTCAGTCCGTTTTTGATCTGCCTCAAATTGAAGTTTTTCTAGTCTTTAAGTTTCTAACTTTCTCTGTTCGGCTTCTATTTCTTGAGCTTTCTTATATTCTGGAAGTGCAAATGCTTTTACTTCATCAGGAGCCATCTGGAGAGCTTTTGCTTGCTTAATGAAATAGTCTAAGGTAGACATTATTCAATATTATTATGTAATAATACTACTTAAAAGTGTTACTACAACTAGTGGTCTTCGTTCCTGTCCTAGAACGGTAAAATTAAGTTATATAATAGGCAATAATGTTAATAATTAATAATGTAATTTATAACATGTAATGGTGTGAAAGCAATAACGTGACAGACAGTAGCACAATACTGACACGACAAGATATAATCAACGACTGAAAACGTTCGCATAAATCAAAAAAAAAAATGGAAAAATTAAGAAGTACTGTTGCAAAAAATGCAATGAAATATGCGATAAACTTGTACAAGACAATTGACAACACAGTGTAAAAACATATGCTTTGTAAAAAAATGAACGACAGGAAGATTAGACGGACGCATAATACAAACAAAATTCATCATAAAACTAAAGTACAAGTAAAAATAGCTACGAAAACAACAATTAAAAACGTGAGGAAACAGCTAAACAACTACTATTATAAGGAACAATTAGCGATCGGAACTTCGGCAAGGTTTCTAGCCTTGTACCGGAATTATCGCTCAATTGAAACTTACAAAATGAGCCCTACAGAACGTCTGACGAAGAGCCCGAATTGGCTTCGAGATGGATCTCGTTCGTCAGATCTACCTCCCTACCTCCCACGAAGAATACAACACATATAACATGTAACATGAAAAATATAAATGTGGACATAACTACATGAGGCACAGCTAAACGTAATAAAGGGTACAACGAAAACACGTTATACTCATCTCGCGTGCAGGTAAAAAATCAATGTGCCTCGTCTCCGTGGATGTACGTTTGAGGATAAAATACTTCGTTCTGAGTATTAGACCACAGCTCGCACGCAATACTGACGAAGAGGTGATCCCCAAGTAATCAGTCACTGTGAAACTTGACGTGGAGGTTGATTGAAGACCTTGACCTTGGTAAACGTAAGTTGATTCTGATTTCTCATCCCACTGGGTTCCAAGTTCCAGATGTTGGCGCCTTGAAAGTTCAAATCTTCTTTTCAAAGAAAAGTATTGAGTACGTTCTTTGGAAGTTGGATATTTCCAGACCACACTGGTACACCATTTATTGTTGACTCCGTTTTTATTGTTGAGCTCAGTTTATACTGGTGAAGAGGTAACTTAAAACGCGAATGGTTAAAATGAACGAATGTCAACAATGTTCTTCAAACGACACTCCAACAAGCAGGGTTGAACTGGGTGAACTGGGCAAGTACTGGCAGTACATAAGTCGTTGATGACTGTACATAGATTTTTATTCAACATGACACATACGAAGTGGACAAGACTAACATCGTCACAGGCGCAAAGATCATACGTCAACATATAGGTAATTACTCTTAAAGTTTCCTGAAGATTCTCTACCAATAAGTCCTCTTTCAAGTGACTAAGGATCACAAACTGTTACCATATAATATTCTTCTCATTAAAGTCCATTGACCTTCTTTCAAGGACGTCTATCATGGTAACGTATTCATACTCCAGGATAAAATCTTCCATATCGTACTTCCCAATCCCAGACTTTCTCCATACATAACGTTATATAGCATATAGTTTCAAACAAGGTCACTCACGATAATACGAACAGGTTAGAGATTCCAGTTGACTAACCTCTCCTATTCTATGCCACGCTTCTGGCATTGTTGTAGCAGCATATTAAAACTTGTGAATAAGGTAATCAATAACTTCTTCCACTCGTAGGAATCCTTCTTCTACGATACGAATCCTAAAGGCTAACGACTCTGTAGGTCCATTCTAGGAATAACATATTCCCGCTAGACTAGTATAAGAGCGGCCTTCAATACAGCATACAATAAGAAGTGGGGCGATAACTTACGTGACATTACTGCTATTGGTTTCGACCTGAAGACCAATACAGATCACTAGAATAAATGGCTTCCATAAACGTGCCATGAATACAATAATAATATATCAATCACGGACATAAACAAGGTCCATGTTGCCCCTCCAAATCATGACGTCAGAAACTACTCAACTAGGTTACCCGTGCGTCCCAAAGCAACTCACACTGCTTTGTGCACGTCAGTGCGCGAATCATTCGACCGCACATATAATATAACTATATTGAGACTGGTGCGTACATTTGGCAGGACCGAAGACTACCCCCTTAGGTAATAAATGTACGTAACAGTCGGCAGATGAGATTAGATCGTCAAATAGTGGTTGGTATTGGTAGTGTCAATAGTGGTGGTGGCATCTCAGGGTGTGTGCAACTCCCCTTATGTGGATTATGGTCTAGATCAACGCAACCATTGTTGTACATGTAGCCAACCTACAGTAGTGTCATCGCTCGTACTGCTCTACATACCTGGTGAACATTTTATTCCTGCGTTCCTGCAAAGTTCTGTCGTCATCGTGCCTTACCGATGTGCCGTTCCAGTAGGGGCCTACCCATGCTCCTTTCGTGGCCATATTACCGCTTGAAGGGATGCCGGTTACCGAAGCCTGCTGATCTGAGTGGTCCTGGAATATACTGTGCTGAAGAGTGAAGACTGCTGGGTTCCGGAGCTGACTTAGTGAAGCGAACTGGACACATAATTTTAACGCATCACCGTGCCAAAGGACATAATTGTTATTCTTGCTGTGGACAGTGCTGAGATAACACCGTAAAGAACATTGTTGACGGTTGCATTTTTCAAGTTTGTGGAGACCTGTGTGTGCTGTTTTCATCTATCATCATCTGTGTCTGAGGAGCTACGTGGAGGTACATCGCTGGATCATCAGTTACGTTATTGATTGTACATCTGTGTATGATTTGTGTATTTTATTTATTTAATTTTTTTATTCTTTTCTTTAAATTTTTTTCCCTCTTCCTTCACATTTTCCTTTTCTGTCTATCCATCTGGTACAAGTTATCGTACAGTCTGGTCTTCTTAGATTAGTGGGACATTTCTGTTGGGGTCGTGTTAGGTGAGCATAAGCAATAAGCTTTTTCGGTCAACGTCTCTTTCCTGAGGTATTCCGATTTGTTTTTGTTATTTTTCCTTCCTTTTGCTTTGTTCTTTTTCCTCGCTTTCTTTGTAAAATGTTAGTCTGTGTCTCTATAGGGTGTTAGGTAGTTACGTGGTATCTGTCATTCTGATTTACTGTCACTTGGGGTCATTATTATTATATCCATAGTAAATCAATGGATATGTTATAGTGTTATTATTGCTGAAATATTATTTAGTTTATTTTGATTGGTATGATTTAGTTAGTGGCTAGTTAAGGTGATAGCTCTCATCACTTCATTTCTAAGTGTAGTTGTTGTTTTAGTCTGCTGTGTTTAATGTTATATTTGTGAGTCAAGGGTTGACGGGTGGCGAGGTTAATTCTTCCTTTTTTACTTGTGGGAAAAGATTGGATTAGACTGATTTCTTTTAGGGTGTGGCTGCGTGTGTTTAGTGGTGGAGTCAGGCAGAAGGGTTTCCTGCGATTGCCCTACTTAACATTCCAAGCTCAGTTTTTGTTAGGCGTACTGGCGGAGTTTGTATTTACGTTATGTTGGACATTCAGTAATTCTATTGTTGTGTTTAAGTGGTGTAATCTCTCGTTCCTTCTTGCTATGGTGTAAATAGATTAACGGGTATCCCTTTTTTCGTTCGTTGTCAGTCACGCATTGTATATATCAGTCTATCCCTGCTCTTATCTTGTCTGTCATCTTATTCCTCGTGACTGATAGTTATCGTGGCATTTAGTGTGTGTCTTCTCATCTGTGGAGGGTTCATTTTTGCCATTTGTTAACATATTGAGCAGAACTGTAACACTGTTAGAGTACAGCACCAGGTTGGGTGCTAGTAAGATACCGTGGTGTAAAAGCTAACTTAGTGTTTAATTTTTGTGTCGGTGCCCCTTACAGTTGTGAGGTGATATAGCACCAAGAGGTATTATCAGCTAGTGGGATACAACTATCGACTATAGGAAGGGTATTCTCAGCTGTATCACAGAGACTAAGTGGTCGCAGTGACCAAACCTAGAGAATAAGGAGACATTAGCCAAGTGGCAGAGAAAGGTTATACTGAATTGAGGGGTGAAGTGGATCATATATACATTCATATGTTTGTACTTTGAGCAGTGATATTGTTATTTATATACCATTACTGCATACTTTGTAAGCAGAGAGTCATCTGTTGATATAAGTGAGGTGGTTTATAGTACATGTGATTGAGTAGTTGCATAGTAAGAATCTATAGCAAAAGGAGAAGAGGTATAGATAGTATTCAGTATCGTGAGTGTACATCATGGACTTAGAGGGTTTCATTCGCATATGTAAAGAATGTGGGTACACTGGGAAAGAACTGATGGATTTTGCCAAAGTAGAATTTCAGTCAGAGGAAAATCAAAAAGCTTTGGAGTAGAAGAACATTGAGAAGCAGAAGCAGGAAGAGAAGGAAAAGACTGAGAAGCAGAAGCAGGATGAGAAGGAAAAGATGAAGAAACAGAAGCAGAAAAGAGAGGCTCGCGCTGAAGAGTTAGAGCTCAAAAGAAGAGAGTTCGAAATTCAAGAAAAGATAATGAAAGAAGATAACGAGTGGAAACAGATAGAGTTCGAATTACAAGAAAAGAAGATGAAAGAGGATAGAGAGTTAGAATTAGAGAAGGAGAGAATGAGAGTAGCTCTAGAAGAGAAGAAGATTGATAAGGAAATACAATTAAAGAGATTAGAAGTGGGTGCGACTGGTCAGAACTCGACTCCGAGGGAGTCTCATCGTCCCTTTAGGCTGCGTCTTCCGAATTTTAATGACAAAATTGACAGTTTAGATTTTTTCCTTTAGAGGTTCAAGGCCGCATGCGTGGCCTGGAAGGCTAACAGAGACGAGTGTTTAATGAAGTCGCGCCAGTGAAGTTCGTGGAGGTCGTGTCATTGCGAGATAGTACGAAGATAGCGAGAGTTTCATACGCGAATAAATGGAGTGCGCGTGATGCAGTCAGGTGGAAGCACATGTCGTTGCTTCATAAGCACCTGCCGATAGTCTAGCAATAGCACGGTATCGGGTTCGCGTTCAGTAGGGTGTTTCGGTTAACGCTAACCGAACTGTAGAGTCTGATCCACGCCACCAGTACTATTCTGATAAAATATAAGTTGTTCTGTACAGCTTTACAATGTAGTAGCAGACGCTCTATCCAGGTTATAATGTTGTGGGAAGGACAGGAGCGGACTGTGTTGAACTGGTTACATGTGAGAGTGGGGAGCAAGTAATTGCAACCACGTTAGAGAGGTGTCTTATGTACTTTAAAGATCATGTTTATGCTATGCTATGCTTAGGAATTTCATGGATTATGGCGTCATAAAGGCAATTCACTATAGGTTTGAATTTAATATATGTCTAAACCTTGTGACAAATGACTGTTTGTTCTAGGAGAATATCAACTGCACTGTGTGCCTATGTAAGAGTTACTATTAGTGTATAGCACACTGGGTTATGGTGGACCAGGGGAGGACAGTCGTTGTCATTTTTCACGACTGCCAGAACCTTGGGTAACCTATTTCGTACTGATGTTGTTTTGTTTCGTCTGGATGGGTGGAGAGTGCAGTAATGACAATGGTAGGAAAGTACTTTGGCACTCTCGGTTCAGATGAGGAGATGCAGTTAGTAGCATATGGTCGTTCAAACTTCTACGGGGGTCGGGCGAAGCTTCCTCCGATGGAAGAAAACTACGTTTTCTTTCTTAAGGGGGGGAGGGGGGGGGGTGGTTGGATGTCACAGCGCTATTTTGCAGTGCATCTTAAGTATTGTCTTCGGCCAAAAGACAGCCGGGCGAGGCCGAGGTGAGCCGAACCGGTGGATCACTGTTACCGTCATTTTCGACGGTGAAAAAAACACCAACCTAATGTATGTTTGGTTTAATGTAATCAAAGAGAGATAAACGTTTATTATCTTTCGGTGACAAGTTTGACTGGTGATTATCTTCTCCTGTCTTATGTTGTCCTGTCTTAGGCATGTCTTAGAGTTGACACGTCTTAATTCTATTTATAGGATCATTCGGTGTATCTTTTGACAGCTAAACCCTCAAAAGGCTATGTTGGGTTCAGTGAGATTTCTTTTCTTGGTCATCGTGTTGGTCATGGTCTCTTGAAAACAGAAGACCACAACACTTCTAAGATACTAAACATCACTATTCCTAAGACTAAAAAACAGATCCGTAGTCTCTTGGGCCTTATAGAGTTCTATGGAAGATTCATTTCGAATCTTTCCTCTAGTACGGCACCACTCTCAACCCTATTGACGAAAGGGTCTCCTAATATGGTGCGTTGTTCTCAAGAATGCCAATCTTCATTGGATCAGATTAAGTCGTTATTTTCGTCTCCTCCTATTTTAAGACTACCTACAGCCGTTTGTCCTTCGTAGTGACGCCTCAGCAATAGGGATCGGGGCGGCACTGATGCAAGAGTATTCTGAGACTCTGCATCCTGTAATGTATGTCTCGAGAAAACTGAATGCGGCAGAAAGGAATTATTCTGTTCTAGACCGAAAATTGCTAGCTATGGTCTGGGCAATTCTTAAACTCCAAAGATTCCTTCTCGGCGCGCATTTTGTAGTAGAAACCGACCAAAAAGCTCTCACAGCTATGCAGAATAAGGATTTGAAGAGTTCGAGATCCACTCGATATGCTATTGCTCTTCAACCTTTTCATTTCACGGTACGAGCTATCCGTGGTTCGGATAATGTGATGGCAGACATATTGTCTCGATGCCCACATGAAGCTACGTAGCTCTTTTGTCTAGATCTACTATTACATATCAAAAGTTATGATCTATTCTTACTATAACATGCTTCTGTAACACTTGTTGTCACTTTGTCTAAACTCGTGGTTATGTATTGATTACTCGCTTTCTCTGTTACCGTCTGCGGTAAAACAGAGGAAGGCTTTGTTTCATATGAAATAAAGGTCGAAAAAATTAATGCGGCCACATTTATAGTTTAGATATATATTAAGTGTCTATGGTAAATTACAACATTCTAAGAAATGTACTCTTTGTATTGTTCTCAGCAAACCGGTGTGATATATTGGAACGTTGTATATCTACGATGACTTCTATAGACGTACTGATGTTCCTTGAGGATTTTGCTTACAAGACATCTCCGAAAGAGCATCGTCTTGGTCTTCTAACGTCTTCAGATATTGTTGTTAATGTTGTTTATGATTGACCATTTGAATTTATGCTTATATATGCATTATACGTCGTGTGATTCGATGTTGGTGTAATCTCTTAATGGAAATTGTCATTCACATTTATACACATTGATATGAATTTTTGTTGTAACATTGCCTGCACTTTTGAGTTAGTTGGTAACACCTCCCCGGATATTTACTTTGAGAAAATAGTTTCTCCTATCTAGTGAGATTTTTATTTCTTCTCACCAGACGCTCTACTGTGCGTCGATTGGATCTGACATTATGATGTTATTATTTTTGGTGATCCTTTCATCGGCGCATTACTCATGCGTTATGAGCTAAATGTACTTGGCTCATAGATGTATTTCAAAAAAAATGTGCCATTTTTTTCCCCGGGAGGTGTGGTAATGTTACCGTCATTTTCGACGGTGAAAAAAAACACCAACCTAATGTATGTTTGGTTTAATGTAATCAAAGAGAGATAAACGTTTATTATATTTAGGTGACAAGTTTGACTGGTGATTATCTTCTCCTGTCTTATGTTGTCCTGTCTTAGGCATGTCTTAGAGTTGACACGTCTTAATTCTATTTATAGGATCATTCGGTGTATCTATGTCACCCGTTTGGTCGGAAACGCCTGGTCTGGGTTTGCCTCTATCTGGTCCATGCTCTTTGGGCATGCACGGGGTCTTAGCGGCAAAAGCCGGGAGACCGATATTCAGAGAGTGCGTACCTGTGGCTTAGAACGGATGTCCCGATCCTTAGATTCCTCTCTGTCAAGTTTTCGATAGGGATTGGAAATTCTGGGAATGGCCGTTTGGCATTCTTCCGTCCCTGAGTGTTTTCTTTATGCAAGTGTTGGCTGTATTGTGTTACTTAAGAGTGTCAGGATTCTTTAAAAAGCTAACTGAAAACGCTATTCGATCTTTTCTCTCGTTTAGATCTTACAGGTACATGTATCGCTGATGGCGGCATAGCGAGCGAAGCTCATAAGAAGTTATTATACTGCACTCCAGTATGACTTCATATCTACAAGACTAGGTCTAGTTGACCTGTTACTCACATAAGCCTAGGAATCATCTTTATGGATCCGCAATGCAGGCGGAGTATGATTTGGCAGAAAATATATATTCAATCCCAGGAGCCTGTGTGAACTGAGAGTGACCTGTTTATCGAGGCCCGCGACCTGCGGCCTGATTTCGTTGTCACCATATCTATTCTTCACCAGAATGAAGTATCTGGCATGTGAGGCCAGTCTGAAGTCTTTTTGCTAATTGTAGGACAATGGCATTGACTTTGTTTATATAGATGATATCGCCCGTACTACGCAATATATTTGCTAGGGCTTACCTGACGGGGCTCAGTCAGGGGTTAGAGCTATTGCATAAAAAGTAAACATTGTTACAAGACATTGTTATATGTCTGGGATGTGATGTGTGAAGCTGACCTTTGTAACTACACATATTATGTACCCGATTGTATACTATTGACTGTTTCGTTCATCATCATCGTATTATCGTACGTCACAAATAAATAGTGTAAACGTCAGCAGCATTCCCTACTTCACTGACTTCTACTTGTGGTTGTGTGAGTTAACGTGAAGACGTCCAAGAGCCTATACGGAATTCGTGTTATCAGCACTGTTACCTACACCCTTACACCATCAACCACATTGTCATACAAGTATTACACGTCTGAATCTGCAGGAATACTGACATTATGTATGTGTCTACTAAACCCTGGCGACACCTCACGCTAGTGACCTAGATTCCTTGCTTCTACTTGGTACTGCCCAGGACAACATGACACGCTCAACGTACTACCATTCAAAACACAGAAAACAGTACGTTACATCAGTACATTTACACTGAGCAACCTTATACATCTCCAGTCTCCGTGCAATCCTACTTTACTTCTACTGTCAAACAGACTTCAACATCTGGTGGACCAGATTCGTGGGTTTTTGTCAACAACACGGATTTTCCTGCCCACATCTGGATTTATATATCCGGAAGGCAAGATTGACGTTTAGTTGTCAGCTACAAAGGACAGTAGGGAAAGAGGTCAACGTCTGCTGACGGACGTGATCATTTACGTAGGATACAGAATTGCTACATGGACCACAGCTGCTACAATAGTGCTACATAGACCACAGGTGCTGACCAAGTTGTTAACACTGTGACAATCGTCGAAGGTCATAAGTGTCAAAGTTCACGTCACAAGTTTACGTGCAAGCTCGGATTGTAAACATAGAACAGTTCAACCTGTTGTTTACTACTACAGTCTACAAACATTCTCAACTGAAGTCGAGTTTGGTTTGATAGCTTCACTTTTGGAGACTACTACACCCGTTGTCAAGTTACGGTGACCTTCAACGGTGGAACGTCTACTGGTGTTTACGAGTGTACTGCAATGAACTGCATCATTGTAGTTGTAGAGGATTAGGCTTAAAAGATAAGTGGCCTTGGTTTTCGTGTTAAACTTAGCCTTTATTTTGTATGCAAATAAGCTTTCCTCGTTACATTTATTATATGCATTCTATTGTTTACTTGTTCATTGTTTACTTGTTGAGTTAGTGTGTGTATTTTTTTTGGCGGGTTAAGGTTGGAGGGTCTTACAGTAAATATCCCACTTAACCGAGGGTACTGTAAGCGTTCTTTAGGATTGTGCATATTTCTCAGTGTAGAAATTGCAAGCGACGTTTGTTGCTAGTTATTTTTTTTTCTTAGCTGTGACGAGATGCGTTAGTGCTGTTTTCGTTATTTTTTCTCCGTACTTTAGTTTTTGATTCGTTTTGGTTTGTATTTGTCTGCCTGCTCTTTTCTATTTTTAATTTCTTTACACCCTTTTGTTTATACACTGTGTTGTCATTGTATTATTGTGAATTTTTCGCAGTTATCATTGTGATTTTTCACAACATTTGATTTAGTTTAGCTGTATTTTCTTTTGACCTCTGCGAATGTTTTCGTTTGTTTAGATGCTTGTCTTTGTTTAGTTAACGTGATATTGTTGATATACAGTCTTCATGTATACTTGATCACGTACGTGTATTTATATGATGCAAATTATATACTGAGCTGATTACTGTTGACTTTATAAATAAGATAATTGTACTTAGTCTTTATAAAATACTCATTTCCCACTGAGATTGGGATAACTTGTGTTGCTATTTCAGATATATTGACAGCACATTTGTAGACAGGATGTCTACATTAGATGTCTTCATCCAGCAAGGGTGGGCCCTTGGAAAAACTGAGGAGAAATTTGAGGAATTTGCGCTTGCTCAATATACCAAAGCACAAAAGGCTGAAGATAAAAAGATGCAAGCACAGCTTGAAGCTGAAGGAAGGAAGAATCAAGCTAAGCTAGACAGAGAATTTGAAGAGAAAAAGATTCAAGCACAGCTTGAAGAGAAAAAGATTCAAGCACAGCTTGAAGAGAAAAAGATTCAAGCACAGCTTGAAGCTGAAGAAAGGAAGATTCAGCAAGACAGAGAATTTGAAGAGAAAAAACATCAAAGAGAAGCTGAAGAAATGAAGATTCAGCAAGACAGAGAATTTGAAGAGAAAAAGCATCAAAGAGAACATGAAGAAAGACTCATGGCTTTGGAGATAGAGAAACTGAAAGTGACTAAAATAAATAGTTCTCAAGCGACTTCTTCGAGCACAAAAACTCGTGATTATAAGTTCAAACTTCCTCATTTTAATCCTGCAAAAGATGACATAACGTTCTATCTAGATAGACTAGAACTTAATTGTGTAACATATAATGTAGATAAGGCACAATATGTTAGACAACTGTTGAATTCACTTACAGGTGAACCATTAAATATTATAATGGCAATAGAAGAACATGATAGAACTAATTATGAAGTTGTCAGAGCAGCCTTATTGAAACGATATCAGCTTAAAGAAGATGATTACCGTCTTCGTTTTAAGACTATGTTACCAGAATCTGGTGTAAAGTTCTCGGACTTTATAGGAAAGATACGCCTTACTTTCACTAGATGGATAGAATTGTCTATGACTGAACATACTTATGAGGCACTTATGGACTTGTTGCTTAGAGACAAAGTAATGTCGTCTGTTAATGAGTCTTTTCTTGCCTTTATACACGAACGTAAACCTAGGGACTTAAAAGAAATGGAACAATATTGTTGCCAATATGTCACTGCTCATCCACAACAAACAATGAGCAGCAGTAAGATTAAAGAAGGTTTACCAGTGGCTTCTGCGACTCCATACAATTCTAATTTCGGAGGTAAAGTTAAAGGTACTCAGCGCAACTTCGATAAGAAAAGTAAGCGTAACTTTGGTCAAGATCAAAGTGATTCATGCCAAAGAGGCTCGTCTTCTAGGAATTGGAGGCAATCTGATAGCCCTCTGTTGCGTACTTTTTACATAGTGGGCAGTCTATGGTCCTGCCAGAGTACGCACCAGTCGTGATATAGTTATATTATTTGTGCGTTCGATTTATTCACGCACGGGCGTGCACTATGCAGAGTGTGAGTGGCTCTTGGCGCACGGGTTACCTAGTTTAGGGAGATGACGTCAGGATTTTGGAAAGGGCAAGTCGGACTTACTGTCCGTGTGTTGATTTTATTCTGTACAATTCTGTGGAAGAATTGTTTATGATGGATTGTTTGGTCTTCCGGTAGAAGCCAACATCCAGTTCTATACGTAAGTTGTTTTGAGTCCTCATTTTATTATATATTGATGTTTAAGTGAAATGGCTACTCATCACTGGAGTCTAGCGGGAATCCATATTTGCTGGGTTCCTAGAATGGAACAGTAGAGGTCTTAGCCTCACTTAGATCGAGCGTAGTGGAAATTCCTACGAGCGAAGAATGTATTTGAACATATTTTGAACATTATATTTCGTAATGCCAACGTCAAAGTCTTGGCATATAGTAAAGAGGTTAGCCAAAGGAAGTCTCTAACCTATTTGTATTTTTTATGTATAATTACATGGATCTTATTAACTGTGTGAAGTATTGAAACAAGGAAGTCTTGGATTAAGACAAGTTACTGTACGGAAACGTCATTCATCAGTATGAAGCTGTTTACTATGGCAGATGTCCTTGAAGAAGGTCAACGGACATTGCTTTAACGTCTCACTGATAGTAACATTTAGTGAACTACAATCACTTGGGTAGAAAAGAACTTGGTTTGTAATGGATCTGCAGAGGATCTATAATTATTATCAGAAACCGTACATTGTATTACTACCATGCATAATTGTTAATCGTCCACGTCAAACGATGTATCGTCCTATTTGAACGTCTTCTGTACCACGTCAATAAATTATATGAACTTTTACCAACGAGTTGAGTATAGCCCAGTATTGGCCAATTTGCCTGCCACTCGTTGGAGTTTGTTGAATAGCTCTTTGTCATTTTTATGGATCATTCGTGTAACGATGCTAGTACCCTGATACACCTACCACTAGCTAACACCAGTAACCTAAAAAGAGCTCAACAGTATTTGGCGGCTACAGTGTGATTTGGAATATCAAGTTTCAAAGAAGGGACCGTGCTCAATATTTCTTCAAAACAATCGTTCGACAGAAAGACCAGTGTCTTCATCATGAAATCAAATAACGGTTACCAGAAGGTCAAGGTCAACAGTGAACCTCAACATCAAGTTCTACAGTGAATGACTACGTTGGACCTCATCTGTTAGTCCTCATTATCGTACGAACATTATTCAAGTACTCAAGAAAAAGTATTTCGAATTCTCAAACGTACATCTACGGAGACGAGGCATATTTTTTTTGTCAGCCGAGATAAGTATAAACGTGGTATCGTTTTACACTGTATTGCGTTTGGCTGTGCCTATTCTCTATATATGTCCACTAATATTTTATTAATGTTTTATGTTCCATGTTCTATGTTCATCGCGGGAGGATGGGTAGGCGACTTATGACGGGTATATACCAGTTTCATCACAGGTCCGTCTTAAGTGTTCTTTAGGAATTTATTTGCAGAATTCCCTCAGTGGAATGTTCCTACACGTGAGTGTAGAAGGATTCTAGGTCCACTGTGTCTGGTGGTCTGTGACACCTATCTGTTTAGCTGTTCCGTCAAGTTTTTAATTGTTGTTTTCGTAGTTATTTTTATTCGTACCTTGGTTTTATGATGTATCTTGTTTGTGATTATTGTCCATTCTCACCTAACTATCGTTGAGTTTTTTTTACAAAACCTATGTTTATACACTGTCTTGTCAATTGTCTTGTTTAATTATCTTATCGCAGTTATCATCGTAATTCTTTACGATATCCTATTTTAGTTTCACATTTTTATTATTTGTTTGATTTCTGCGATTGTTTTCACTTGTCTTTGATTATTTCGTCTTGTCAGTATTGTTTCTATTGTCTATCACATTGTTGCTTTCATAACATTTCATTGCATAAATTACTTTATTGATTATTAATATATTTGACCATTATATGATAATAATTTACCGTTCTAGGACAGGAACGAAGGCCACTTGGTATAGTAACAAGGATAATTAATCTACATTAATTAATTATCATTTTTAGAAAGTAAGAGTATTGTGACTACTTATAAAGCATAATGTATTCACTAGATTATTTCATTAAACAAGCGAAAGCTCTTCAGATACCTCCTGAAGAGGTAAGACAATTCGCTATGTCGGAATATAAAGAATCTCAAAGGTTGGAAGCTCAAAGATTAGAAGCTGAAAAATTAAGATTAGAAAATTTACAATTTGAAGCTCAAGAAAATGAGAAAAAAATGAGATTAGCCGCTGAATTAGAAGAGAAACGATTTCAGCGTGAGGCAGAACAGAAAAGATTGGAGGCTGAAGAAAAATTTAAAATTGAAATGGAAAATAAGCAAAGAGATGTTGCAGAAAAAGAAAGGCTACTTAAAATTGAAATGGAAAATAAGCAAAGAGAAATGGAAAATAAGCAAAGAGAAATGGAACATAAGCAAAGAGAAATGGAAGAGAGGAAATTTATAGCTCAGGAAAATACAAAGAAATTTCAGCTTGAAGCTGAGGAAAATAAAAGGAAACGACAGCATGATCTGAAATTAGCAGAGGCAGAATATGATAGAATTAGATTAACTCAGGAAGCTAATTCTCAGAGAACTTTCGAAGGCCAATCTTCATCTAGACATGATAATTTTAAGGAAGTTCACCTAAAATTACCTAAATTTAATCCCCCGTCTGACGACGTAATATTCTTTTTAGATAGATTTGAGGCCACTTGTAGGTCTTATAATGTGGATAAAGCACTATATTGTACATATTTATCCAGATTACTCACAGGGGATGCTTTGGCAGTTTATCATACTATCAGTACTAATGAGAAAAATGATTATGAAGCACTTAGAGCTGCACTTCTTAGGAAATACCAAATGACGGAAAATGAATACAGATTGCGTTTTCGAACGTTGCTACCGCAATCAGGAAAGAACTTTAGTGATTTTCTTTCCCAAATACGGCTAACCTTGGAAAGATGGATCGAATTGTCCAAGATAGAAAAGTCGTATGAAGGTCTTTTCGATTTACTACTGCGCGATAAGGTGCTATCGTCAGTAAATCCAGCATTTCTTGCATTTTTGCACGAACGGAAACCTTTGTCTATGAAAGATCTAGAAGAACATTCTAAAAATTTTTGCACTGCTCACCCATCCATGGATCTAAGTAATGCACAGATTAAAAGTGAATTGCCCGTCGCTTTTGCTATGCAACAAAATAATTTTCCGCGCCATCGTTCATTGAGTAACGACAGATACTTCAATAAGGGAAATAATGACAATTTCAACAATGGTAATTTTTATAAGGGGAAGCAATTTCAACAATCTGCTCCATTTAATGTTTCCTGGAACCAATCTCATAGATCGCGAGATTTTGGTAACAATAATTTTAAATATAATCAAGGAGATTATAATAAACAAAACTGGCGATCAAAATCTCAGGTTCCACAAAATAGACAGAGTTCTTGGAATAAATCATTTAGCCAAAATCACAACATTAATTACAATAATTGGCGTACTCATCCAGATTTTAACTCAAGCAGAAATGGTAATTATAGCAATATTAATGCCAATAATCAGAATCGATCGCGACGAAGAGATAGATCTCTGAGCAGACCTTGTCATCAGTCTAATGTTGCATTACTTGAGGCACAAACTAACAAAGATCAGGACAAAAATGTTAATCCACATAATGCAATGTCTTGTATTGATCTTGAGCAGGTAAAGGCTTGTCAAGAATGCTCTACGCTATTCCAGCCCAAGGCGATCACGACGCTCCGTTGCGGACATGTGTTGCCCAGTCTACCAGCGGCGTGTACGGCCACGTCAGCTACTCACTTTGGAACAGGAAACCTTAAATTACATAGGGGTTTTTTAAATTCTATTCCATGCTCTGTTCTTTTTGATTCAGGCTGTTCCACGATCGGCGTCAGAAACTCTTTGGTCGACCCTGCCTGTGCAACTGGAGAGACCATCCAATGTGTCACTTTTGGTGGGACAGTGGAAACATTTCCCACAGCCATTATTGATTTAAAAACACCTTTCTTTTCAGGAAAGATCCACGTATGCCTTCTTCGAAATCCAGTTGGCGATGTGATTTTGGGTCGAATACACGGTATAAAAGAGTGTACCCCACGGCAGATTGCTGCTTGGGAAAAACAACATATAATGATACCCGTGCATTTACGACAATACCCAGATTTGTTTTACATGCACATACTGCTAACTTGCTATGTAATGCTAAGGTATTGGAATCTGGCATTGATAATGACTCCATTGTTCATTACGCCACTGTTGCTAGTTCGTTACAACCTTTGCGACATGATCAGCAGGCAACTGATAGTAAGAAAAAGGTTAAGTTTCAGAAAAAAGGAAACAATGTCCCTAATAAAAATAAGGGTCGTAACTTAGATAAGACAAGTAAAACCAATAAGGTTGTCGACAAAGTTGCCACTTTGTCCAGCTGGCAGGTGTCTACGACATGCCGTACATCTACTTTGCCTAGTGTAAGTTGTCATACCCCGGTGAAAAATTATGATACATCTAATAACAAGAATTATTTTACAGGCAAAAGTAATAAATATTATAATTTACCCCAAAGGACTAAGGTTACTCATCAACCTTACTCCCACTCGTGTGACAACGTCACCACATATATTGGTAGAGGTGCATCTTCTCGCACCATCCTTGTGCAAAATCTGCCACAGCGAACTAGTTGGCAAGCACTAGGAGATTTTCTCAACCACACGGCGGACGTTAAGTTTGTACGTATATTGCCACATACCAAGAACAGGTATGGTGACGCCGTGGTTACATTTAGAACCAATAAAGATGCTCGCATGGCTATCGAGCGGGACAATGATGTGTATTTCCACCACCATTCTCTCCGATTACAATTGGTTCCCGATTCTGCGTCACGCAGATATTAACTTACTGATAGTGGATTTTGATATCACATTCTTTGATGACTCAGCCTATGCAGTCATCATCTCTTTTCTTTACTAATCATCGTTTCTTTTCTTTTCTAGAGATCATTTCTTTCTCGACACCACGTGGCCTATTCCAATGGAATTTTATGCCATTTGGATTAGTAAATGCGCCAGCTACCTTTGTACGCATGATGCGCCGCGTATTGTCTCATCGTCCTGATGTCATTACTTACATAGATGACATCTGTCTTTTTAGTAACTCATGGGATGAACATATTCAGGGATTAAAAGCTTTACTTTCTACTTTACGGGATTATCACTTAACAGCGAAACCTTCAAAGGCATTTGTCGGTTTTCATGATATCTCCTTTCTGGGTCATCGTATAGGTCATGGTTTGATGTATACAGAGGACAGTAATGTCTCTAAGATTTTAAACATCTCAGCACCTAAGACAAAAAAACAAGTCAGATCTCTTTTAGGACTAATACAGTTCTATTCTAAGTTCATTCCTCATTTGTCGACTATAACTGCTCCTTTTTCTTCTTTGCTGAGAAAAGGGACAGCTAACATGATACACTGGTCTAACGAACATCAAATCGCGTTAGATTCTATTAAAATTTTTTTTTTCAAATGCTCCTGTTTTAAAGTTGCCTAACAAAGATCTCACCTTTATTCTTCGTAGTGACGCATCTTCTTACGTCATTGCTGCAGTGTTGATGCAAGAATATACAGGCACCTTGTTTCCAGTCATGTATGTTTCGAGAAAATTGACGACGAGCGAAATGAAATACTCCGTCCTCGACAAAGAATTACTCGCTTTAGTATGGGCGATCACGAAACTGGAACGATATTTATTGGGCTCACACTTTGTAGTGGAAACAGATCAAAAAGCTCTCACTGCACTGAACACTAAGGACGTTAAATCTTCAAAGTCCACAAGATATGCGATAGCTCTCCAGCCATATAGCTTTGAAATTCGTTCAATTCCTGGAGTGAAAAATGTGTTTGCTGACTGTTTGTCAAGATGCCCCAGCGAACTTGTCGAACCTAAACCACTTCCGGATGGTGAAACGTCCTCACAGATAATCAATCAGATATAATATGAGGAACTTTGAACGGTATCATTCGTTGAACCTCTATACATGCTTTGTATGGAACTGAATTATTCGTACCAGCATAATTCCCAGGATATACTTAATTTTATGGATTATAACATAACTTCTTGTGCAGTAACATTTTTATTAGTATGGAAACATTGTTGATAGTGATATATAGATAGTCAATATTCTTATGGAACATATTATACTACATCTTGTGTTAGAGAATATCTTTTCATCGTGTATGGAACATTAAGAACATATTCTCGTCGATTACTAACTAGTCTTAGTGGAACAGTAACACTGAGTAAAATTTGCTATTACTTATATAAATTAGTAATTAGTGATTTATTTGTAATTAAGAACCATATTAATTAGAAGTAATCAATTTAAGCTACTAAGTAATTGTAGAGTGCACATTAACTAACTTTAATAGTTGTAAGTGTCTCGTTGTACTTATATTTACTTCTCATGGTACATGATCTTTCAATTTTTAGATAACTAGTCCACCTTACTAATGTTAGAAACATTAAGGGTGTTGCTTTCTTGACGTGTTTAATTATTTGTTTCACTTTGCATGTTTTATTTTCATTTTTCTGTTTTTTTTATTCCCTTGTCATTGATTACCATCATCGTTGTTTTTCATTTTCATTGGAAATCATATGTTTCTGGTTTTTTGAAAATTGAGTTGAATGTTTTTATCATCCTTTTGGTTCTCTTTTCCAACTTTCTTTTACTTTGAATTTCACCACATCGTTCCAAAGTAGGTCGATTGTGGATGTGTGCTTTAATGCATACTTTCATTTAGTTATATTGATTTCCATTTAATATTCTTTTTCTTAATATTGTATAACATTATGACTTTGATTTATGTTCTTAGATGTCGATGTAGTTTTGACTCACCTCTCTTGGATACTTAGTTTTAAATAAAAAATTAATAGAATTAATTTTTTTTAAGGGCCGGTCATAAGGAAGCTGTTGCGTACTTTTTACATAGTGGGCAGTCTATGGTCCTGCCAGAGTACGCACCAGTCGTGATATAGTTATATTATTTGTGCGTTCGATTTATTCACGCACGGGCGTGCACTATGCAGAGTGTGAGTGGCTCTTGGCGCACGGGTTACCTAGTTTAGGGAGATGACGTCAGGATTTTGGAAAGGGCAAGTCGGACTTACTGTCCGTGTGTTGATTTTATTCTGTACAATTCTGTGGAAGAATTGTTTATGAAGGATTGTTTGGTCTTCCGGTAGAAGCCAATATCCAGTTCTATACGTAAGTTGTTTTGAGCCCTCATTTTATTATATATTGATGTTTAAGTGAAATGGCTACTCATCACTGGAGTCTAGCGGGAATCCATATTTGCTGGGTTCCTAGAATGGAACAGTAGAGATCTTAGCCTCACTTAGATCGAGCGTAGTGGAAATTCCTACGAGCGAAAAATGTATTTGAACGTATTTTGAACATTATATTTCGTAATGCCAACGTCAAGGTCTTGGCATATAGTAGAGAGGTTAGCCAAAGGAAGTCTCTAACCTATTTGTATTTTTTATGTATAATTACATGGATCTTATTAACTGTGTGAAGTATTGAAACAAGGAAGTCTTGGATTAAGACAAGTTACTGTACGGAAACGTCATTCATCAGTATGAAGCTGTTTACTATGGCAGATGTCCTTGAAGAAGGTCAACGGACATTGCTTTAACGTCTCACTGATAGTAACATTTAGTGAACCACAATCACTTGGGTAGAAAAGAACTTGGTTTGTAATGGATCTGCAGAGGATCTATAATTATTATCAGAAACCGTACATTGTATTACTACCATGCATAATTGTTAATCGTCCACGTCAAACGATGTATCGTCCTATTTGAACGTCTTCTGTGCCACGTCAATAAATTATATGAACTTTTACCAACGAGTTGAAGAAAGCCCAGTATTGGCCCATTTGCCTGCCACTCGTTGGAGTTTGTTGAATAGCTCTTTGTCATTTTTATGGATCATTCGCGTAACGATGCTAGTACCCTGATACACCTACCACTAGCTAACACCAGTAACCTAAAAAGAGCTCAACACCCTCATAATTATGCTTCCAACAAATTTGGTAACTTTAAAAGGGGTAGCCACAATAAAAACTATCCTCGCCATAATTCTTTAATAAGACAGCAGTATGAATCTGATAGATATTGTCATCAAGGTGTAAATCACAATTATGAAAACTGCGGTTCAAACCAAAATAATAATAGCAATAGGGGTAATTACCATAATCTCAAAGGAAATAGTAATCGAGGTAGATGGCAGCATAATAATAACAGATCATGTCATCATACTAACTGTGCTGAAAAAGAGTCACATGGAGTTAGTAATGAACAAAATAATAGTAAACCTAGCGCTAGTGCTAGTTCTTATTCTGCCTTTGATTTTGGGAGAGCATCTCAATGCCCTCAGTGCACCACTTTATTTGAACCTACTACTATATCCACCTTGAGTTGCGGTCATCCTCTGCCCGCTCTTCCTGCCGCAGCGGCGCATGACGGGAGAGGATCTCTTATTCTACATAGGGGTCTAATGAATGGTGATCCAGTCTCAGTTCTCTTTGATTCTGGATGTACCACTATTGGGGTTAGACAATCTCTGGTAGATATTTCATGTGCCACTGGAAGAGTAATCAAATGTGTAACATTTGGTGACACAGTGGAAAAATACTCTACCGCTATCATTCGTATAGCTACTCCCTTCTTTACGGGAGAGGTCCAAGCGTGTCTGCTTCCGAATCCTATTGCGGATCTTATCGTCGGGCGTATACACGGCATTAAAGAGTGTACCCCGCAGCAGATTATTGCTTTGGAAGAAAATAACTTAGAAGCTGCTAATGCAGTTGTCACGAGAGCTCAGGCTCAGAATATGCCTCAGACTACATCGACCGAAGGTGTTGAGGTACGTGATCAAAATGATCATGATGTCATTTCACGTGACTCTTTTATCAAAAGTCAACAGGAAGACATTTCGTTAAAAAATTCTTCGTTCCGGCAAAAAAAGGTGACCCAAATAAGAACACAAATCACAAATCTTAGATCACTATGAAGAATGGCGTACTAGTGCGTATGGTACAACACTCTGACATGTCTATACATTCACAAATTCTTGTTCCGAAAGACATGAGAGTTAGAATACTGCAACATGCTCACGACTCCCAATGCGCTGGTCATATGGGATTTTCACGTACGAAGTCGAGAGTTCTTGCGGCTTTCTTTTGGCCATTCGTCAACAGAGACATCCGTCTTTATTGCCGCTCGTGTAGAGTTTGTCAAGAAGTGAAATCGAAAGGTCCTCGCCATGCAGCACCTATCCAGGCTGCGGACATTCCTATCCGTCCATTTCAGAAAATGGCGATATATATCATTGGTCCTTTCAAAATAAAATCAGCCAGAGGACATCAATTTATTCTTACATGTGTTGACATGTGTATTCGATGGCCAGAGGCCATACCTCTGAAGAGCATTTCGACTGCCGATATTGCATACGCTCTTTTGCTGATATTTACGCGGTTGGGATTCCCTAGGGAAATCTTGTCAGACCATGGAACCCAACTGATATCTGAGACTATGTCGCAAGTGATGTCTACTCTTAATATCAAGAGATCACTGAGTAATATTTATCATCCTATGTCTAATGGACTAGTCGAACGTCTCAATAGAACTCTCAAAAATTTACTTGGGAAGATAACTGAGGATCATCCTCAAGATTGGGACAGAGTCTTACCCGCTGCTCTCTTTGCTTATAGAGAGGTTCCTAATGAACATACCGGGTTTTCTTCTTTCGAGCTCGTCTTTGGCGCTCGTCCGCGAGGCCCAATGTCCTTGCTTCACGATTTGATAGCTGCCGATGATATTAGTGATGACACACAATCTTCTTATGAGTATGTCAGTGCTCTCAGGCAGAAAATTATTGAAGCTTGCAAATTAGCAACTTCCGCATCTGAATTTGCTAAAGCAAAGGCAAGACAGTTTGGAAATAAAAATAGATGCCTACGTCAACTTTCTCCTGGGGACAAAGCATTTGTATTACTTCCTACAAGGGAAAATAGACTTCTTATTGGTTGGAAAGGTCCTTTTGAGATTGTGTCTAAAATTTCTGATGTCGACTATGTCGTCGATATTGACGGAAAGCATAAAACCTTTCACATAAATATGCTTACAGAATTTTATGAACGTCCAGAGTACTTACAACCTATCTTTCAAGCGACGGACGACGCTACGGTCGCTCGTGGCCATTACTCATCGCTGTCTGTCATACAGGATGAGGAATCTACTTTCTCTGATGTTAATCTTCCTCTTCCGATGATTCCACTTCATTCTACGGAATCATGGAAGTATGTTTCAATTTCACCTAATTTGTCAACTATGGAACAGTCACAAATCTCTTCCATGTTACAAGAATTTCAGGATGATCTCACGGACATTCCTGGACACACTACAGTCATTGAACATGACATTGTATTGACTGACCATACTCCTATCAGGGTCAGACCTTATCCTATTCCTATCCACTTCCAATCTCAAGTCGAGAAAGAGTTGGATGAAATGATAAATTTAGGAATAATTGAACCATCCAATTCGGCATACTCGTCGTCTATGGTTATTGTCCGAAAGAAAGACAATAACGTACGCATTTGCGTCGATTACCGTAAACTAAATCAAGTAACGAAGTTCGATGCAGAACCTATGCCTCTGTTGGATGAGTTACTTACTACACTTTCCAATTCTCGTTTCTTCACAAAGCTGGACTTGTCCAAAGGATACTGGCAAGTTCCTTTAACCGAACGAGCCGAACCTTTCACTGCTTTCTCCACATCTAGGGGTCTGTTCCAATGGAACTTTATGGATTTTGGCCTTATGAATGCCCCAGCTACATTTGTACGCATGATGCGTTGAATACTGGGATATCGGTCTGATGTGAATGCATACTTAGACGATATCTGTCTTTTTAGCAAGTCTTGGGAAGATCACTATCTGGGATTAGATGAACTGTTGTCTACTCTACGTGAGTATAATTTGACAGCTAAACCCTCAAAAGGCTATGTTGGGTTCAGTGAGATTTCTTTTCTTGGTCATCGTGTTGGTCATGGTCTCTTGAAAACAGAAGACCACAACACTTCTAAGATACTAAACATCACTATTCCTAAGACTAAAAAACAGATCCGTAGTCTCTTGGGCCTTATAGAGTTCTATGGAAGATTCATTTCGAATCTTTCCTCTAGTACGGCACCACTCTCAACCCTATTGACGAAAGGGTCTCCTAATATGGTGCGTTGTTCTCAAGAATGCCAATCTTCATTGGATCAGATTAAGTCGTTATTTTCGTCTCCTCCTATTTTAAGACTACCTACAGCCGATAGGACGTTTGTCCTTCGTAGTGACGCCTCAGCAATAGGGATCGGGGCGGCACTGATGCAAGAGTATTCTGAGACTCTGCATCCTGTAATGTATGTCTCGAGAAAACTGAATGCGGCAGAAAGGAATTATTCTGTTCTAGACCGAAAATTGCTAGCTATGGTCTGGGCAATTCTTAAACTCCAAAGATTCCTTCTCGGCGCGCATTTTGTAGTAGAAACCGACCAAAAAGCTCTCACAGCTATGCAGAATAAGGATTTGAAGAGTTCGAGATCCACTCGATATGCTATTGCTCTTCAACCTTTTCATTTCACGGTACGAGCTATCCGTGGTTCGGATAATGTGATGGCAGACATATTGTCTCGATGCCCACATGAAGCTACGTAGCTCTTTTGTCTAGATCTACTATTACATATCAAAAGTTATGATCTATTCTTACTATAACATGCTTCTGTAACACTTGTTGTCACTTTGTCTAAACTCGTGGTTATGTATTGATTACTCGCTTTCTCTGTTACCGTCTGCGGTAAAACAGAGGAAGGCTTTGTTTCATATGAAATAAAGGTCGAAAAAATTAATGCGGCCACATTTATAGTTTAGATATATATTAAGTGTCTATGGTAAATTACAACATTCTAAGAAATGTATTATTTGTATTGTTCTCAGCAAACCGGTGTGATATGTTGGAACGTTGTATATCTACGATGACTTCTATAGACGTACTGATGTTCCTTGAGGATTTTGCTTACAAGACATCTCCGAAAGAGCATCGTCTTGGTCTTCTAACGTCTTCAGATATTGTTGTTAATGTTGTTTATGATTGACCATTTGAATTTATGCTTATATATGCATTATACGTCGTGTGATTCGATGTTGGTGTAATCTCTTAATGGAAATTGTCATTCACATTTATACACATTGATATGAATTTTTGTTGTAACATTGCCTGCACTTTTGAGTTAGTTGGTAACACCTCCCCGGATATTTACTTTGAGAAAATAGTTTCTCCTATCTAGTGAGATTTTTATTTCTTCTCACCAGACGCTCTACTGTGCGTCGATTGGATCTGACATTATGATGTTATTATTTTTGGTGATCCTTTCATCGGCGCATTACTCATGCGTTATGAGCTAAATGTACTTGGCTCATAGATGTATTTCAAAAAAAATGTGCCATTTTTTTCCCCGGGAGGTGTGGTAATGTTACCGTCATTTTCGACGGTGAAAAAAACACCAACCTAATGTATGTTTGGTTTAATGTAATCAAAGAGAGATAAACGTTTATTATATTTAGGTGACAAGTTTGACTGGTGATTATCTTCTCCTGTCTTATGTTGTCCTGTCTTAGGCATGTCTTAGAGTTGACACGTCTTAATTCTATTTATAGGATCATTCGGTGTATCTATGTCACCCGTTTGGTCGGAAACGCCTGGTCTGGGTTTGCCTCTATCTGGTCCATGCTCTTTGGGCATGCACGGGGTCTTAGCGGCAAAAGCCGGGAGACCGATATTCAGAGAGTGCGTACCTGTGGCTTAGAACGGATGTCCCGATCCTTAGATTCCTCTCTGTCAAGTTTTCGATAGGGATTGGAAATTCTGGGAATGGCCGTTTGGCATTCTTCCGTCCCTGAGTGTTTTCTTTATGCAAGTGTTGGCTGTATTGTGTTACTTAAGAGTGTCAGGATTCTTTAAAAAGCTAACTGAAAACGCTATTCGATCTTTTCCTCTCGTTTAGATCTTACAGGTACATGTATCGCTGATGGCGGCATAGCGAGCGAAGCTCATAAGAAGTTATTATACTGCACTCCAGTATGACTTCATATCTACAAGACTAGGTCTAGTTGACCTGTTACTCACATAAGCCTAGGAATCATCTTTATGGATCCGCAATGCAGGCGGAGTATGATCTGGCAGAAAATATATATTCAATCTCAGCAGCCTGTGTGAACTGAGAGTGACCTGTTTATCGAGGCCCGCGACCTGCGGCCTAATTTCGTTGTCACCATATCTATTCTTCACCAGAATGAAGTATCTGGCATGTGAGGCCAGTCTGAAGTCTTTTTGCTAATTGTAGGACAATGGCATTGACTTTGTTTATATAGATGATATCGCCCGTACTACGCAATATATTTGCTAGGGCTTACCTGACGGGGCTCAGTCAGGGGTTAGAGCTATTGCATAAAAAGTAAACATTGTTACAAGACATTGTTATATGTCTGGGATGTGATGTGTGAAGCTGACCTTTGTAACTACACATATTATGTACCCGATTGTATACTATTGACTGTTTCGTTCATCATCATCGTATTATCGTACGTCACAAATAAATAGTGTAAACGTCAGCAGCATTCCCTACTTCACTGACTTCTACTTGTGGTTGTGTGAGTTAATGTGAAGACGTCCAAGAGCCTATACGGCCTTTGTGTTATCAGCACTGTTACCTACACACTTACACCATCAACCACATTGTCATACAAGTATTACACGTCTGAATCTGCAGGAATACTGACATTATGTATGTGTCTACTAAACCCTGGCGACACCTCACACTAGTGACCTAGATTCCTTGCTTCTACTTGGTACTGCCCAGGACAACATGACACGCTCAACGTACTACCATTCAAAACACAGAAAACAGTACGTTACATCAGTACATTTACACTGAGCAACCTTATACATCTCCAGTCTCCGTGCAATCCTACTTTACTTCTACTGTCAAACAGACTTCAGCAATCACGTGACTACCGGAAGTCGGCAAATAAGGCGCACATTTGGGCAGTCAGAAACTAGCCTCGTCCCGAGAGGACGCATATTTCCCTTTGCCAGCAAGTTTGCTGTGTAGTTCAGGTTATGAACTAGTAACTGAGTGCTTGCCATATTTCGGTTCTTATGGATAATTACGTTGTGATGTGGTGTCTAGTTGGTATTATCTACAGGCCGTAGTTTAATAAGTTATCAATGATTTGAGTGTAACATTGTCACAGTTTTGCCGCTCAAGGTGAGCGATATTCATTGCAGTGTTTTCAGTGTAAGTCGTACTGTCGTGTATGATACTGATATATTAAGCTGCTAAGGCAAGTGTACTATGGTATTTCATTATTGTATTTGATGCGTTTATTGGCCGTGTGAGGCCTTGTTGTAGTGTGCATATTAATAAAGGGAAGTTGCTGTTAAAGGTGTTCATTTCTATTGTCAGCCATTGTGGTGTGGTATACTCTTGGAAGAACGTGCCTTTAGTTATTATTACAAATCCACACTGCAGTGGTGTAAGTGGAGTGTTCTCCACAATAATTGTTTCTTGACAGCTAGCTGCTGTATCCGGTTCTTTTGTGAGCCTAAAGGCCGTGGTGCCAATATTTTATAGTATACAAGGCTAGTAGTTTCTATGCACACAAATATATAGAGGTTGTAGCAAAGCATTGTGTCTTCGTGTTTTCCACTTTTCTCGGCAGTGTGTTCTGGTGTTGATAAACAGTAGTAGAGAACTGTTTACTGTTGACCTGCTCGCGGCATTTGACCTAGTTTGGATATACGGCACAGTGAAAGGTTAGCGTTGTCAATAAAGCTGATATTTGACATTTATTGTGTTCGATCGTGGCGATGAAAAGTTCACTTTTATTCTAGGCTGTTCGATTACACTAGTCAACAAATTTTCAAAAGTTATCTGTACCAGAAATTAAATATGCCATTTCTTATTGATTTTGACATGCTGATTTAAAATATTATAATGAAATTCACCAATTGGCTCTGGTTTTTTTTAAATGATGAATTTACATTACAGTAATACAAATAATGTATGCTTGTTTAATTCTCTGGGGTGAACAGCTAGTCTTTCTACTTTAGCATTATAAAAATTGTGGTTACATACTCAATTAATTGATATTTCAACATAAAATGATAGAAAAAATAAAAACATTATTTAAAGTTCACATATCATGTTTTAAAAAGGCACATTTGAACCCATTCCGTCATTATTCAGTCGCTGTTCGAGCTCTCTTTGCTTGCTTCTTGTAGTCAATCGATGAGGTGTCTCTTGTCACAGTCCAACAGTAATCAGCAAGCATTTAAGGGCTCCAATTGCCTTGATACCTTGTCTCCATAGCAGAAATCGTTCACCATGCTCATCACTGACCGCTCCACAGTTTAACGTAAAAAAATCCAGATGAGAATCCAGAAATGAATTTTCAAAGACATGTTGCAGCCAAGACTCTTATACTTCAGAAGAAGATTTTCTACAATTTCATTGTAATTATCAGATCTGTTGTTTCCAAGAAAATTTTCCCCCACTGACTTCAATGCTAGTCATGCTGCTTTTTCCTTGCCATGCAACACGCAAAGAAACTCGTCATCATGAAGAAGTTTTCGAATTTTCGGACCAACAAATATTCCCTCTCTTATTTTAGCTTCACTCAGTCTTGAAAATTTTCTGATGAGGTATTTGAAAGCCTCATCTGTTTTCTCCATTGCCTTGACAAAGTTTTTCATGAGACCCAGCTTAATGTGCAAGGGTGGCAACAAAATCTTGCTGGTGTCGACAAGTGATGGGTTCTCAACGTTATTACTGCCAGGCTGCAATGACTGCCTGATTGGCCAATGTCTTCTGATATAATGGTCACTTCGTTCACGGCTATTCCACTCACAGAGAAAGCAAAGTACTTGGTGTATCCACCCTGTAGTCCAAGCAAAAGAGCGACAACTTTTAAGTCACCGCAAAGTGACCAATGATGATGATCGTAGTTTATACACTTCAAAAGCTGCATAATGTTTTCATAAGTTTCTTTCATATGAACTGCGTGACCAACTGGAATTAACGGTAACACATTACCATTATTCAACAAAACAGCTTTAAGACTCGTCTTGGACGAATCAATGAAAAGCCTCCACTCTTCCGGTAGGTAATTGATTTTGAGGGCTGCCATTAAACCAGAAATGTTGTGGCACGCAGAAAGGTCACCCTCTTTGAAAAAGAATGTAATAAGCAACTTCTGGCGGTTCCTATACACAGAAATTGTAACATCTTCTGCCAGGAGATTGCACTGTTGCAATCTGGAACCCAAAAGTTCCGCCTTGTTCTTCGGTTAATTCAGATCTCTTACAAGATCATTCAGTTCACCTTGGGTTATTAAGTGTGGTTTAGTGGATGTAGTTTGCTCAAAATCTGGGTCGCTAGAGGTTGATGGTTCAGGACCACCAATGTCCTCTTATCAGTGGAAGCAGCTGAAAATGATTCTGGCACTTTGGGAACTGGTAGGTCATCGCCATGTGGTACCGGACGTATTGCAGAGGGGATGTTTGGATATTCCAGAGTCCATTTTTTCTTCTTTGATATGCCTTTCCCAATTGGAGGGACCATGCAAAAGTAACAGTTGTTGAGATGATCAGTGGGCTCTCTCCAAATCATTGGGCCTGCAAAAGGCACAGCTTGCCTTTTGCCAGTCAACCACAGTTTAAGATGTGCTGCACATGTACCGGAAGTTGGCAAATAAGGCGCACATTTGGGCAGTCAGAAACTAGCCTCGTCCCGAGAGGACGCATATTTCCCTTTGCCAGCAAGTTTGCTGTGTAGTTCAGGTTACGAACTAGTAACGAGTGCTTGCCATATTTCGATTCTTATGGATAATTACGTTGTGATTCTAGAGCAATGTGGTGTCTAGTTGGTATTATCTACAGGCCGTAGTTTAATAAGTTGTCAATGATTTGAGTGTAACTTTGTCACAGTTTTGCCGCTCAAGGTGAGCGATATTCATTGCAGTGTTTTCAGTGTAAGTCGTACTGTCGTGTATGATACTGATATATTAAGCTGCTAAGGCAAGTGTACTATGGTATTTCATTATTGTATTTGATGCGTTTATTGGCCGTGTGAGGCTTTGTTGTAGTGGGCATATTATTAAAGGGAAGTTCCTATTAAAGGTGTTCATTTCTATTGTCAGCCATTGTTGTGTGGTATACTCTTGGAAGAACGTGCCTTTAGTTATTATTACAAATCCACACTGCAGTGGTGTAAGTGGAGTGTTCTCCACAATAATTGTTTCTTGACAGCTAGGTGCTGTATCCGGTTCTTTTGTGAGCCTAAAGGCCGTGGGGCCAATATTTTAGAGTATACAAGGCTAGTAGTTTCTATGCACACAAATATATAGAGGTTGTAGCAAAGCATTGTGTCTTCGTGTTTTCCACTTTTCTCGGCAGTTTGTTCTGGTGTTGATAAACAGTAGTAGTGAACTGTTTACTGTTGACCCGCTCGCGGCATTTGACCTAGTTTGGATATAGGGCACATTGAAAGGTTAGGCGTTGTCAATAAAGCTGATATTTGACATTTATTGTGTTCGATTGTGGCGGTGAAAAGTTCACTTTTATTCTAGGCTGTTCGATAATATATACATTATTGATGGAAGGAGTGATAGAGTAAAATTGCAGCTGGCGGCTAGCATTACAGTGTGATATATTACGAGGCGTACTTTGTAGCTTAGTATTACAAATCCACACTGCAGTGGTGTAACCAGTGGAGTGTTCTCCACAGTAAATGTTTCTTGACATCTAATTACTTTCTATTTTATTAGACGCCAGTTCAAACTCTTTGTCTCGATTCATGTTCTGTTTTGAGGTCAGAACATACATTTTGAAGCTGATCGTGATTTGTCAGATTACATTTATGTATGTCGCGAAATTCTTCGCTATTCACCAACTTCTTCTTCTCTCTCTCTCTCTCTCTCTCTCTCTCTCTCTCTCTCTCTCTCTCTCTCTCTCTCTCTCTCTCTCTCTCTCTCTCTCTCTCTCTCTCTCTCTCTCTCTCTCTCTCTCTCTCGCTCGCTCGCTCCTCTCCCTCTCTCTCTCTCTCTCTCTCTCTAGATTTTTTTCTCTCCCGCTTTTTTGTGGACATGACACCAGTATACCAGGGATTTCCCAGTTACTAATCGCTACCCACAGATCACTCAGTGAAGGGCGAATCAATGAACTCGTTGAATTTCCAGGTGACCTGGACGCAGTGACTAGTCAATGTGCGCTTTGTTAAATGTATTAATGTAGCAGAAATCTGCCGGTTCATCACTCACAGCAAAAACATTGACCTGTGAGACCTGTTCCTAAAAGCTGGACGTCTCTTGCTTGTATATCGTCGAAATCCGGTAAAAGCATACCTAATTATGTGCCGTCTTTGTTAAGTTAAGTCGCAATTTTGAAACAAAACGGGTGAGCTTGACCTTTGTTTAATTAACCATTTTAAGTACTTGGTTTATTTACCATTAGTTAATGCAGCACCTTTGTGTATGAAAATATTTTTATTGAACGCTTGTATGAGCTGCTTTATTTTATTTACAAGTAGTTAATGCAGTATCTTTTTGTACCTTTTATTTAATGGTTGTATATTTTATGCAACTCATATATTTACTGTTATTTGATTTTCGTAAGCCTTTGATGTCCTTCAAGTTGTATTACAAAACAGAATGCATAACCCCATCATTTCGTGGCAGCATGCAACATCAATTGATATGTGTATGCTCTACACAATTATATGTTTGCAGCTCCAAAGATGGACCACAATATGTGTAATTATCACTGTCATATGTTTTGAATTCCTAGTTCATGTCATTTTATGTAATAATATGACTGATATCTGATACTGGGATATATACCACGCTCAGGACAATAATGCCTCTAACCAGAGGGCTAATTAGATTGTTCCTTTGTCTATATCTCCTAGCTCACTGGTGGTGATAAAGACAGGTGAACCTTCAGTTGTACAGTAAAACATGTCCACGTACATCGTAGAGCTACTCCAGCAACTTGGCCAGGGGAAACAACTTACAGTGGGCACTGTGCAGTCAGAAACAGCAGCATCACCTAAAATATGTCATTACTAAAAAGGACCGAACATTAAAAATCACATGTTATACCAGTCTATGATTAGAATAGGACATAATCCTTAGCCATCTTGAGGGGTATCCTATCAATTAGCATATCTTTTGTGTATACTATTTTTATCTCCCTTTGCTCATTTCTACATTTTGTTTTGTTTTGTTTTTTCTGTAATAAATATAGCTTTGTCTATTTATATTCCTTGAAGCGAATTTCACTGTTGGTTTTTCTTTTCACTTAATGATCTGTATTGCTTGGTAGTTAACTGTTTGTTAATTATTGTCTTAAGTACCAGCTGGGGGGGGGGGGTCTTTTGAGCCATATTTGTACCCCAAGAGAACCATGGCTGAAGAGCTAACATCCTCTAAGGATCCTTGGTAGGATCTGGCTCTTAGCTTAAGAGTTTAAATTTCAGTCTCCTGAAATATTTCTTTCTTCAAGTGTCTGACTGTCACCTACAGCGAGCCAAAAGACATTGTGGGAGATACTGGTACTCTATTTTGTTTCTTCTATCTATCTTCCCTTCTCCACTCACCACAATGTAATATATTACTGAAATGGAAGGTCAGAAAGACACTTATTGAAGCAGATCATGGAATTAAGTTTTCTTCTTCATACACTTTCAGATGTCAACTTGAATATGTTTACAAAAAGCAGAAGTCAGTCTGAAACTGTTGGTACCTCCACCGCCATTGTCCAGATATGGTAACGGAGACTGCTCTATGAGCCTTCTCTGCTGGTGCACTTTTTCTACTCATGTTCATCGGTCATTTTATCAGTGCCACATTTACGCTCATCAGTAGTTCTATCTTTAGCTTGTTAAACAGATGATATTTCAGTCTCTTCCGGAGTCTGAAGACTACCAGTTTTTCACTTCTGCTGAGATAGTAATTTGCATCATTGTTTGGTGGCCTGGATGCTTGGCTTCACACATGTTCCTGTATCTGCTCCGGATAAACTACTTGGCTTCTTCATAAATTATGCTTCTGTGAAGTTGCTTTCCATATTCGTTTACTAATCTTTAGCCTCTTCATTGCCAGGTACATTGCAATGAGATTGAACACACTGTATCACAACTCTTTTGAATCGCTGACATAGTTTGTAGAGTACTGCTCTTAAGTCATTAAGGTCTGCAATAAGGTCTACATTATTTTGGGTCTTAAGCACTACAACTGCTGATGGTACATCTTTGAAGAAAACTATTCGTTTATCGGTGCTTTTCTCCTTCATTAGAACTACTTACTACCCTTTTCAAAACCTCTGCTCTGACACTACTCGAAAATCGTTCTGCTGCCACCGATACCATTTTGTTTAATTAATTTTTTTTCTTGTTTTGTACCGTTAAATACGAGAGATTCCTAAATTGAGAAATTCGTCAACCTTCATTTTTTTCCATTGCATTATTTGTTGATCCATCAGCCTGTTCATGCGTGGGTTCAGGTGTTGCCTTATTAATGTGTCTTAACGCACTTTATGGCTGAGGCTCATTTTTCTCTTTCATTCTGGTTGTACTGTTTCTCATTTCAGAAATGATTTATATCATCACAGGGAATCGCTGTTATCTCCAACCTGGAAACTAATTCAAGTCCCGAGGTTTCTATACCTCATCCCATTGGAAAAGCACATCATTTTTGTATAATTTGACATTCAATTTGTAAACAATAAAAGCTTATTTGTTGCGGGTTTTATAAGAAGGCCATGAAGGTGACCATACGCCACTCTGTCATACTGTTAGTCACGTAGCGATCTATTATTGCCTTTTGACGTTTGAAATCGACTGTTTTTTATTCAGAAAACAAAGTATGCAATATGATAATGATATGTTTTTTTTTCTTAAGTAAACTTAATTGAAACTAGTTGTCATGGAGCTTTCTTTAATTTATTGTCACCCATTCAGTCTTGCTATTCTTTCTCGTTCACACATTCGTCCACTGATTCCATCCTGTCAGTTTTCTAGTTTTCCATATTAGTCATTCTTTAGAACTTTCTACGAGAACAGTTGAGGGTCAGCCCATGTCAAACTTATGTAAGAGCGCGTTATATAAATTAACGTGAAACCTAAACAAGCGGTCCAACAGAGATAATGTTGCTATGTATTAGTGGCAGAATGGTGTTTTTAGTCGCCAGACACCAATTAACCAATTACTCACAGACTACCACATAGTTCCGGGCAGACAATGTAAATTATTATAAGAAATTCAAATTGTCTGTACACATACCTGATGATAATCGTGGCGCACAAGCCCGAAAATAATTTTAAGTACAGAAGACTTTAAGAAGTATTTTTGTGTGTAGTAAAGTCAAAAAAGTGCTTAGGAATATTTTCCAATATTCCAGTTTTTGATTATGTGATCGAGAATTGATCCTGTGCGGTGAGCTATGTCCCAATTGTTTGTTTAATTTTTGCTTCAATAGTTATAGTGTGAATATACTGAAGTAGTATGCCTTTGGGCATGATTAGAAATGTATTTTATTCTTTGAGTTTGTTTTTCGTGCGTATCCATTATGTATAATCTGTAAAACATTACTCATCTATATGACTTGCCTATATGGTAATGTATTCCTATGTAAATAAAGTTGACTTATTTAGAAAATTACTTACTTACTTAGTCGTTCCCCTTCTACTGTGAGGTGTAGAGGTTTGGAAGACATGGCCAAACCATCTTAGTTGTGACTATTCTACTTGGGTCTGCAGGGGGTTGCATTTTAGGCCTTGACGTATCGTCTGCTTTCGGACCATGTCTCTTCTTTTTACTTCAACAACCTTCCTCAGATACCTCATTTCTTAGGTTTGGATCTGGCTTTTGTGGGTTGTAGTCATTGCCCATGACTCGCATCCATATGTCAAGACTGGGACATAGGTGGAGCGGTATACAGCCATCTTCGTTTTCTTACCAACCTCTCTCTTGCTGAGGAATCCTCGATTTATGGCCTGAAAAAGTCTCCCAGCTGCTGCTTTTCGAGTAGCCAACTCTTCTTTGATGCCTCCCTTTCGGTCTATAATAGCTCCGAGATATTTAAAGTGGTCGACCTGCTCCAGGACCTGTTCTCCCAGCTTAATCTGATGTCTTCTTTCTTCTCGTGATATCACCATGGATTTTGTTTTAGAGCTACTTATGACCATCCCTCTCTTCTCCAGCTCTTCCTTCCAGACTTGCAGGTTGGATTGAGATGTGCCTCTGATTTAGCAATCAGGGCAACATCATCAGCAAATGCCAGCTCTGAAATACATACCTGTCTCATCTTCCAGTACCCCACTGAATACTTTCTTGTTCTCTCCTTACATGCCTTGATAACATCGTCCATGAGGAGTATGAAAAGATAAGGTGATAGGATATCACCTTGTCTTACACCAGTGGTGGTCCTGAACTCTTCTGACTTATGGTTTGCTGTCCTCACATAATTCCTGCAAGACTTGTAGAAGCTCTGTATAGCATGAATCAGAGATGCTGGAATGTTCTTCCTTGCCAAACAGTCCCAAAGTTTGCTCCAGGGGACCCTGTCAAACGCCTTTTCCAGATCTATGAAACAAAGATGGATCTCACTCTTATACTCAAGGGCCTTTTCACTCAGCTGTCTGAGTGTGAAGATTAGGTCTTGAGTACTTCGGTTTGCTCGGAATCCGCACTGGACCTCATCCAATTGTGGCTCAGCTAGGCGTCGGAGTCTCTGCTCTAGGATTCTAGAGTAGATTTTACCAGGGACACTGAGAAGGGATATGCCTCTATGGTTTCCACACTGTCGATTGTCACCCTTTTTGAAAATTGGTGTTATGATGGCAATCTCCCAATCCTTTGGTATGGTCTTGTTGCACAATGCTGCCTGTAGGACCCTTAAGAGTAATAGGTCGCCTGATGCTCCCATGTACTTAACCATTTCTGGTGTTATACCATCATGCCCTGCTGCTTTCCCCATCTTGATTTTCTCCAGTGCTGCCTTCAGTTCTTCCATCTTTATATCATCTGCATCACCATTTGTTTCATTTTCTGTGCTAGTGGTTATCATTTCTGATGCTTGACCTTGCTCACCATCAAGGAGTTCTGACAAATATTCTTTCCATCTTCCCATTACTTCCTTCGGGGCAGTAAGCAATTTGCCTTGCTTGTCCTTTATAAATTTGAGAGGGCATTGTTTTTCCTTCCTCATGTTCTTTAGGGTCTTATAGAACAATTTCTGGTTTTCTTGCGCATCTTTTTCTAGCTTTTCTCCAAATTCTTTTCAGGACTTCTGTTTTGCAGCTAGCACCTTGTTCTTTGCTTCTGTTCTGAGTATCACATATTCTCTATATTTCTCTACTTGTCCTGCTGTGTTTTTAGCTCCTAAGTATTGTTTCTATGCCGTTTTCTTCTCTCTTATTTTCTCTTTGACTTCCTCTGTCCACCAAGGTGTCCTCTTTCTCTTGTTCCCAAGTCGGACTTCACCACATGCTTCTGCAGCAGTTGTCTTTATGATGTCCTTGAATTTAAGCCACAGGGTTTCCAAGTCATCAGGTTGTTGTTCTGTGTTTCTCACCGCTGTAGCAATAAGCCCCTGATATCTGGTCTTAATTTCTGGCTCTCTCAGCTTGTAGGTCTTAATGCTCATTTCTTCCGTTCGTTTACTTGGTTTCTTGCGTGATGCTGGGCAGTTCCTAGGCTGAGCAACTCTTTCAGTTGTTCTTTTGATTGTAAGCAGGTAGTGATCACTTCCAATCTCTGGCCCCCTCCAGACTGTAGCATCCCGGACATATTTGAATGAGCTCCTCCTAACAATGGCATAGTCGATCACTGACTTCTCATTCTTTGTTGGTTCACACCTAGTGTATGCATGTATGCGCTTATGGGGAAACTTTGTGTTGGTAATGATCAGATTCTGCTCACTGCAGAATCTGAGGAGTCGCTTTCCATTGCCATTGAGAGTATCTTCTCCCTATCTTCCGATAACTCCACCCCCATCTAACATGGTCATTTCCAACTTTGGCATTGAAATCTCCGAGCATGATAATTTCATCTAGGCAGTCATCCACTGTCCTTTGAAGCAGCTCGAAGAATTCCTCCTTGACCTCTGCTCTCTCATCCTCATTTGGCCCATACACTATGACCAGGTTGACTATGGTTTCTCCTTCTTTTAGTTTTACAACCATAATGCGCTCCAAGACAAAGTTCCATCCCTTGATACTATCCTTCTGGTTTTTGGCCAACATGCAACCCACGCCTCCTTTAGCTCTTTCAGATGTGAAAACACCACTGAATAGCAGCGTGTTGCCATCGAGATCCATGACTCCTTGTCCCTTTTTCTTTGTTTCGGTAACAGCCAGGATTTCTAGTTTTGCTTTCCTCATCTCTTCCACCAGCTCCTCTTCTTTCCCATTTATACTTCTTGTGTTCCAAGTTCCATGAGTCGTAGTCCGTAGTCCGTTCCAGTTCGTCGCCTTTAGAATCAGTCCGGTTTTCTCTCTTATATTACTCGTAATCATAGTTTAAAGCAAACAGGTGATTGGCCTGTTGTGCCTTTGCATGGTGGAGGGGCTGCCTCCTTACGGCCTCCATGCAGACCGCCCTCCTCCTTTTTCATCCGGGCTTGGGACCGGCATAGACGGAGTTTAGAAAATTACTATGTTATAAGTATGCTGTATGAAAGCTTGTCTGTGCACGAATGCCGCTATTCCTTGTTGTCACGGGATTTACTCCCCTTGCTCTGCAGTGATGGTCCAACAGTGACCAAACTTCAGGGTATCTACTGAGGGTCTTCAAAGATATCTACCTTTAGCTGAAAATTACTCAAAGCAAAGATGTGAATTGAAGAAATGGTGCTTCAATTCTAGGGAGCCTCAACGGAATTTAAGAACACAAGTAATACGGCTGATAATATCCAGGCCGTTTAAACTTTCTATCTTCCCAGACCTTCTATGAGGAGTAAGAATTCTGCTCGTTTTGATGAGCCCCCCAACTGATTTAACTCAGTAAAATATTACGTTAATAGCTCTGTAATATGTATTCAAAATGACTGAGAAATACGGGTGTTCACTCAAATAATGATTAAATCAACTTTAAATTTGTATATTTACAGAAAACAAATTTAATACTTAATTACACTTAACAATGTACAATTGAATTGAATAAAGGTTTTGATGAAAAAATGTTAGCCTTTAAAGATTCATCACAGGTGATGGTCTGATTTGAAAAGTTTGCTTTCAGAGAGTTCACTTGGCAGCTTTAAGTGGTTACTTAGCTGCAAGTAAGATGTCGGTTGGTTTCTGCTCCAGCCGATGTTGGTTCTTTGCAAGTTGTAGACTGGTTCACTCTCGTCACTGGTTAAGTTTGGTGGCCGCAACACGCCCCTCTTGGTATTGTGGGGTAAGTGCGAAGATGGTCCAGCGTCTGTTAAAACCTGTCTTATGTTGATGTCTAGCTTTGACTGAAGGACACTTATACTACACATTTGTTCCACAGACTAGTACCACCAGTTGGTACAACCTACTATTTTCATGAAATAAGAGAGAAACAAATACCCTCCTGAGTAATAGGTTTCCTGTCACACAAATCAGGTGCCCCCGCCCCATTTCATTCCATCATCCCATCTGCCTCAGAATTTTACCAACTCTAAGCATTAATGTTAATCTCAGTGAGCGGAAACACTCATTGAATTTATACAAAACATGTTTATATATACATATGCACTGATTGAAAAAGTTGTAAAGGTTAATGCAATAATTATGTACATTATTTCTGTCATCATCCACTCTCTGAACTTGGCACTACCTCTACTATTGGTACTCTGTGAGAAACCAGCATGGATCAATCACCAGCTCTTGCAGTCGTGGTTCACGAAACTATCATTCTATATGCTAAGGTTGCCAGCCTCGTGTGACTTTAACATCCATTAGTTTTTACATGTTAATAATGCAAAATATAGAATTATAAAATGTACAACTCACCCCACATATTTTTGGGCATATAGACCTGTCTCAGTGAAATAGTGTCGGCAGCTTGGTTAAGATGCCTCTTACACATGGTCTGGGGTATTACTTTGCAAATAGAATCCGACTATTACTTAGTGTTCAGGTTCCTAGGATTCCGGGCTTTCCATATTAAGAAAGGTAGAGTTTTCTTGGGGTGTAATTCCAAAAGATACTCGAAGACGTTGTTCCGTCTTTTAAAGTGGAATCCTGATCCTATTCCTTATTCTGGTTGGTCTGACTGTCTTCTTGACGAGTTGAATTTGTCAATGCCTAGACTCAAAAAGCGCTAAATTATGAGGCAACATTCGGGCCCACGCATCTGCATTGCTACTTTATGACAAGGCTTCAATCAGAAATGTTGTATTTTAACATCTCAAATGCCAAAACCATTAACATGTAGTTATCCTGTGTTGACCTAGTTTTCCCTTACGCGCGACACTACTGTCATAATTTTAATATCAAAGACTGTGTAATAGGTCTCTGTGAAAAGACCTTTTACATGTTCAGCAAAAATAAAGCGTTTCATATAGTACAGTTTACTCACCACGCTGGGCTTGTTGTTCCTTTTCTTGAGTCAGATTCAGAATACGGTTATTTAAAATATCTGAAATACAGTGAGACGTAAAGATAATAAAAAAAACGTGGGGAACTGCAGCAAGACTAAGATAAAACCCAAAAAAATTAATATAAGCTTTATTAGGACCACACACAAAAAATGCCAACGTTACGACGACAACGATCAACATCAGGTACAAATAAATGAAAGCAGTAGAAGAAAGAGGTAAATGATCAACTAAACACATTTTTAATAAACACAATTCACACGAGAAGTAAATGGGGAACATAGTCGCGCTGGCAAATCTTGATACGAAGATTGTTGTTCCTCCGGACAATTTCAGTGAGAGCTTCCTGTTCGTACTTGTTCATTTCGTTCAGTCCAGTTGTTAGTTATCTTTCAATGTCTTTTATTACTTTGTCGTATTTTTATTATTATTTTTTTTAATAAACACGCCTGCCTAATTTACACTAGCTGCTTCTTTTTTCATTTCGTTCGTAGTTTACAACTGCGACTTGCTTGTGGATCTCACTGGAATTGTCCAAAGTGACAGCGATGTTCATTACCAGGATTTACCAGAGCGACCAGAGTCTCCGTTCACGGCTCGTCTGATATTTAACGTATTTAGCTTAGCTCATACTTCTTTGTCTCGTATGTTTTCATTTGTTTGTTACTGAGGAAGACGTTTACTTATTAATTTTTCATACCCATTTTTGTTCCTTCATTTTTGTTGTACTCTAGTGAAAAACTGATTTGCCACTAGTTCATCTCAGACCTAAGGGTCTTTGTGTTTGGATATGCGCCCTAATATAACCAACTAGGTTGAACGAGTCGCGCCTCGCCAAAACGTTATTTAAAAAAAAAAATTATTTGCCATTATGTTTAACTTTTCCTTGTCATTTACAAGAATTCATTGACATGTGTTGTATCTTATTATTGTATCAGTTTTATATCTGGTATCTACTTCACTCTTAAAAGGACTTGGTAATTTTTCACATCTGCCGTATGGGTCCAAGTATGCCCAAACTGTATAACAATGAGGGTTTTCCAATGTATCAACCTTCAATCAAGATTATTCTTGTCAGAGATATAAATAGAAGAATCTTGCTTCTACTTCAGTGAGCTACACAGGATTTAAAGAAAATGAAGCAAAACAACTTGGTTCATCTATGCTGTCATTAATGTATTATTCTCCTGCTCCTTCTGGGAGGAAATATCGACTCGATTTTTCAGGCCCGCAGCTGAAGGGTACTCAGCAATTATTAATGTAGTATCTCTATATGGTTATGTATTTACAATTTTATTTATTGCTACCCCATGAGAACGTCAATGACCTTCCCCAAACATACCAGTAGGTGTTTGGCCAGATCGTTCAAGCACATTGGTTTTGTTTAGTGGCGCTGTATTTGGTCTGTTCGTCTGTTTGTCGACATTCTGTTTCACATTCGTTGCATTTGTTGTATCTGAATCTAGACTTGGTTGATGCTTTGGTGCGGCAGTGAATGTTTTTCTTTGCCTCATGTCACTGTATGCACTGAAATAGGAAAATACAAGAAATTAAGAAACTAAACTCTTGAAACATACTCGTTGTCTTATACATATTTAGTTACTTTTATGCTAAAAGGATGTGCAATAACACTCTTCTAATGTAAACTACTTCTGTTTGCTAACGTAAACTCTGGACAAACAAGTATGTAAATAAATAAACAAACAAGTATGTAAATAAATAAACAAACAAGTATGCTAATGCCCATTTATTTCATTGTTAACAATATCCGTGTAACTGGAATGATGTATGGCATATGGCACATCTGAGACTCATTATCATCATCAGATCAGTGAAAGACCCTCTACCATCATCGGCAAACATTATTTGGGAAAGTGTGATGATGACCAATGCCCCCAGTGTCAAAAGAGGCAAAAGCTGGTATGTACTCTTGTGACGTACGTCTAGTTTGTCAAGTGAATTTTCCCTGATTTGATGGATGATTAAAGAGACTTTAGCTTTTCATAACATTAGAACCCCTGAACATCAGTATTGTTGTAACTTTTCATCAACGAAGAGTAGCGTCTATGATCAAAGCAGTCAAAGACGATCCTCAGAACAGAGAAGCAGAAATTTAGCATCTCCGTGCGAACACTGAACCGTTCGCAAGATGGACACGAGCGGTCAGAAAAAAGCTTCTTGCAGACTTCGCACCTCTGTGGCAACCGGCAGACTTGCCCGAAAGACTATGGAACGGGAGAGACGGAGCGCTCAGCGTAGCGGATACGATCTGAGGAATCTGGAAACTCACCGCGAACGAGGCTAGTCTCGCAGAAATTTCACATCCTCGTGCGAGCAGCCTGAGACGAACGAAGATCGGAAGCCAGTCGGGCCATCGCGGTTAGTATGGCGGCTAAATAACTTCGACTTGCCCTGGGATCTGAAGAGGCGCGAAATTTTCACACGATCCATTTAACTTACATTCCCGTTAGATATATACAGAATCCGAAAAGGGCAACTTTATCATTCGGTCTGACAGAATTTTAAGATTCACTAGCATATAGTTAAATTCCTGCTAGATTTCATCTAAATTGTTGGCTATTGGAGTGAAATTCTTTTCTGTGCAGACGGTAATTTATACTTTAGCTTCGAGTGATCAGTGGTCTAGTTATTTCATTTTTATTTCACTGGATTGTGGTGTAAATTTAAACTTATTTAAGTAAACCCATTTTCAAAGTTCTAGTGCAAACTAAATGTTACATCTATAAGTTAATTTCCTAATACAATAGCCGCGTAAATTAATTTTGCAGCCGATTAAGGGAATTATAACTTTATACAGTTTAGTTCTGTATAAATAGATGTGCTTTTAATTATTAACCTCACGGAGAGTTTTTTTTTTCTTGTATTTATTAATTGTAGACGCGAATGCAGAAATAGTCTAACTGTAAATGTATCGCGCGTTAGATCTTAATATGATTTTATTGCATTTCATGTTTTATCTTCTATACAGAATTGATCTTTCGACCTTGCATCCCAGCAATTAATTAATTATACACTGGGTCCTGCCAACTCAGTTTGATTACTCCAGTGACTTATGAACATATTTGAAATTTAACCTTTGTGGCGATCCTGTTGGGATTCAGCTATCTGAAGTATACAGAAACAAAGCAAACCCAAAGACTGTTTTAAAATCCCTATTCATAAAGTTTTTTATAGTTATCAAACTGGAAGAAGAACAGTTGCCAGTAGCAATATTTTACTCACTGCTCTATCTGTGAAGAAGAACATAGATTTCCCTGACACTGTCTGTCAAGCATAATCATTGGATTTTACCACCCCCCGAAGAACTTACCTCAGTGTTTTGTAGTTTCTGACATTACGGCAAAAGAAAGTTATCTCCACCAGCTGTGCCAATCTTAGAAACCGCACCATACCCCACACCTAGCCAAGTGCCTGTGCCATTCATTATGAACTTTTATCTAACAACCCAACCGTAGCCTTTACGCTTCACCGTCTGGCGATTTTTGGGAATATTAGCTACCAGCCCACCTCGTTAAATCTGGGGCCTGACACAGAAGAAATAAAAAGACAATTTCCATTGTTCTACGGTATTAGCTATAGTTGTAAAATTCCTAAAGTGCCAGAATTCACAACTTGGTAAGTCTGTGTGTGTGACTGTGTGTGCTGGCCAGCCCAAGCGTGTTTTTAAATGACAGGAGATTTATTAATCTTTTTTTTACCCTTATAATTCGTTCGTCCTAGTATTAAGGAATATTGGATACATTGTACGGGATTTCTCCTAGCGGGATTGTTTAACTGTTTTCATTCCCCCCTTCCGTAAAGTTTTGTTGAATAAAGGGAAACATTTGAGAACCCTAGCTTTTCCTCTACCCCCTTATCACTGTAACCCCTTGCCTCAGAGTAATAAATTTACCATTGGGTTAAATTGCCTATCTCTGATCATCATCACCCCCCCCCTTCTCGTCTTTGGGACCGGGTCTTTTCTGTTAGTAAATACAAGCAAGAAAGCTGTATTGGATACTTCTCCTCAAAACCCCCTCCCCCTTGTCATTTTTGTGTTCTGTAACCTTTGATTTCTTCATGTAAATTGATAATTATTTGTGACTTGATTTTTTATGATAATAAAAGTATTAAAACTTTGTTAGCATTTTGTGTCGGCTGGCCCAAATCCAACATTCCTCATATTTTATCGTAGTCTGTATTCATGTACGTTGAGCGTCAGAATCACCAAATCGGTGTGTGCGCGCCAGAGTGACTGGAAAGGACAAACAAGTGTTTGTTCAGAAGGGTGGTAGGAGTAGTTTTGAGAGACAAATATTGTCGTACATGAGACTGTCCTTACTCTTCCCAGCACTTGTGAATCTACTACCTCACTTTCCTAAATCCTTATTCTCACAGAGCCTTCACTATCATTCTACACTCTAAAGGGACCAATATCCATCAGAACTCTCTCAGATAAAATTACGACAATAAATGGTTAGCTCGTCCCGGATTCTGAGCCTAGTTTAAATAGAGTGTGGTTGATTGTCTTTGTGAAGTAGGGTAAAATCTTAAAAAAAGTAATTACTTCCCCTAGACAAAGCCTTTTAGTATTTTGGGCCGACCACACAATAATTATTACAGGTTTGTTCTTTCCACAGGAGCAGGAAGTTAGTGATAATAAAATATTTGTCACCTTTGTATTCTCTGGCAGAGAAAATTGAAATTTTGTTATATAATTGCTGGGTTTGCGTGATTGTCTTCAGTCACAAAAGGTTTTTGAAGTTAGAAGAGCTGAGCAAAGCTAAAGACGCTTGTTCTAATTTTTTTAAAAATCTAGTTAACATCGTCTCTACTCTTTAATTGACTTCAGAAGGGCGGAGTTCGGTTAGGGGAGAATTAAAATTTTCAAGAAATTTTTTTTCCTTTAAATTGTTTTTCATAAATTTGTCTCTACTTTTAGTAAAAGTAAATTTTTTCCAGTGTAACTTACCATTTTAATGGCATTAGTCGCTTGCGTTTAGAGCCTTAATTGCCAGAAAACAGCAGCGATAAGTTAACACATTATAAGGTAGGAGGTAACTCAAGTAAATTTTTACTTTGGTTTTTCTCGTAGCGGATCCGAGTTTCTTCCCCTTCTCGTTTCTTCTTACTAGTTCTCTAGTCATACTACATCTTATTCTTTGACAATGGCAGAGAGGATAAATATGAGGTCTATCCTGAGGCTGGAAGCGAAAGAGGCAGGATTAGACGCAGAAGCTGCAAACGCGTTTGTCAACCAGGAACTGGAAATATATGACGCGTAGCAACGGAGAGCAGAAGCTGAGAGGAAGGAAGAGAAGGAATGAGCAGAAGGTGAGAGGAAGGAAGAGAAGGAAAGAGCAGAAGCTGAGAGGAAGGAAGAGAAGGAAAGAGCAGATGCTGAGAGGAAGGAAGAGAAAGCGAGAGCAGAGAGGAGAGAATCACAAGAGAGGGCAGATAGGAAAGAAGCGGAAGAACGCCTATTGGAACAGAAGAAAATTGAGGCAGAGATAGAAGCTCGCAGGGAAAAAGACAGAGAGAGGGAAAGACAGCACGAACTGGTGCTAAAGGCTTTAGAGAGTCGGGGCGCTTCTACTTCGAATAACGGAGAGCCGTCTTCGCCCCAGTCTCAGTCAATGGATCTCTCTAGCACTCAATCTGCCCAACTAACGGCGATGTCTTTTGCTTTGGAATCTTTTCCTAGCCCTAACGAAAAAATTGACAGCTATCTAGAAAAATTCGAGAGGCTCGCCAATCTGTATGGGTTAGAGAGTTCCCGCTGGGCACTTAAACTCTCAACGTCACTGAAAGGCAATGCTTATGACGTATACACAAAGCTGGGACCGAATCAACATGATTACGACATGCTGAAGAAGGCCTTGCTAGAGCGGTTTGAGATGACCGCCCGAAAATTTCTGCAAATGTTCAGAAACAGCCGGAAAGAGAGCACGGAAACTTTTCCGCAGTTCTCTTCACGTCTCACGGGTTATCTGACAAAGTGCATAGAATTATCTGAATTACCTCTTTCATATGAGGGACTTCTAGAAATTGTTCTTGTTGGACAGATAAAATCCACTTTGTCGAATGACACCCGTAGATTTTTGGCTGAACAGGGGGCAGTCAGGCTTGAGGACATCCTCAATAAGGCCGAACGCTATAGCAATGCAATGGCCGAACTTCCCAGCACTAAACGTAAACCCACAGATGAGCCGTCTCGAAAACAAAATCTAGAGCAGTCATCCTATTCTTTCAATCCTTCTCAACATTATAACCAACGAGATAATAATAACCAGAGACCTCCCCAGGAAAAATCGAAATTCTACAAAACCCGATACCCCCCCAAATAATACATCTGATCAACCCACCAAGCCTACGTGGCAGCGCGGCCACCAAGGTCAAGGACAAGGGAAGACCCCTACACCAGGAACGTCTGATCAGGGCAAACAAACCGGTCCTAACCGCATCGGATGTTTGCATACAGCCTCGAAAGGTAGAGTCAATGTCAGTGATTCTCAACCAGAGGAGGACCGACCCTCAACGCAAGGAACTGTACTTTTGAATGGTACCTCTACTGCTTGTCTTTTTGACACTGGACTAAGCTTTAGTTGTGTTGTCGCTAGGCACCTAGTCAAACCAGGTCACGAGACAGAGGAAACCGTCAAACTTAGTGGAGTTTTCAAGAGTGATGCACCCAGGACGCTTTCTATCGCACTGGTAGAAATACACTCTGATTTTGTCAGAGGTGTTATTAAAGCGGCCATAATGGATGATCCTATCTACCCAGTTATCCTGGGATGTAGATATGTGTTTATTGGGAGACCAAAGGAGCCGATTGTGGCAGCGGTAACCACAAGAGGGCAAGCCAAGAAGGAGAGGGAGCCTGCGCCAAATTTGTTGCCGAATGAACTGAAGGAGGCGCAACTAAAGGACCCTACTCTGGAGCTCTGCTTTAGAAAACTGCCCATGGCTAAGGACCCCAGACACAACGGAGACATCTTTTCTAAGGATGGCGTATTGTATCGTAGAACGGGCAACCCGGACACGGGGAATAACCAGCTCCTAGTACCGACGCAGTACAGAAGATAGATCTTAGAAATTCGGCACTCTCTTCCCTTTAGCGGACATATGGGACAAAACGCCACTATTCAGCGAATAAAAACCCACTATTGGTGGCCAGGAATGAACTCTGACATTATCAGGTATTTGAAATCCTGCGCCCAGTGCCAACGGGTAGCACCCAAGCACTTGACACCCCCAGTACCCATGGGGCAAGTGCCAATTGTGGGGACTCCATTTGAACGGGTTGCTGTCGACACCATTGGACCCCTGGAAAGGACCAAAAGAAAGAACAGGTTCATCCTGACCTTAGTCGACACTTGCACAATGTGGGCCGAAGCTGTACCGCTAACATGCACAGATTCCAAGCATGTCGCAGACGCCCTCGTGCAAATCTTTACACGGTTGGGATTCCCTCAACAAGTTTTGACGGACAATGGATCCCAATTCCGTAGCCTGTTAATGGAGGAGATCTTTAAGATCTTGAGGGCCAAACATATCCACACAAGTCCCTACCATCCGGCCGGAAATGGGCTCGTGGAACGTTTTAATGGTAGCCTCACCACCATGTTACGTAAGCTGGGTCAGGAGAAACCGGAAGACTGGGACCTATATATATCGGCTGCCTTATTCGCCTACCGAGAGATACCCCAAGCGTCTACGGGATTCCCGACTGCTACACTTTTATTTAGCAGACCTATTAAGGGGCCACTAGAAGCCTTACTTCGGTCCCTGACAGACCAGAAGGCTGACGAGACAGTCGTCTCTGCAAGCAAATATATACAGCACATACCTGAATGAGCTTTCCTAACAACGGCATAGTCGATGACTGATTTCTCATTCTTTATTGGTCACATCTGGTGTATGAATGTAGGCGCTAATGGAGGAACTTTATGTTCGCAATGACAAGGTTTTGCTCAGTGCAGAATCTAAGAAGTCACTTTCCGTTGTCATTAATTGTATCTTCTTCATACCTTCCGATAACTTCACCCTGTCTACTAGCATGGTCATTTCCAACTCTTGCATTGAAATCTCCGAGGAGGATAATCTCATCCAGGCAGTCCTCCGCTGTCGTTTGAAGCTGCTCGAAGAATTCTTCTTTGACTTCTGCTCGCTCATCTTTATTTGATACAAAATGACAAGGTTGAGTATGGTTTCTCCTTTTCTTAGTTTTAGCACAATAATGCACTTCGTGACAAACTTTCATCCCTGTATGCTATCTCTTTAGTTTTTTTAGCCACAATACACAACCCACACCTCATTTAGCTCTTTTCATTGTGGGAACTCCGTGTTGTCATCGCGATTCATAACACGTCCATTCTTCTTAATTTCCATCTGATTCTGGATTTCTAATTTTGCGTTTCTCATCTCCTCCACCAGTTCCTGTTCTTTCTCGTTAACATTTCTTATGTTTCATGACCCTTACGTCGAAGTTCGCAATCCGCGCCAGTTTGTCGCCTTTGAAATCAGTCAGATTTTCTGTGTCACTTTTTGTAATCATAATTTAAGCAAACGGTCGATTGACCTTTAGTGTTTTTGCAAGGTGGAGGCGCTGCTGGTTCACGGCATCAATGTCTAATTCACGGTTTTATCCACTAATTCTATAGACGCATGAAGCACTCAGGCCAAACTGATTCCCTCCTCACTTTTTCAGCCGGGGTTTGTACCGGTCTAGGCGGCGTTCGTTTTATTTGTATGTTTTTATATTTCATTTGCAGGTTGAATATTTATTCGGTGGTGCTTCCGACTGCACGAAATTTCGTTTGTTCTTCAGTATTGGTCTTCTCTTCTTTATGTTAAACACATCAGACACTATGAATTTATATTGACAAAAACATACATTCGTACCTTAGTGGATCATAAGTCGTTTCAGATTTAGTTGCTTGTTTTGGCTCTTCCATGGACGTTCTCTTATTGACAGCTTCCTGAAGTGCACTAACTGATGAAACTGTTGGCTGACGTTGAAGTGAACTGTGCGTAACCTTCACTGCAGAAGTAGTTTTAAAAAAATAAACAATGAATGCAACATGACGCTAAAGAAAATTGCACTAATACTATGCAGTTTTTTGAAACAGATACATCTGTATTGTACGCTTGTCACAGGATTAACTCCTCTTGCTCTGCAGTGATGGCCCAACAGTGGCCAAAATTCAAAGTATCTACTGAAGGTCGTTAAAGGTGTCTCCTCGACCTCTCTCTTAAGATTACTATTGGTAGATAAGTGAATTGAAGAATAGTGCTTCAGTTCTAAGCAGCCTCATAGTAATTTAAGAAATCAAGTACTACAGCTGATAGAATCCAGACCGTGTAAACTTTCTATCTTTCCAGACCTTCTATGAGTAAGGATTTTTTGCTCGTTACAATGAGCCCCCAACTAATTTAACTCAGTAAAATATTATTTTTATAGCTTTGTTGTTGTCGCGAGAGGTTCAGATGTTATTGAGAATGAAAGATATCCTGGACCAAAAGATGTATCAGATGATACCAGGATAGTGCCAGATAAAAGACTGGTCTTACAAGAAATACCCCCTTCTCTGAAAAGAGTAAGGGTGTGTCGACAATCAAAGGTAGGATCAAGCTGTATAAACCTTCATATGATGATAGTGTTTGTTTCTGAATGTCTATGTGCTACCTCTCAAGATCCTCCCTTGAATAATGGTTATTATTTATTTGTATTAACTCTGCTAGTGGATTAATTAATTAATTAAATATGTAACTACATATCAACCAGAACTTTAACTCAATTTAAATAATTCAGCAAGACTGATTATATATATTTACAATTTATTTGACCTATACCGTTTATCTTTTCGGATAGGTAACTTAAAAAGAATTCAAATGTTTTTACATACCGGTAATAAAATAAATAAACATGAAATGTCAATTTTCAAAATAGATCAATATGATGAATTTCTCTTTCAAATATCAATTATCAAAATGGATCAATATGATGAATTTCGCTTTCAAATACCAGTTATTTATTTCACATATGTTTTATCACTTTCACTGGACTGTGGAGTTAGTAATCATTTAAATAATGTCCACCATGAGTCATCACTCACTAGGTTTGTGTCTTATGTATTTTATTTATTAAATATAGTCTCTGGATAGGCTGACCAGTGGATTTGCTTATCAGCGTATCTGCTATGTTGAGATGAATCACTCTCTAGCCTTGAATACTCGAGATCTGAATCTCCAGGCTGGGAAATCTTGGTAACTAGCTCTATGGTCATGCAAAAACTTTCGCACCACAGAGTCCCACAGAGGTGGATGTCTCGTTCAATTTTGGTAGTTGCAGGATAAAACGTAGAACAAAATCAAACACAACCTCTATATGTTCCATCACTACCCTGTCATCACATACAATGGACATGACGAACAATGTCAGACATTGTGCTAACATATGCACAGAACAGTTTACCTCGATACCATTCACAGCCAGTTCAATGTGACTACACTTTCCTTATAAATCCTAAGTTAGATCCATTTGTCCATGATCCGCCTCCATACAATGATTTGGGCTAGTATAACATACTAAGTAATACCTTGATCAATACATTTTAACAAATCCTGTCATTTTTCTTATGTTCCTGATCAGTGTGTCGTTCCTTTAAGAAATACTCCTTCAAATACTTTATCAAACTTACAGGCGTACTTTTGCCATCATTCTCAATTATGCTACACATTTACAAGGCTGGCTTTCCTCTAACTGTACACAGATGCTGGCATTTTCGCCGGCAACGCACTCGTCCTGTAATTTTTCTTGACACATTCTACACCTTTCTAACACACAAGTGGATTAATCAGAGGAAAATACATAATTATATACATATATATATATATATATATATATATATATATATATATATATGTATATATATATATATATATATATATATATGTATATATATATATATATATATATATATATATCTTTCTTACCCTCAGGCAAAACACACAAGCTGTAACAGGCTGTTAATAGGCATCTAGGTCTGCTAGGCAGATGCAGTGGCAAAGTATATGACTTGTACACTTTTACCGCTCTCTTCTGTTCAGCTTGCTTTTCAAAAAAATTGTGGCCTCAATTCAGCCAAGTTCAAGGACTTATATACTACCGCACCCCCGTCTCGAAGAGTATGGGGCAAAAACGGTGTTTGAAATCTAAAACTAGGCGTATTTTTGCCTTCTGTTCAATTAGCAAAAGTTTTTAATATTCATTATCTTTCTTAATTCTGGGCCGATTTTGATCATTTAAAGCTTGAATTATTCTATGAATTTATCTCTACCGTTCTATATAATAATTGTTTAGGTAGCAAAATGCATTTAAATCTATGCAGACTTTAACTAACTAAATTGGGGACTACCCTGATGTATAGATGTCATTTCACACGATCTTTCCCTCTAACTAAACTACTATTCGAGGAAGTCTTTGCACCTACCTCTAAAGTAACATTCCCGTTGTTGAAATATATACTCCTTTTCATTTAAATTTCTGTAATCTTTTTGAAATTAAATATCGTTGTACTATCATTTGCACAAAATGGGCCTCCATTTTAGGCATAAAATGTTCCATTATACACACCAAGAAGGGAGCGTTTTCATTGGCTATTGTATCAGACCGTGTTCCCATAGTATGGCGTGCGGAAAATATGACCGTGTTGTGAGACAGACCAAATCACGACAGTTGAAAGTACTTAAAATGACTCAGACATACAGGTGCAGTTCACTCAAAGTGACTAAATCAACTATAAATTTATATATTAACAGATAATAAAATGTAAAAGTCAATTATCGTTAGCAATTGTAAAATAAATAAGGGTGGGGTGAATTAGATAGTCTTTAAATTTCATCACGGGGGATGATCTGGATAGTGTAAGGAATTTTTCTATTAGAATTTACTTGGCACGTTTAAGTTGGTACTTAGCTGCCAGTAAGATGTCGGTTGGTTTGAGCTGCAGCCGATACTTGCTATTTGAAGGTTATGGAATGGTTCAGCCTCATCACTGGTCAAGTCTGGTGGCCACAACAATTCCCTCGTAGTATCGTGGGGTAATTGCAAAGATGGTCCAGCGTCTGTTAAGACCCGTTTGCTGTTGGTGTCTAGCTTTGGCTGAAGGCCGCTTATACCATACATTTCTTCACAGATAGCACCTCCAATTGGTACACTCCACTAGTATCATGAAATAAGAGAGAAACAAATACTCTCCTGAGTATTGGGTTACCTGACACGAAAATCATGTGGCCCCCCCCCTTTTTTTTTTTAGTTCGCCACCCCATCTGTCTCACAACTTTACCCTCTCTGAGCATTAGTGTTAATCCCAGTGAGCGGAAAACATCCATCGCATTTATATTGAACATGTTTACATTTACATATGCAATGGTTGAAAAGGTTAATATAATAAGTATGTACATCAGTTCTATCATCACCCACTACGTGCTGCGTATGTAACTTGGCACTACATCTGCTTTTAGTTCTCTATGAGAAACCCACAAAAAGCAGTCACCAGTGGTGGATCATAAAACTATCATTCTATAATCTGAGGTTGCCAGCCTCGAATGACTTTGACATCCATTAGCAATTTTCACATATTATTAAATGCAAAATATAGAAATATAAAATGTACAATTCACCCCAAATGTCTTTGGGAATATCAACTTCTAACTCAGTGAAATAGTTAAGGCAACTGGGTTAAGATGCCTCTTCCATCACACAACAGATGGTGTCTGTTGCTTGGTCTGGGGTGTTACTTTACAATAGACTCCTGTTGCAGACTTTCGTCTTTGATAGTTGGGCTAATATTATGTTTTACTTCATGCATTATAAATTCATCTGATCTGTCTATCACGGAGTATCTTTCTGCTGCAACATTGGGTTTATCTTTGTTATATTTATAGTTTAGTATCAGCGTTTCTTTCATTAAACTTCATGTATACATATTTACTGGCAGTGTTTTATTATTTCAATCATTAGTACCTTGACAGAGTGTTGTATTCTTGAACCAACCTTAGAAGGTTAACGGTCAATAGTCATGTAACATAACTAAACTTGTAGAAGACTTCAGGGAGCAAGTCTCGTTCTGACTACTCAACATTTTTAATAATAATTCATCGTTCGTAATGTATTTCGAAAATAATACATTTCACATTGAAAACACTTGCTATCACAGTTTAGAGTTTATATCTTATCAGACATTGCACGTCTGTCAGGAAACGTTTTACATATTGTTCATGTCTTTGACCAAATCTATTTTACCAGCATTTGGCATAATTATTATATTTCTGCTAATAGTGACATGAAGGAGTGATCCATACATTGAAAACTCTGTCTATAATATTAATTCACTTTTGGCATTCATAGCCGGACTCTATCAGCCGTTAGACATTATATTTGCGCTCGTATTTCACGACTTTCGCGCCTAATAATTATTGCGTTTAAATAATACCGACTTACATAACTCCGGACTCAATGGTCCTTACACATTATTTTATTATTGTTTTACCAGCATGATATTAACGGTTAGACATATTCATTAGTGGTTATACCACACAGTTATAAAACACTGTTCTAAGCCCGAAGGCTACACACAAGACTACTGTTACTAGCGCGTCATACAGCGCCACACGCGAACTATATTATTTTATTTAGTAGAGGTGTTACATGGTGCGACCATCCGAATCAAGTTTAAACCAAAATGCTCTTTGATCATGCAACTATCCTCAACATCATCCCCCTCGATCCCAAACGGGACACTTGTGGCACGTGTGAGAGTGGTGGAGACGAAGTACACGTACGTATTTAAAGTGGAGTATATACTAACAATAATTGTTGTTTTTATTACACAAATATTACACAGAATAATAAATATTGTAGAACTAACTAATTAAATAAAGTCATTTTCCACTTGTCCTGTATAGTTTCTGGACAACAGATCCGCAAGGTTATTGTCACTTCCATATATCGGCAAAATAGTAAACGAGAATTCTTGAAGGAGTAAATACCATCGATGTATTCTCGCATGCGCATGGTCCTGGACGTGATATATGTTAGTGGACTGTGGTCGGTCTATGAATTAGTGTTTCTTGTTCCTAGGAGTCCCGGCTTTATGTATTAATACAGGGAGAGTCTTGAGAGAAGTAGAACAGTCCCAATTAAGATGGTTTGGCCATGTCTGCAGAATGGGAGAAGATCGGATACCACGACAAGCATGGGAAACAAAGAGCCAAGGATCCAGACCCCGAGGACGACCCAGAGTCCGCTGGGAGGACAACATCAGACAATCTTTGAAGGATCGAGGACTAGAATGGAACCAGGCCAGGAGGAAGACAGCCGATAGGATAGTCTGGCGCTCTCTCTTCCAAACCTCTACACCTCACGGTAGATGGGGAACGACTAAGTAAGTAAGTAAGAGTCTTGAGAGTAGGACCACAAGATGCTGAAACACGTTGTCTGGTCCTTTAAAGTGGAATCCTGATCCTATTCCTTACTCTGGCTTGTCTAGCTGTCTACTTGACGAATTGAATTTCACAATGCCGTAAACTCAAACGGCGCTAAATTATATGGTAACATTCGGCATGCATCCAGATTGCTACTATGTGACAAGGCTCCAACCAGAAATGTTGTATTTTTAATCTCAAGTGCCAAGCCAATAGCATGCAGTTTGCGTATATTTTGGTGCGGTATGTTTCCCTTACCTCTCAATGAAAATTACTACGTGACATCCGCAAAACAATGCGTTGTTTACAAGTCATCTCTCCATTTATCGTGTTTGAACTTCCGTCTATTATCGATCATGATTGCACTCACGACTACATAATCTATCACAGGTAGTCTCTTGGGCATCCAAAGGCTGCTTACTTCTTAATCGGGCGCGCCCATACACTGTCTGGTAGGAAATGTTACAACATTTCACTCCACAGATTCAGGTGTCAATATGGGTTCAAACGAAACTGATTGTTTACCCTTATCAGCACAAGATGGTCGCTGACGTTACGACATGACAAGAATTGAGGTAAGGGGGTGTAAACAATAACTAAGTACAGAAAATGAGACATGGGGCAATAACGTCGGCGATAAACATGAATGCTTGGAAAAGAGAATGGAACATTCTGTCACAACACTATAGAATAATTTATTTACAATGCAAATTTTAACCTGACAAGTTTCATTAATAGCCAACAATAATGCACATTATTTACGGAATGCGATTTTATAGTATTCTCTATAATGGATAATTAGACCAGAGGTTGGAAATCGGTCGATCCCAGTCTACCGATAGATCTCATTGGATAATTTGGTAGATTTTTATTTTACTGTAAGGAAAAAAGAAAACAAAATTCATTCATTACCCTCCGCTCCAAGCAGCACAGGCCTTCAACAAACACATACCAAGTCCTCCTGTCACGTGCCATCATCTCAAGTTCTTTCCACGTTATCCTCATCATTTTCACCTCTGTTCCCAGCTCTCTTCTCCATGTGCTTCTTGGTCTACATCTGTCTCTTTTGCTCTGGGGGTTTCAGAATAAGGACTGCCTCGTAATGTTATCAGCAGGTTTCCTTAGCGTGTGTCCTATCCATCGCCATCTTCTCGTCCACTGTCACTTGTCTAGTTCTTGTCATCGGTTCCACGTTGGTAACCTTGTCATACCATTTTAATCCCTCTATTCAACGCAAGCACCCATTTATGAAAGTATGTAGCTTTTTGCTTGTTGTTTTTGTTGTTCTACGTGTTTCAGAGCCATATAGTATTACTGACTTGACATTTGAGTTGAAGATTCTTATTTTTGTGTTGGATCCGATTTCTCTTGATCTCCATATATTTCCCAGCGCAATGAAAGTTCCTCTTGTTTTTTGTATTCTTATTTTGATATCACTGTGGTAAAGTGGGATGTTATAAATATTTATAGGGGACTTAGTGTACTGACTGAGATCAGCTGTGAAGGTATCTGTATCTAATAAGTGTGGTGTATTACAGATGACCTTACATGCTACCACATTTATACCTCAGTCAGAATTATTCTGGAATATTGTGATGACTACGTTAAATGTCTAGGGTTATGAAAATGATGAAGTGTAAGTCACAACAACAACAGACAGATAAACAATTTAAGTTATTCCACAACACTTTACAACACTGTGACACTCACACACATATAACACTCTATAAGACTATCTTAAATGAGTCAAGTGTTTAAGTTTAAAAATATATGTATTAATTCTTTCAATAATGGGTATCCTGATTCAACTACACAGTGAACCAGGAATCACAATCAAAAGTAATTACAAGTAATATGTACACAGTTTATATATATGAACTTTGTATTGACATATTTTATTATTATTATTCTATGTTTGTAATTTGTGCAGTAGTAATATGAGGTAATACTGGTTTTGTTCAAGCTTGGTTGTTGTTTTTCATTATGACTTCAAGTGTTTGATTATCGTGGAAATAGTATTGGGAAAAGTTCACAGTTCCTGTCATTTGAACCAATTAATTGTCCGTCTGTGTTTAATAAAATGTCAATTTTTGAGGGGGCACATAATGTTGAGCTACTCCGGCCACAGAAGCTTATCTTTCGTGATGGCGGCAGGAAAAGACTCCTCTGCTCGATTGCTTCACTGTGTTCTGGAGACACCTCACTGGTCGCTATCTGGACCAAGGAGTATGCTGTCAGCCTCTGGATTCAGCAAAACTCAGACCAGGTGCTGCTTCAATAACTTAGGACCACGGTCCCACAATTCATGGAAATAATACACAGATACGTTGACTGGCGATGAATATGGCACAAATTCTGATCTGCCTCTGTCCCAGCCTTTTATTTAGAAAAATATGATCTGGATCTCAACGCACTGTTTCTTAGTAAGTTTATTTTAAAATGTGGCACTGAACTGACGCTCTTAATTGACTATATTGGCGGGTCTAACCAATCGGGCCATGTTTACACAGCTTTTCAAAAAAAGTACCCTTACTACCGTTTCCCCTAACAACAAAGAATTAGTATTTGTAGTCCGACTAATCGTGTTTAGCCTTACATTTACTTCTACCCAATCAAATAGGATTTTACATGGTGGCCCATTTCCCGTAAAATAGTGGTTTCAAAACATGCCACTGTGCGATTATTTTTTGGTGCTGTCTGACACCCTCACTATTTTCTTTTGGCTATAATGTGTTAATTCCTAGACTATTTGCGTAACACTTAACATATTCTTTGTCAGCAAGTCCTAAGGAACCCAAATATATAAGTTTAATGGGGCTAAGGGGCTGCGTTCAAAATATGCATTTTCTTCTACCTCCCGTTCACTTCGATACGATGTGGTGTCTGGGTACTGTCAGGCTTTCAGACATAAAACAGTATAATGTCATGTTTCCTAATAAGCGTTTTTCAGGTTTTTAAACCTAACTCTCGTATGGGTAGTGTTTTTTATCACGGTCTATTTGAAAAAAAAGTTAGTGCTTCTGGCCTTTCGCGCGGGGAGGGTGGCATTAATTGTATATCGCGAGACGCGTGTTAGTGTTGCATGCGTTCCTGCTTTCAGCCCTCACTCTCTCTATCCTAAGTTCATCTGTCTTTCCGTTTATGTTAACGTAGTGTATAAAATGAAATTAATGGAAGTATTAATTTAGGTCATTACGCAGTGTGCCTAGCTCAAGGTTTTCTTAGAAATACAGTACACGTTTTATTGTAGAAAGCGTGTAGTGATGCAGTAGGCTTTACTATCAACGTGAAACGTTACAATTTGCAGACGAAGTAGAAAACAAGGGGGATTTTTGTACGCCATTGTGACAGCACTGTACTTTTACCATTTCTCTTTCCTTTTATTGAATTTATGTGTTAGGCTTTACATTTACCTTTTAATTTATATATGTGGATTTAGAATGTTTCACGACAATCACTGTCTGTCCCTCCAACTTTGTCTAAATTGCTGCCAAGATATGTGTACGATTCTACATCTTGTAGTGGTGTTTCTTCAAGTTCAACCCTGTTATCATCTCCTGCATTTAGTCTCATTGTTTTGTATTTTCCCTGTGTATTTTCAGACCCAATTGCTGTGACCCCTCATCGAGTGTTGTCATTTTGTCCTGCATCTGATTACGGTTATGGGACAGAAGAGCCAAGTCATCAGCAAAATCTAGATCATCTAACTGTTTAATCAATTCCACTGGATTCCATTTCTGTTGTGTGTCGTCGGTGTTTTCATAACCCAGTCTATTGCTAGTAAGAAAAGAAATGGAGACAAGAGGTATTCCTGAGTCACTCCCGTTCTTATCATAAACGGTTCTGTAAGGTGTCCTTCATAAAGAACTCTGCATGTCATGTCTTTATACGTTTTCTATATTAAATTAATGATCTTCAGGGAAACTCCTCTATAATTTGTGTACTCTTGTAAATTTCCCTTCTTATGCAACTTGACCAGATAACCAAACTTCCTTCCATTCTGCTGTTATTTCTTCCTTTTCTCAGACTTTACCTAGTAATTTACTTGTATATAACATCTCTGTAGCCGTGTCAATATCTGCTTTGATGGCCGCTGCTGGAACGCGATCTGGTCCAGCAGCATTTCCATCTCTTAGAAGCTTTATGACTTTCTTTATTTCTTCCTTTGTTCTTCCTTTCACAGTTAATGTGTAGCTCTTCTTCTGCTGGCTGGATGTTTGGGGGGTTTTGTGGAGCTGGTCTATTGAGAAGGTCCTCAAAATATTCAGTCCACCACTTCATTTGCTCTTGTATATTGCTAAGCAGTTTTCCATTCTTGTCTTTTTTTAGGCAACTTCTTTGCTTGTATTTCCCTGTTAGCTTCTTTGTTCTGTTATACAGTTCTCTCATATTTCATTTGGCTGCAGCATCTTCTGCCTCTCTTACCAACTCCTCAGTATACTTCCTCTTGTCTCTTTTGATACTTCTTTTTACTTCTTTGTTTGCTTCTGTGTACACTTCTTGAGCATTGGCTTTGGAACTTCTGGTTTTGCTTCTATTTAAATCTGCTTTCTTGTTTTTCTGTATTTTATCTAATGGATGGTTTCTGTTGTTATCCATGCTTGTGTTGTCGTTCCCTTTTTTCCACTATTTCTTCTCATGCCTCATTCCATAGTTTTGATTTGCTGCTTGTGGTCTTCTGTATACAATACATCTTTCAGCTGTTGGAGCACTTGCGATTTTATAGTTTTGCATTATTCTCTATAATGGATCGCTAGACCAGAGGTTGGCAGTCGGTCGATCCCGATCTACTGGAAGATTTCAATGGATAATTTGGTAGATTTTTATGTTACTGTCAGGAAAAAAAGAAAACAAAATTAAGTTAGGAAAATTTAGGACTAACTTCCTCCATCAGTATTTTAAACCCCAGTATCAGCAGTATTAAAGATACTTCTTTAGCTTTCACAATTAAAAAACCCACTGTCGAGCTTATTAACATTCTCGTTATTCATACCTGGAAGAGACAGAAACGCGAGATTTATTTTTTTTTTTTTTTAAGTGAATGTAAAATTTCCTTTAGTTCGAATTATTCACCATTATGTCGATAGAACTGCAGGAACTTGGTTGATTATTGCTGACTTTGAGTGTGATCAGAGCTGGTTCTTGGGGGGAGGGGGGGCGGTGCAAGCGGATTTGTTAACACTGACAACAAAGATCTGGTATCCCTGGGCTATTTCGTGGTTGTCCGTTACCAATCATTCATATATCTTCCCGAGCAGGAACGCCATTTGGCAAGTAACTGCGTATGTCCTTTGACATCTTGTTTGATACCTCGACGTCCATTCCACCCACTTCTATAAAAATACCCTTTATTCCTTTTTACTCGAGTTTGAGTACTTTGGTTTATTTGAAGCCATGTATCACTGACATGGATGTTAATGGATCATGGCATACTGGTGTCTTCACATTGCTTCTGTTTTAATTACTCTCATCTTCACTGTTGCTCTTTTCACGTTATGTTGTGTTGCAAACTATCTGATGTTTGTTGTGTGACAGAAGTGACTGAAAGGTCTTTGAGAGAGTTGTTGTTGTTGTTGTTGAAAGGAAGCAATTAGAGAAATTGTTGGGTGACGTCGCAGCGTTAGTGTTTTTTGAGATACAAGCCATAAAAATGGAAGTATGCATTATTATAGTGCTGTGAGAGATGGGTTACTTATCTGCAGCTATCTATAGGGCAAGTAAATAAATAAAGGGGCTGCTGTAAAACTGATACGCCAAACAACCACAGCACCACCTCTGTCTGCCGGCTAACCCTGGTAGGCCTATTGTTTCAGCCTGTTCTTGTCCCACTGAACGTATTTCTGAATTCCTTGATAGTATTTTCCAGCCTTTAGTCGCCAATCTGCCTTCTTATTTGAAAGACACTACTAATGCTATCACTACTTTTGATTCGATCAGATGCACGCCTGATCGTACTTACCGTCTTTTCCTCCTAGATGTTTGTTCCCTTTATACTTCTATTCCACAAGTTGATGGTCTCAAGGCACTCCAATTTTTTCTCGACCAGCGTACTGATCTTACTATAAGTACAGGTCCGCTTCTTCGCCTTGCTGAGTTAGTTCTTATTCTCAACTCTTTTGAGTTTAATGGCCAATTCTTCAACCAAATCAGTGGTGTCGCTATGGGTACTAAGATGGGCCCTAAATACGCTTGCCTGTTTATGGGCCACTTTGAATATTTGGTCTTTCAAAGTTATGATGGACCAATACCCGAGTTTTACCGCCGCTATATTGATGATGATATTGGAATTACAGACATGTCTGAGGTAGACCTCCGTCGATTTATTGACTATGTTGGTAATTTCAATCCTGCCATCAAATTCACTTCTGAAATCTCTACGACCTCAGTGAACGTCCTTGTCATCACTGTGACTATTAGCCCTACTTGTCTTAAAACGTCTGTCTATTATAAGGCTACTGACGCTCATGGTTTCCTTCTTTATACTTCATCGCATCCTCTTAGTCGTAAAAATTCCATTCCCTTTTCTCTTCTTCTTAGCTTGCGTCGGTTATGTTACGATGACGATGATTTTCATCAGCGAGCTCAAGAGATGCTTGAATTCTTTCGCCGACGTCTGTATCCAGAACATGTTTTATCTGATGCCCTTAATCGTATCACACGCGTCACTCGTCAGACGGCACTCACTACTAAACCTTCTGTCCAATCTGACAGACTCAAACTGGTTCTAACTTTTCATCCTCACAGTCAGGCGGTAAAGAGAATTTTGCCTATTCTCAACTCTGATCCTGATACCAAAGAGTTGTTTCGTGATACACCGTTGGTAGCTTATCGTAGGGATAGGAATTTTAGGGATATTTTTGTACACAGCCGCTTGCGACATACTAGCCCGTCTTACTTTGGTACTAAACCGTGCCAATGCCGGATATGTAAGACCTGTCCGTTTGTACTCCAAACTCAGACAGTCACTTTTCCGAAAGGAAAATTTATCATTAGAGAGTCTTTTACGTGTGAATCCAGAAACCTGATTTATGCTATTATCTGCAAGAGGTGTGGCATGACCTATATGGGTGAAACTGGTAGGCGTTTGGCAGACAGGTTTCATGAGCACTTGAATGACATCTATCATGACAAACATTTACCGGCGGCCCTTCATTTCAATAGGCCTGACCATTCAGGTAATTCCCATATTCATGTTACTGCCCTCCTTTCATGTGCCGGTAATGACAAGACTCGCTTTTCGTTGGAGAATCGTCTTTTTTTTTAATGGGCGTTTTAGCTCCCGATGGCTTGAACATCCAACATCATTTTGCATAAATTCTGGTAGCTTTTCTCTTTTTCATTCTTTATTCGTTATCTTTTAGATCTATCTTCTTATGTTTTTGTTTTGGTTCGTTTCGTATCTTTTTATATCTTTTGTTTTATCGTTATCGTACGTCACTTCCTTGCGATTTCTGTGACGGAATACTACTGCTTTCTTTCACAGATTCTTTGGATCGAGCTGAGTGAACTTGTACTAGTTCCACAGTTTTGTTAATTCTCTTTTTTTCGTTTCGTTTATTATTTACTTTCTTGTTTCGGTATTTCTTTTAGATTTTACGATTTTCTTGTATTATTATTGTTCTTTTTCTCTCATCACTGTTGTTGTTTACTTTTCCCATCTGCTTGTATCGCCCATTTGTTGTATATTTCTCATCATCGTATAGTTTTGTAGTACCTATATGTAATTCTTGTCTTTGTCGCCTGTTTGTGGCTGACGAAGGGTAAAACCCGAAACGTCCCTTGTTTCTTGTGAACCGTTATTTGTAAAACTGATTAAATACCGTTTTATTTGTTTAAATACTTATATTTCTATAGGGCATCACGGAAGTGTGCAATTTTGGTTTAAGCATCAGAGCAGCTTGCACCTCGGTTGATACAAAAAAATGGATGCGTTCCTGTCTGTAATGTAAAGCTTACAATGATTTATGGAACAGTGCCTTGCTGCGTCAATACATTGTGGGACTGTTGAAAAACCCAATATTAAACTTCATGACTTAAATATGTCTGTGCATGTATAGACTGTCTGTTGTTTAAACAAATAAACATACGTTTATGTCTGTAATATTTATTTATTTACTGTCTGGTTCTTGTGGTATGACTACGAACTCGGGAATGCTCTGAGTTAACAGCACACCAATGTTCTTGTTGTAATTTTATCTTTTGCATATAATAGATTCCAATCTTGTGCAAACTAACAAGATGATGATATCCGAATTAACATATGATGTTCCTCTTCTTATTCTTTGCTTTTCAGTTAGTTATGTGGAGCATAAGTCTCCATTCAGTTCTCTGGTGGCCACACCTTCGTTGACAATTTGTTCCAACTCTTGCAATATACTTGAACATATGACTTGAACTGTGCGTCTTTTTAATCTCATCCATGTTTGTGAAGGCATTTGTTATTGTCATTGCATCTGGATTTACGTAATATAAAGCTCTGATGCTGCTAACAGGTTTTGACGATATTTTGGTTGTGTCCTTTTATTTATCTTCTTTCACTATTTATTTCTTCATTTCACGCATATAAACCTGTGACCTGACACGCCTCAATCTTCGGTTGACCTATGTTCACATTGCAATAGTGTTATTTCATGGCTAATTGACCATCCTTAAGGATTAATTGAAATCGCTTAAGTTGTTGAACCAGTTTTGAATTCATGATGTCAACGGGAAAATGATTGTGGATTTTTGACGTAACTATTTCCGCCTACCCAGACGTTGAGATTAAAGATATGCAGTTGTGAATGCTTATCGCGACAATACACTGTGTCAGGCTACAAAGTAAGAGAGATTGTTCGTCTGAAAAAAAAAACGTCTGTGGTCAGTGATATGTCGCCAATTTATCTTCTGATGATTGAAATCATGACAGGTGAGACTTGCGTAAACATGTCCGCCCCGATTTTGGTGATGATAATTATAGATTAAAACCAGTATTGGGATACAGATTAGCGATGGCATGATTTGAGGGATACGTTTGCAGGTGGGCTCGCCAATGTATATAAGTGTAAACGGAAAGAACATAGCCATATATGGTTATGTTTCATGGTATGACATGATATTCTTAGAATATCTTACATTATGAGGGTTGTCACGTAGGTCTTTATATCATTAAATTGCCTACATCTTCTTCCTATTCTCTCACCCGCATCCTTTATTTTATTATCTTTCCGTACTTGTTTTTCCTGTATTTTTCGCATCACTTGTTTTGCGAATTATATTTTCTTCAGTATCCTCAAACTTTACCTTGTGTTTTTTCTCATACTGGGATACGTAATTTTATTACATAGATGTCAGTCAGACGTGAAGTGTGATTTAGGTTCAGTCCATCTCAGACATCGAGCCGACTTGGGTCTGCACCTTCAGATGACACGACACTCCTGAGTTAGATTCTCGACGTAAACGCGTGAGAAGGCTATGAGAGAGCCGACATCCGTCTGCATTTTTCACCGGTCAGCGTGAGGTACGAAGTAGTATAAGTGTCAGTTCAGAAATTCGTCGAAATAGCTCCGGCGAAGTGTGAAAATCGCCCATGCACTGCAGACGGTTGTCTGAGATTTGCAACTGACACGCGCTTTTCCCGGTCAGTTTGTTAACGCAGGTGCGTAATCGCCCTGGTGGCAGTTACGACACGCCTCTAAGTTAAACGTACCTGTTATGAGAAGGGGGAGAGATCGGGGCGGGGGAGATAGTTCATCCTTTGTCTGGTTTAAAATATTAACCTAGTTTGAAACTTTATTTTCATTCTTTCTCAATAAATCGCAGTAGACAGGTGGTTCGCGAAGAGTAGAGCTGTATAAGCGAAGTTTCTTAGTTTGTTGCGACAATTTGTCGAACTTCTAGACTTCCATAAATATAAGCGTATAATTCTTAATTGTGCGATATCCTGTAGTGCTGTGTTTGAGGTAAATATATTATGATCTAGTATTTTGTGAAGTGATTAAGTGTTAAATTGCCGATTTTATTTCACTAGTTAGACTGTGTGCAGAGTGAATATTTTGATAGTTTGTTATTTCTTTAATCGACGAGTTGCAGTGGAAATACAAAATAAATTATATTTTCTAGCGTAACAGACATGTAGCTATAATGAATTTAATTTAACTGCTAACTACTCAGTTGAGTATTTTTTTTCAAAAACTAACTCATAAATGCTAGATGCGACATCAGTGAATATTGACGGAATACGCACCATATTCCTAATTCCTGATGATCGATTTTATATAACTTATTTCACCGGAAGTTTAAATAATAAGTCAAGCTGTAGGCTTGCTGTTTTAAATGTAAGTTATATTGAGTACATAATATGTAAATGATTTATATGTGCTTTTCCTTTTATACAGTGAAATACTGGGGTGATCCGAACTTTACCAGCATTTAATAAGAGTTCATACTTGTGAAGAAATAGACAGTCCTTATTTTGAACCACGTGGGTTTCTCAAGTAACACTGATCTGACAGTGCATAGGCAAACAGAGTTAGACAGAAATACTATATCCCACTAACGGGTTTTCAAAGACTGTAATGATCAATACTGGGCCTGTGAACCAGATCTTAATTTCTTCCATAAACTCTACGTAAAATTTTCTGCCTGGCGGCGAGAATAATTACAATCAATAACATTACTTTCCGACATTGTTGACAAGTGAGTGGGGAACTAAGATTTTCTGTTTGAGAGAAGTTGTCCACCGGTCATCTTCCTAATTAAGGGAAACTTCGTGTTCTGACATTTTGTGCTCGTTTAAGCCTAATTCTTACCTCGTGAGTCAAGTGACATTAACTTTAGTCTGAAATAACTATCGCCTGAAGCAGACGCTCCCCAGATCCATTTTGATGAAACCAACAAACAAATCTGCAGAGCTGGGATCTGTTTCATTAAACGACAGTAACAGATAAAAAGTGTGAGTGTCCAAAATTTGCGCCAGCCGGCGAAACCACAACACGATTGTAAGTATATCAGGGCCCTGATGAAAGAACCGAGTGAAAGTAACGGAAGGATGTTCGTTGTATAATACACTCACTTGTTATATTTGTTTTTTTCCCTTAGGCGAGATTTGCTGCTGAAGTAACGTGTTCCTTTAGAATAGATACTGCTGTCAAAGTCAGTCTATACCTTCAAAGGGGAACAATATTAGACCCTAACCACATGCATCTATAACTCTTTGGGCCATCATCTGTCATCCTAACGGGGCTGTGGGCTAAACCTAGAGTTAAGATCATAACGGGGCTATCATCTTTGTAGCATTTTCCTTGAATTTTATGACTATTTGTATATGTTTTTCCTTGATGTAATTTTTGGTGTTGTGAGAAAAAAATTTTTTAGATGATAATAATAAAATCTCTCTTGAACTAAATCAGTGCGTTGGTCAGCTCGTTCAAATAATATATATATTCATGGTTATAGATTTCCCACGTCTGTGTGTTTAACTGTCGTCACGTGTATGTGCATGCCCGTGAGTAGATAGAGATTTATGTAATATATCTGTGGTTTAGACTGTCTGACACTTTAAAAGCGGTCGTAGAAGATAGGTGAGAGAGAGAAGATTATCTCGATTCTCAAAGACAGCCTCTATATCACATTCTATCATCTCACGTGTGGAAATTCTATTGCTTTTCACCAGCTCACACTGTGACTATCACTCATTCCAACCTATTCAGAAGGGACCAAACCCAAGTCTTAATTCTCCTATCTAAAATCTACGACAAGGGTGAAATAAATATTTACAACCCCTACCCACTACGTTCTAGCTCAATTGAGAGCAGGAAATGGACATTCGTTCCGATTGAAAGTTTTGTCGGAAAACGCCATGTGGAGGCTTGGAAGAAAAATGACATACAACCTAGCTAATTCGGAAGAAGAAACAGCCTGCATTGCTAAACGTCAAAGTAGCAATTAAATTCCATAAGAAAGGACCAGACAGAGTATTTGGGCACCTTCAAAACTCAAAAACAAAAGCGCTGGTGATTGCTTCATGCTAGTTCTTGCAGGGAACCAAAAGCAGAGGTAATCCCTAGACTTCGAATGGAGCATGGAGTGCGTGATGATTACACCAGCATGTGTATAGTTCATATTATCATTTTGTGAGTTAAATGTAAACTTAACCATGTTCCTCCAGGCACAAGCCATTGCATTCGTCACTGTCCAGACACAATTTTTTTCATTAAATTAACTTAAAATTTAATGGTGATTTCTCATCATATTCCCTGCGTTATGATGTAAACTCAGCAAAGCTAAATTTTCTGAGACAAAATCTGGTGGACGGGCAGCGGGAAAGGCGCCTGATTTATATCAGAAAAACAAAGACTCAGCAGAGGCGTGTGTTCCTTGTATTTCTTCTAAAGATTGTAGTAAGAGGCTACAAGATCTGATTGTGGTACGAGGCTACAAGATCTGATTAAGGTACGAGTCTGCAAGACCATTTGTTGTTTGTTTCAACGCTACGAACCTGTGATTCAGACGCTTGTTGTTGACACTAGACGGCTACGTTCGACGGGCCTATGGAAATACTAGCACTGACACCAGGAGAGTTACTCCCTGCAAACATCACTCGGGACGTGCCCTCGTCACAGAAAACGGATTGACGAAAACAGCAGCAGCCGCATTAAGAGATCTGGAAAGTCATACTTGTAGAAGGCCAGCATTCTAAGAACTCTGTATCCATAATCATAAACAAAGCCCTAGTTGATTTTGTTATTACAGAGGGAAGTGCACACGTATGAATCAGTATCTTTAATATACGTCGAGCTAATAAGAATAATTTTACTGTTAATCCAGATGGGATTTGTAGGAGCTAAATTAAATTATATAATACCTCTTCACAAAAGTTGGCGGGAAGATAAAAGTTAACATTGCTAAGACACATTCAGTATTGTTCTTGACTTCTAAAATATCTTGTTAACACTTCCTCAAGGTTGAAGCATCCTCATCCTTCTATCTGCATCTCTGCCAAGAGTAATCTTGTGCGAAGGTACATACCTTTGAGGACCCACATTAGATACTCTAGATTTTGGTCATTGTTGGACTATCACTGCAGAGCAAGAGGAGGCAACCTGTGACACACGTCGTCCTTGTTTTACAGGTACAATCATAATCTTCTTTCAGTGTGAAACGTACAACTGGAGATTAAACTCTACAACGAATTCTATTTTTGAACACCTTTTTTCAGCAGTTCGTATGAAGCTTAGATTTCTTCATTGTCCACTTAAACTCTGCTTCTGCAGATCCCCTTTCGCATTCCATCTTTTCTCATCTGCTGTTGTTTTAAGCAAAGGCCATGTCTGATATATAGAATTGTCTAAGTGGAGCGTGAAACAAAAAGTATTAACACCAACATGTTTTTTTTCATAAAAAGGCACGCATACTGCACAATGAAAATAAAATTGCGCACCATTTGGCAGAAGACAGGGGCTTTGCAATTTTTCTGGTAGATTAGTGAAAAAATATCGATCAAGCGTTTTTGGCTAAATTTCGGGATTTTTCCACCACAATGTATAAATAAATACCACTGTCTAGGGTTTATAGAACAGTATATAGTGACTACATTTCATTAAAATTTGCAGTCAAACAGATCAGTCCAATATACAAAACACAATGTACAACAAACGTTGCTGGGTGTAGTTAAATAAAATGTCAAGGTTTTATATGTCCCATGGCCGATGTAGACCTCCAGGTCGATATGCCCTGAAATAGTTATTTGAAAATGAAGTAATAAAAGGTGTATTATGAATTTTTCTTGTGAGTATGGTTATTGTTGTTAACGTAACATTGCAAATATTTAAAATGTACACGAACATTTACAAAAATGACCGTGATAAGAGCTATGAATTAATAAGCTAAATCTCATTTTATTGTTTTCTTTCACTTCTCTCCATGTGATTTTTAATCTTCTTTGTGAGGAGATGCAGCACACAGAGCATGTTATAACTCAAACCTGTCAAAACCTGCTAGAACTGTTACTATTTCTGGTCTTTGTTTTTATAACTTCTTGCAATTTGATACGATAAATGTGACGAAAAAAAATGTTACCAAAGCTGTTGCTTTTAGAGTTGATCATTTCGGTAACATATAAGGTTTCGGAATAATAGAATTTGACACTTTGTTACATTGGTGTTGAATAAGTTCTGAAAGATGGATAATAATGCATAAAGTTAAGCTCTTATATTGTTTACATTCATATGAAAATAAAACCTTATTCATTCATTAGTTTTTCTACTACCAGTTTTTCACTTCTGCTGAGATAGTAACATGTATCATTGTTTGGTGGCCTGGATGCTTGGCTTCACACATTTTCCTGTATCTGCTCCGAATAAACTACTTGGCTTCTTCATAAATTATGCTTCTGTGAAGTTGCTTTCCATATTCGTTTACTAATCTTTAGCCTCTTCATTGCCAGGTACATGCAATGAGATGGAACCCACTGTATCACAACTCTTTTGAATCGCTGACATAGTTTGTGGAGTACTGCTCTTACGTCATTAAGGTCTGCAATAAGGTCTACATTATTTTGGGTCTTAAGCACTACAACTGCTGATGGTACATCTGTGAAGAAAACTATTCGTTTATCGGTGCTTTTCTCTGTCATTAGAACTACTTACTACCCTTTTCAAAACCTCTGCTCTGACACTACTCGAAAATCGTTCTGCTGCCACCGATACCATTTTGTTTAATTAATTTTTTTTTTCTTGTTTTGTACCGTTAAATACAAGAGATTCCTCAATTGAGAAATTCGTCAACCTTCATTTTTTCCATTGCATTATTTGTTGATCCATCAGCCTGTTCATGCGTGGGTTCAGGTGTTGCCATATTAATATTTCTTAATGCACTTTATGGCTGAGGCTCATTTTTCTCTTTCATTCCGGTTGTACTGTTTCTCAGTTCAGAAATGATTTATATCATCCCAGAGAAGCGCTGTTATCCCGAGGTTTCTATACTTCATCCCATTGGTCAAGCACATCATTTTTGTATAATTTGACATTCAATTTGTAAACAATAAAAGCTTATTTGTGGCGGGTTTTATAAGAAGGCCATGAAGGTGACCATACGCCACTCTGTCATACTGTTAGTCATGTAAAAAAAAAGGTAAAGGATCCCGTTACACGCCCTATTGAGGCATATTGGGAATATGGTGTTAGGCCCATATTTTCTAGACCGTCGGCACACTAGGGGTGATGTGGTCAGCATCACGCCAGCCGCCTTAACATTCCCAGAGTTCCTCTGGTACCCATTTGGGGCTGGGTCGACCCAGGAGCCGTTTGCGGCCTAAAAAAATCCCACCTCATCTGTGGATCGAACCATAGACCACTGAGCTAGGAAGCCAGAGCACTAACCACTATGCTACCGCGGCTCCATGGTGTTAGTCACGTAGCGATTGATTATTGCCTTTTGACGTTTGAAATCGACTGTTTTTTATACAGAAAACAAAGTGTGCAATATGATAATGATATTGTTAAGTCATGTTTTATTAATGGGAGTTACGTGTTGAAGACTTGTGTGTACGGGTCGGATTTTTGTACACACGTTAGTTAGCACGCTTTAGTGATGAGATGTTTTTTTTTAGCTGGGGGCTGTATGCTCAGTAATTTTTTAACATAGCTCAACTGAGTAGTTGTTAGTTTGTTTTTTAAAAATAAGATAAAGAAAGTTTGGGGAAAGAGACGGTTGAGCTGAGCTGAGTTCTCACGCGGTTAGTCGTGCATGAGTAATTCTTACTGAGCTGTTCTGAGAGACTGTAAGCTCGTGACAGTGTGTTTTTTTGGCAGAGCGTGGAGATGGTCGTTTTACCCATCTCGCTAGTGTGTTCCAGGGTGTCTCCTTTTTGTAAAGGGGAGAGTTTTGATGGATATTAAATGAGGCCACGGATTGTACAGGCCATTATTTCATGTTCATATTCCTGTGATGGATTTTCGCAGATAGATAGAGTGTTGAAGGGAATGTTATTTTCTCCCAGGGAATTTATTATTCAAAGCCACGGATCACGTTGGCTCGTTGATGTATCATATTCATATTGATTCAAGCCATGGAGTATTGTAAACTGCAGTGTATGCTGTCCTTTCTTAAGGGATATTGTTGCTGTGCATTTTCTATGAAAAGTGCGCCGCTATGTTCTGTAATTGAGCTCTATGGATTCATTTAACCGATACTTCATTTTTTTGCTGTAAACTGTGTCATCTAAGATGTCTACGTGATTGTCTCGTTAATAAACTATGAAACGTTACAGCTTGTTACAACGCTTCCTGATCCTACGTTCTTGTGGTGTGTGATTACAGTCTGTCTAGAAGAAAGAACCCTTTAACATTCGCGTATCCAGAAATACCACATTACACATCTGTCGGCCATCCGTGAGCCCGACTTTATTGACCAATTCCTTGTCAGTGGACATACACACCACCTGTGCTGATCGCATCTACCAGCTACCACCATATTAACATTGTACTATCCTAAGTAACCGCATACGGCGGTAACAGTGGTGAGCCAGGTTCATGGGGTTATCTTATCTACAGTACTTGAACAGTATTCCCCAGAGCAACCACTAACATATGTGGTGGTTTCCAGTGTTTTTTTGGTAATGGTAACAGAAGTTTTTGGACGATGTCGCCCTATCAACCACTAACATAAGTGATCCCCAGTATTATGGGGTATTAACAGAAGTGTGACAACTGTTCCTTCGTGTACTTTGCGGTGTTACTGTGTTTTGACACTAGTGAAAGTCATCTATAAGATTTATCTGCACGCAGCCAATTGACATAATATGCTCACATCAAATATCAACACCCCTACATCTGATTTCTATTTTGGAATCAACGTAACTGAGTTCTGAAAGACAGATGGTAATTTCTACATAGAGCTGGTTTTCTACGGTCCTGATTCAACCCAGAAAATTTTACACGAAATGCGTGACTTTCGGCAAATCAGCGTACAACGGTCATGTTGTGACCCAATTATCGGCTAATTTACACGGTCCAGCTAGTCCTGTTTACTGACAGACATCGGTGTGTGCAGGTACAATACTGCTAATGTGTGTACACGGACAAGTCATCGCAGTGGAATCTGCCTAAGGTAGCCTGTTTTCTAAACGTTGCAGTGTTTGCAAGCGACATCTTTGACGGTGTGTACTGGCCCGTTCAAACTTATCAGACCTGGTTGTACGTCACTTTGTACTTGTGCTGTCATTTTCATCATCAAGCCATCGGAAAGGAGAAGTTACATTTCAAGACTTGACGAGGAGTGCTAGTAACGTTCAACGTTGGAGTTTTGCATATGTTGTGTTAACCGATGCCCATCGCTTTGGCGGGAAGGACAGGAGTTTTCCGTTATTGAAGATAAGTGGTTTTGTCTGTAAACCGTGCCACTTTGTGTATATGTAACAAGCTTTCCTCAATATTGTGCATTATTTGTTCTATTGAGTATTCTATGTGTTATGTTCCATATTTATGCGGGTTCGGTTGGGAGGTTGATCTGATAAACGAGGTTCATCTCGAAGCTAATTCGGGCTCTTGTCAGATGTTCTGTAAGGATTAGTTTGCAAGTTTCAATTGAGCGATAATTCCGGTTCAAGGCTAAAAACGTTGCTGAAGTTCAGATCGCTACTTGTTTCTTTCAACAGTAGTTGTTTAGGTGTGACGTAACGTTCCATTGTTGTGATCGTAGTATTTTCCCTGTGCCTTAGTTTATTGATTAATTTGTTTGTGGGTGTCTTCCTCTTCTGGCTGTCTTTTATTTCTATACAAATTTTTCGTTTATACACTGTGCTGTTACGTGTCTTGTCATTTTGATCGCAGTGTCATTGCACTCTTTGCAAAATTCTGGTTTTAGTTCTCCTTTATTGTTCAGTTGATTCTGCAAACGTTATCATTTGTTCTCTGGTATCTTGTCTGCGTAACTGGTGTTCTAATTGTCTATATCGTGCATTAATTGTTTATGACTTATTATAGGATTTAATGCATAAAAAATTTATGGCTAGATAATAATATAATATTAACTTTCATCGTATTGATAGGAATTGTTATACAGTGATTAACAGATAATTTGAATTTTTTCGAGAGATATTTAGCTGTGTGAGTTGGAAACTCATATAAAATGTCTAGTTTAGACCATTTCATTGAACAAGGTAAAGTCCGTAATATGACTACTGATGAACTAAGAGAATTAGCACTTGAGAGGGCACTTCAGATGCAACCTGAAGAAAATATGAGGTTTCATGAGAAAAAGGTGTTGTCTATAGAGCTGGAGAGATTAAAGGTAACGAATGAAAATGAGCTAGAAGATAGAATGAGCTCATTACAATACGAACAACATTGTAGGGAAAATGCTTTCACCAGTGAGCTAGAACAAATTAAAATATCTACATCAAACATAATGTCCGCTCTGGAGGTTATTCTCCAGGATGGTAAGGATTTTGAGGGATATGAAAGCCCTGATCTTGAGGATTTTGTATTGAACCGTTTTTTGTGTGATGCGGCATCAGATCTTGAGGAGGTTGTGGATATTAATTTTCGGTCTGTTCCTCACATAATCATTACTAGGAATCTTGCACAATTACGGCGTGAGCACCTTCGCTTTTTTCTAGCAAGTTACCTCCACGTACCACATGGTCACATACTGGATAACATACACCGCGTTATACGCGATGACAATGTTCAAGAGGAGCAAATAAAAGACAACAATCGAAGTGAACGGGAAGGGGTGAATTTTTCAGAAGATATTGCTGAGGCGATTGAACTACATGAGACAGTGTCCAATCTTACAAGGGATCTACACAAATTGAACTTGGAACTTTCTGTTTCACAAGCTGCATTGAATTCAGCATTGTGTAAGATCAAAGAGTTGGAAGCTCAGATGGAAGATAAAAATGTCGAAGTGAAAAATCTCTCGCAGAAAGTTCAAGAAAAGAAAGAGATGTGTGGCAAATTAAAAGTTCAGACCAAGGAACGTGAGAAGTCTTATACAGAAACGCTTCTTGATTTATTGAGTGAGGTGAATTTTTTAGAAAGTATTGCTGAAGAGAGCGAACTACATGAGACAGTGTCCAAACTTACAAGTGATCTAAATAATTCGAACTTGGAACTTACTGGTTCGCAAGCAGCATTGAATTCAGCATTAAGTAAGATACAAAGAGTTGGATGCTCAGATGTAAAAGAAGCTTGTCGAAGTTAGAAATCTCACGCAGGAAGTTCAAGAAAAGGAGGAGATATGTGAGAAATTAAAAGTTCTGGCCAAGGAACGTGAGAAGTTATATAATGAAACACTTATTGATCTATTGAGTGATAACGCGATTCTCAGTCGCCAACTTAAAGAGAAGAATACTGTATTTCCAGAGAAGGTTGATGAGCTTACGAATAGTCATAATAGTGAGATTGAGGCACTACAACTGGAATTGACACAGTTGAGAGCACAGGCTGCTCAAGTCCAATGTCTTCAGGTTCAGGTGGCCCGAAGTCAGCTACATAGGGAAGAAGCGCAAAATAAGAGATTAAAGAAATTGGCACGACAAAGGAGAGCAAATAAAGAAAAGAATGAGAAAAAGAGATTAGAAGAATTAACGGTGGAGAAAGAGAAAGTGGCTAAAATTGAGAAATCACTCACGGAGGAGAGGTGCAGAATTCTGACATTTGATGACTTAATTAAGAAACAAAGTGAAGAAATTTCACTCAAAAAGGTAGAAATTATCGAATTAAGGAAAATAGTTCATGGATTATTAGATATTGTCTTAGGCAACAAGGTGTTGTCTACTGTCAAGGTTGACAGTGTTAGACATAAAGGTGATTATCAACACTTCAGTAAGGCAAAGAGTCAGCCACATGCGCTCAATGCTAACTATAATATTAAACATGGAGTAAACAAATCTTTTCGTGGCAAATACAATTTCCCACGTACTAATAATACTGCCTCTAATGATTTTTGGCGATTCTTGGCGTCAGGCCAACAAAAGTAATCCTACTGCAACAGTCAGTCTTGTAGATCACGGAAAAAAACTCCGATAAATTTCATGTCAAGGATCCACAGACCAACCGTGCATCTACTTTTGGAAATTCTGATAAATTGATAACATGGGACAAAACTATTAGTACTCGTTCCCAAAATGAGACCCATTATGTGCGGAACAATAAAGATTCTATCATTCCTGTTACTCATCATACTCAGCACAGACAGTATGATGCGTCTGTTAAGCACATTCCCATAGGGAAAAATAAAAGCAATTTTGGTAGGAAAGATAATGGTGATTTTAGACATTACCAAGGGGGTTCATCACGTTGTAATTTTCCTTCTCCAAGAAACTGCAGACAATTTAACGGTCCTCAACATTTTGGTTCTAACAACTTTGGAAATTATAGTAGGTATAACTACACTAGAGATTATCAACCTTACAGTAATTTTTCTCGAAGACAACAAAATCCATCTAATAGATATTTTTTATCAAAGGAGAGATATTAATCACAACAATGCTAACTGGGGTTCAAAACATAACAATGGTCGCAATAGAGGAAATAGCAATGGTTTCAATAGAGATAATAATTGTGATAGATCTCGATATGACGGTAGATCTCTAAATGATATATCGCATTGCCAGGTTAACCTTGCTCAACAAAAGCCACAAGTTATTGATAATCAAGGTAACAATAGTAATATTGTCTCAAATGCTACTGCTTGCTCTGCGTTTGATTTCGAAAGAGCATCTCGTTGCCTTGAGTGCAGAACTTTGTTCCAGCATACAGCGGTGACTACCTTGAGTTGCGGTCATCTTCTACCTAATCCTCCTGTTTTGTCTACACGTGACGGAGGAAGGTTTGTTGCGCATCATAAAGGGGCCGGAAGTTTACACAGCCACAGTTGATAGGTTAATTGTGAAGTTAACTTTTCTGTTTTTCCTCATTAAATCCTACCTTTACCAAACAGAGATTTTCATTTGTGTTTTTTCACAGCAACGGCTTTTCCATGAGAGTCAGAGCTGCCATGTTAATTGATTATGCTGTTACTCTACGATTTGTTGTATATGTCACCTTGCTCAAGATTTGCTGTTCCTGTGAAGCCCGTCGGCATGTTGACTCCACATTGTATGATATTACCTCTTCATGGTCATAGGATGTTCCAAGATCACTGGAGTTTTTCTTACTATGTAACTTTTTAGGATAGTAGATAGTATTGTATAGTATGGTATATTAGATAGTATTGTATTAGGATATGGTATAACTTCTTTAAGATATTATGTTGGTTCTTTTTTATGCACCATTTCATTACCATATTATTTTTTATATGACTGTGTTCTGATAATGCACCATTTCATTACCATATTATTTTTATACTACTGTGTTTAATAAACATTGAATGTATAATTATTGTAGTGATGATACTATTGTTACTTAACTTATCATTACGATACATTTGGGTATTGTAAATTAAAAAAAAAAAGGAAATGAAGACAAGAAAAAAGGTATTTTTTTCTGACATTGTAATATTTTTTCTTTGCCCAGCGCTTGATTGTGAGCTAGGGGTAACTATGTATAGCGAGATTAGTACATTGAAAAGGTGTTTTTTCTGATGTTGTGATGTATTTTTTTCTTTGACCAGCGCTTGATTGTACGCTAGGGGTGGCTATACGTAGCGATATTATTAATATCGATGTCTATAAACAGTTCATCATTGGTACTTTATAAGTCTATTAACTTGGTTATCATGCATATTTTATAATTTTTTAAATGGTAACTAGTTATTTGTTCTTTGGTTTAGATATGCATTGTTTTTTTTCTTTCTAGTATATGCTGTTTTTCCATAATTGTGTTTATTTATACCATGCATTGTTTAACTTATTGTTTACCATGATATATCATTGTTTGCTTTCTTTCAATGCTGTTCATTCTTCTTTTTACTTCATCTTTTCTTTCACTTTCAACTTAGTATCTTATGGTTACTCTATACGCCATATACTTCATCTTTATTTGAATTTGTTCATTTTTTTGTTGACATGACTTAACATAGTGTAATCCTTTTGTGTAGATAGTGGGATTGCATCGACCTCAAATTTTTTGTTCATGTACTTTTCAAAAAAAAAATGATGATATCATTTTTTCCCCCGGTGTCGGTGTAGTCTGTTAAGTCATGTTTTATTAATGAGAGTTAAGTGTTTAAGACTTGTGTGTACGGATCGGATTTTTGTACATACGTTAGTTAGCACGCTTTAGTGATGATATGTTTTTTTTAGCTGGGGGCTGTATGCTCAGTAATCTTTGAACATAGCTCAACTGAGTAGTTGTTAGTTTGTTTTTTAAAAATAAGATAAAGAAAGTTTGGGGAAAGAGACGGTTGAGCTGAGCTGAGTTCTCACGCGGTTAGTCGTGCATGAGTAATTCTTACTGAGCTGTTCTGAGAGACTGTAAGCTCGTGACAGTGTGTTTTTTTGGCAGAGCGTGGAGATGGTCGTTTTACCCATCTCGCTAGTGTGTTCCAGGGTGTCTCATTTTTGTAAAGGGGGAGTTTTGATGGATATTAAATGAGGCCACGGATTGTACAGGCCATTATTTCATGTTCATATTCCTGTGATGGATTTTCGCAGATAGAGTGTTGAAGGGAATGTTATTTTCTCCCAGGGAATTTATTATTCACAGCCACGGATCACGTTGGCTCGTTGATGTATCATATTCATATTGATTCAAGCCATGGAGTATTGTAAACTGCAGTGTATGCAGTCCTTTTTTGAGGGATATTGTTGTTGTGCATTTTCTATGAAAAGTGCGCCGCTATGTTCTGTAATTGAGTTCTATGGATTGATTTAACCGATACTTCATATTTTTGCTGTAAACTGTTTCATCTAAGATGTCTGCGTGATTGTCTCGTTAATAAACTATGAAACATTACAGCTTGTTACAACGCTTCCTGATCCTACGTTCTTGAGGTGTGTGATTACAATCTGTCTAGAAGAAAGAACTCTTTAACATTCGCGTATCCAGAAATACCACATTACACATCTGTCGGCTTCCGTAAGCCCGACTTCCTTGACCAATTCCTTGTCAGTGGACATACACACCACCTGTGCTGATCGCATCTACCAGCTACCACCATATTAACATTGTACTATCCTAAGTAACCGCATACGGCGGTAACAGATATGTTGTTTTTTTTAGTAAACTTAATTGAAATTAGTTGTCATGGAACTTTCTTTAATTTCTTGTCACCCATTCAGACTACCACATAGTTCCGGGCACACAATGTAAATTATTATAAGGAATTCAAATTGTCTGTACACATACTTGATGATAATCGTGGCGCACAAGCCCGAAAATAATTTTTAAGTACAGAAGACTTTTAAAAATATTTTTGTGTGTAGTAAAGTCAAAAAAGTGCTTAGGAATATTTTCCAATATTTCAGTTTTGGATTATGTGATCAAGAATTGATCCTGTGCAGTGATGGTTCAACAGTGGCCAAACTTCAGAGTATCTACTGAGGATCTTCAAAGATATCTACCTTTAGCTGAAAATTACTCAAAGCAAAGATGTAAATTGAAGAATGGTGTTTCAATTCTAGGGAGCCTCATAGGAATTTAAGAACACAAGTAATACGGCTGATAATATCCAGGCCGTTTAAACTTTCTATCTTCCCACACCTTCTATGAGGAGTAAGATTTTTGCTCGTTTTGTTGAGCCCCCCAACTGATTTAACTCAGTAAAATATTACGTTAATAGCTCTGTAATGTATTCAAAATGACTGAGAAATACGGGAGTTCACTGAAAAAATGATTAAATCAACTATAAATTTGTATATTTACAGAAAACAAATTTAAAACTTAATTACACTTAACAACGGACAGTTGAATAAAGGTTTTGATGGAAAAAAATGTTAGCCTTTAAAGATTCATCATAGGTGATGGTCTGATTTGAAAAACATCGCTTTCAGAGAGTTCACTTGGCAGCTTTAAGTTGTTACTTAGCTGCAAGTAAGATGTCGGTTGGTTTCTGCTCCAGCCGATGTTGGTTCTTTCCAAGTTGTAGAATGGTTCACTCTCGTCACTTCTTAAGTTTGGTGGCCGCAACACGCCCCTCTTAGTATCGTGGGGTAATTGTGAAGATGGTCCAGCGTCTGTTGACCTGTCTTATGTTGATGTCTAGCTTTGACTGAAGGACACTTATACTACACAGTTGTTCCACAGACTAGTACCACCAGTTGGTACAACCGACTAGTATCATGAAATAAAAGAGAAACAAATACCCTCCTGAGTAATAGGTTTCCTGTCACGCAAATCAGGTGACCCCGCCCCCTTTCATTCCATCATCCCATCTGCCTCAGAATTTTACCCACTCTAAGCATTAATGTTAATCTCAGTAAGCGGAAACAATCATTGAATATATACAAAACATGTTTACATATACATATGCACTGATTGAAAAGGTTCAAAAGGTTAATGCAATAATTATGTACATTATTTCTGTCATCATCCAATCTCTGAACTTGGCACTACCTCTACTATTGGTACTTTTTGAGAAACCTGCTTGGAGCAATCACCAGCTCTTGCAGACGTGGTTCATGAAACTATCATTCTATATGCTGAGGTTGCCAGCCTCGTGTGACTTTGACATCAATCAGTATTTTTACATGTTAATAATGCAAAATATAGAATTATAAAATGCACAACTCACCCCACATATTTTTTGGACATATAGACCTGCCTCAGTGAAATAGAGTCGTCAGTTTGGTTAAGATGCCTCTTACACATGGTCTGTGGTATTACTTTCAAAATAGAATCCGACTATTACTTAGTGTTCACGTTCCTATGATTCCGGGCTTTCCATATTAAGAAAGGTAGAGTTTTCTTGGGGTGTAATTCCAAAAGATACTCGAAGACGTTATTCGGTCTTTTAAAGTGGAATCCTGATCCTATTCCTTATTCTGGTTGGTATGACGGTCTTCTTGACGAGTTGAATTTTTCAATGCCTAGACTCAAAAAGCGCTAAATTATGAGGCAACATTCGGCCCATGCATCCGCATTGCTACTTTATGACAAGGCTTCAATCAGAAATGTTGTATTTTAACATCTCAAATGCCAAACCAATAACATGCAGTTATCCTGTGTTGAACTAGTTCTCCCCCTACGCGCGATACTACTGTCATAATTTTAATATCAAAGACTGTGTAATAGGGCTCTGTGAAAAGACCTTTTATATTTTCAGCAAAAATAAAGCGTTTCATATAGTACAGATTACTCACCACGCTGGGCTTGTTGTTCCTTTTCTTGAGTCAGACTCAGAATACGGTTATTTAAAATATCTGAAATACAGTGAGACGTAAAGATAATAAAAAAAACGTGGGGAACTGCATCAAGACTAAGATAAAACAGAAAAAAAAGTTAATATAAGCTTTATTAGGACCACACACAAAAAATGCCAACGTTACGACGACTACAATCGTCATCAGGTACAAATAAATGAAAGCTGTAGAAAAAAGAGGTAAATGATCAACTAAACACATTTTTAATAAACATAAATCATACCAGAGGTAAATGGAGAACATAGTCGCTCTGGTAAATCTTGAACCGAAGATTGTTGTTCCTCCGGACAGTTTCAGTGAGAGCTTCCTGTTCGTACTTGTTCATTTCGTTCAGTCCAGTTGTTAGTTATCTTTCGATGTCTTTTATTACTTTGTCGTATTTTTATTATTATTATTATTATTTTAATAAACACGCCTGCCTAAGTTACAACTAGCTGCTTCTTGTTTCATTTCGTTCGTAGTTTACAACTGCCACTTGCTTGTGGATTTCACTGGAATATGTCCAAAGTGACAGCGATGTTCATTACCAGGATTTATCAGAGTCTCCGTTCACGGCTCGTCTGATATTTAACGTACTTAGCTTAGCTCCTACTTCTTTGTCTCGTATGTTTTCATTTGTTTGTTACTGAGGAAGACGTTTACTTATTAATTTTTTATACCCATTTTTGTTCCTTCTTTTTTGTTGTACTCCAGTGAAAAACTGATTTGCCATTATGTTTAACTTTTCCTTGTCATTTACAAGAATTCATTGACATGTATTGTATCTTATTATTGTTCAGTTTTATATCTGGTATCTACTTCACTCATTAAAAGGACGTGATAGTTGTTCATATCTGCCGTATGGGTCCAAGTATGCCCAAACTGTATAACAATGAGGGTTTTCCAATGTATCAACCTTCAATCAAGATTATTCTTGTCAGAGATATAAATAGAAGAATCTTGCTTCTACTTCATCTAAGCTGTCGTTAATGTATGATTCTCCTGCTCCTTCTGTGAGGAAATATCGACTCGCATTTTCAGAGACCGCAGCTGAAGATTACTCAGCAATTTTTAATTTAGTATCTCTATATGGTTATGTATTTACAATTTTATTTATTGCTACCCCGTGAGAACGTCAATGACCTTCCCATAACATACCAGTAGGTGTTTGGCCAGATCGTTCAAGCACATTGGTTTTGTTTAGTGGCGCTGTATTTGGTCTGTTCGTCTGTTTGTCGACATTCTGTTTCACATTTGTTGCATTTGTTGTATCTGAATCTAGACTTGGTTGATGCTTTGGTGCGGCAGTGAATGTTTTTCTTTGCATCATGTCACTGTATGCACTGAAATAGGAAAATACAAGAAATTAAGAAACTAAACTCTTGAAACATATTTAGCTACTTTATGCCAAAAGGATGTGCAATAACACTCTTCTAATGTAAACTACTTCTGTTTGCTAACGTAAACTCTGGACAAACAAGTATGTAAATAAATAAACAAACAAGTATGTAAATAAATAAACAAACAAGTATGTAAATAAATAAACAAACAAGTATGCTAATGCCCATTTATTTCATTGTTAACAATATCCGTGTAACTAGAATGATGTATGGCATATGGCACATCTGAGACTCATTGTCATCATCAGATCAGTGAAAGACCCTCTACCATCATCGGCAAACATTATTTGGGAAAGTGTGATGATGACCAATGCCCCCAGTGTCAAAAGAGGCAAAAGCTGGTATGTACTCTCAGCTTGTAACGTGTCGCTAGAACAAAGGCGATATAAATGGTGCATCAACAGAGTGCAGAATGCGCTAGCTGCAGCTTAGGCCGAGTACTAGAAAAACATGCTATATGAGAGCAGTAAAGTTAGCAAATCCCAAATTAGTTGTAGAATTATATGTACCAGATCTAATATCTGCCTCGATGTATAACCAAAGTGAAACAATTGGACCTGTAAAGACAATAAAAAAACAGGGCATTTCGAAGGTTTGGCGAAACTGTAGAAAAGACGTCGCGCTTGCTGCAGAATACCCGCTAGGGGTAATGGAATTCAGGACAGTAGCTAATATAAAACAAAACTGTTACTTTCAAAATCGTTTTAGGTTGACAGAATGAATAAAACCTGGTGAGGATTTGAAAGTCAAATTGGAAGTACTCCATAGTGCCTCGCCAAATTCCAGATTTATTATCTATCTACAGTGTGAAATTCCTGTTCATAGATTACAGTTAATAACCATTATTTCGATTCATAAATCTTATCAAAGTAAGTGAGTTTTGGTCAAATTAATAACAATGTGATAAATTTGAAATGAAAATTACAAAAGATGTATAAACATGTAAACTATTCCTGATAAATAAAAACTTAATAATAGTATTTAAAAACGTGACACGACTAATTCCTTATTCTTTTACCTCTACGATGTATCTCTGTCACCTAATATTTACATCAATATAGAAAATAATTTATGTACGTTAGCATTCTTTACCTTTAGGCTGCAGACTTTTCAACTGTGCCCTTTCTTTAAGGTTGAAACCCCCATGACTTGAGTTTGACACGTTTAATAGCAGTCCAAATTGCTTTATGCTACGCTTTGACCAAGACATTTCTAAACTGACAAATTGATAATGGATTGTTTTGTTGATTTTAATTATATTTTTATATATCAGTCGCAGGTTGAAGATTTATTCTTGGGGCTTCCGATTGCACGAAATGGTTGTTGTTCAGTGTTGGTCTGATTTATGTTAAACTCCTATTGTGTTCTGTTTCATAACAGTCAAACGTACTTTTTTCCACACCTTGTCCAAGACTTTTTCTGGCTCTTAAGTTCCCATATTTGTCGTGGTAGCTGATCTTCTGCAGATATAGCCAAACCATTGTAATTGAGACTGTTCTGCTTTGGTCTACAGGGGCTTGGTTTTGAGGCATGATTTATCGTCTGGTTGTAGATCATGTCTCTTCCTGTTACTTCAACCACCTTCCTCAGACACCTCATGCTTTTGTGGGTATAGTCACTGCCCATAACTTGCATCCATAAGTCAAGACTGGAACAAAGGTGGAACGCTTTACAGCCACCTTCGTCTTCTTGCCAATTTCTTTTTTCCTGAGGAATCCTCGATTTATGGCCTGAAAAAGTATCCCAGCTGCTGCTCTTCGGGTTACCAAGTTTGATGCCTCTCTTCCAGTCAATGATAGCTCCAATGTATTTGAAGTGGTCGATCTGTTCCATAATCTGCTCCCCCAGAATAATCTGCTGCCTATTTTTATCTACCGATAGTACCATGGTTTTTGTTTTGGAGCAGTTGATGAACATCCCTCTCTTCTCCAGCTCTTCCTTCCAGACTAGCATGCTGGATTGATGATTTAGCAATCAGGGCACCATTGTCAGCACATTCCAGCACTGAGGTACTGATCTGTCTCATCTTCAATAATCCCACCGAATACTTTCTGTTCCTCCACATAATACTTTGATGACATCATCCATTAGGAATATGAAAATATAAGGTGACAGAATATCTTACTTACTTACTTAATTGTTCCTCTTCTACCGTGAAGAGTAGATGCTTGGAAGAGAGAGCGCCATACTATCATTTCGGCTGCCTTCCTCCTGGCCTGGTTCTATTCTAGTCCGCGGTCCTTCAAAGTTTGTCTAATGTTGTCCTCCCAGCGGACTCTATGTCGTCCTAGAGGTCTAGATCCCTGGCTCTTAGTTTCCCATGCCTGTCGTGGTAGCCGATCTTCTTCTATTCTGCAGTATTGGCCAAATCGTCTTAGTTGGGACTGTTTTACTTGGGTCTGCAGGGGTTGGGTTTTTAGGCCTTGACGTATCGTCTGGTTGCAGACCACATCTCTTCTTGTTACTTCAACCACCTTCCTCAGATACCTCAATTCTAAGGTTTGGGTCTGGCTTTTGTGGGTTGTAGTCATTACCCATGACTCGCATCCATACGTCAAGACTGGGACATGGGTGTAGCGGTATACAGCCATCGTCGTGTTCTTACCAAATTCTCTTTTGCTGAGGAATCCTCGATTTATTGCCTGAAAAAGCCCCCCAGCTGCTGCTCTTCGGGAAGCCAACTCTTCTTTGATGCCTCTCTTCCAGTCTATGACAGCTCCGAGGTATTTAAAGTGGTTGACCTGCTCCAGGACCTGTTCTCCCAGCATAATCTGATGCCTTCTTTCCCTTCGTGATACCACCATGGTTTTTGTTTAGGAGCTGCTGATTACAATCCATCTCTTCTTCAGCTCTTCTTTCCAGACTGAAGTTGGATTAAAGATGTGCCTCTGATTTAGCAATCAGGGCAAAATTATCACCAAATGCCAGCTCTGAAATACAGACCTGTCTCACCTTCCAGTACCCCACTGAATACTTTCTTGTCCTCTCCCCACAAGCCTTGCTGACATTGTCCACGAGGAGTGTGAAAAGATAAGATGACAGGACATCACCTTGTCCTACACCAGTGGTGATCCTGAGCCCTTCTGACTTACGGATTTCTGTCCTCACATAATTTCTGCAAGACTTCTAAAATCTATGTATAGCATGAATCAGAGGTGCTGGAATGTTCTTCCTTGCCAAGCAGCCCCAAAGTTTGCTCCAGAGAACATTGTCAAACGCCTTCTCCATATCCAAGAAACAAAGAAGTATCTCACCTGTATACTCAAGGGTGTTTTCACTCAGCTACCTGAGTATGAAGATCAGGTTGTGAATTCTTCGGTTCGCTTGGAAGCCATACCGGACCTCATCTGTTTGTGGCTCAGTCAGGCGTCTGAGTCTCTGCTCCAGGATGGTTGAGTAAATTTTACCAGGACACTGAGAAGGGATCTGCCTTCCCCGGTGTCAATACCTTGTCGAGGTATGGCGGCTTGCGTACCCTGATTACCCCCAGAGCTATGCCAGCGGGAGTTTTACTCCTGGAAGGTTCTACCAAGCTGGACAGGTTTGCGTGGGCAAGGATCAGACTAAAGCAGACACCCTGGTTCTCCAGGTTGTGGGTTTTAGCATAGTGCTGACACCCCTGTCTATGTAAAAAGAAATGAAGTTACAGAAACGACAACAAATGAACAAACTTTGCTGCTGGACGGACATCCGGAGTCTGAGGCTCGTATGACTGTCAGTGGTGAAAGCCGAAAGGAAGCCGATGACACGAAAACGGACGTCCTGACCGCAAAACGTGAAACAAAAATAGTATTTTCGAATGTCAGGACAATGAACGAGACGGGTAAACTAAAACAGGTTACGGCAGAAATGAGAAACTATAGGTTATACATTCTAGGGATAAGCGAGAGCAGATGGACAGGGGCAGGAAAAGTTAAAACAGTAACTGGAGAAACAGTACTTTACTCTGGAAGAGAGGATGGACAGCACAATGAAGGTGTAGCCATTATTCTACAGAAAGGAATAGAAAGGACATTACTGGGATGGAAACCCATCAACAACAGACTGATAAGATTAAGATTGAGAGGGAGATTCACCAATACTACAATAATACAATGCTACGCACCAACGAATGACAGCGATGAAGAGGTCAAGGATTAATTCTATCAACAACTGCAGACAGAAATGGAAGACACACCGAGATATGATCTTATCATAGTAATGGGAGACCTCAATGCGAAAGCTGGAACACACAATACAAAAATGAAAGAGTAATGGGGAAATGCGGCAGCGGAACAGCAAACGAAAATGGGGATAAATTAATAAGTTTCTGTAGCATTAACAACCTGGTCATTGGAGGAACACTTTTCCCAAACAAAGACATTCATAAATTAACATGGGAATCACCAAATGGTCGGGACAGAAACCAGATAGACCACATTATGATTAATGGTAGATGGAGACATGCAATACAAGGTGTGAAGGTAAGAAGAGGTGCAGATGTGGGAAGTGATCACCATTTAGTAGTAGCAAAACTGAAAGTGGAACTAAGAAGGGCTGGACCAACTTTACCAGAAAAGCATTTGCGGCTGACATAAAGAAACGATATCAATTTGCCAAAAGTCAGGAAAAGATATTGATTGATGATATAGAACAGAAATTCAACCCCATTTCAACAATATATAAGGAAAGCAGCAAATCACGCTTGGGATTCCAGGAAAGGAAGAAGCAAGACTGGATAACACCAGAAACATTAAACACCATGACGAAAGAAAGGAAATGAAAAGAAAGAAAACAGAAGCGAAGTCCCCCAGGTTAAATCAACTATATAGCGAACAGTACAGTCAGCTGGACAAGGAAGTTAAACGCCAAACCCGAGCCAACAAAAGGAATTTCCTACACGATCTTGCAAGACAGACAGAAGAGGCAGCACTGAGAAATGAACAAAGCACAGTATACAAAATAACTAAAATCATCAGCGGAAAACGAGGTGGAAACAATATTACATTAGTAAGAGATAAGCAAGGAAATCTTATCACGACAGCAGAGGGACAGGAAACAAGATGGGCAGAGCATTTCAGAGAAACTCTGAACAAGGAACCGCCAGAGATACATTGGAATGTTCCTGAAGCTGAAAACGATATAGATTTTAATACAGACATTCCACGAAAAGAAGAAATCATCACAGCAATCAAAGGGTTAAAGAATGGAAAAGCTCCTGGCCATAGTAACTTAAATGCAGAGCTATTTAAGACATACCCTGAGCTAGCAGCAGAACTATTAAAACCACTATTTGCACAAGTCTGGAAAACAGGGACAACACCAACAGAGTGGAACAAAGGAATAATTGTCAAATTGCCCAAGAAGGGAAATCTTGCAAACTGCGATAACTGGAGAGAGGAATCACTCTTCTCTCAGTTCCGAGCAAAATACTAAGCAGGATAATTATAGAGAATGTCAAAAACAGTAGACCACAAACTGAGGAAAGAACCAGCAGGATTTAGAAAGAGCAGAAGATGTGTAGATCATATATTTACCCTCAGGAACATTATAGAGCAGTGCTCAGAATGGCAAAGACAGCTGTACATTAATTTCGTTGATTTTGAAAAGGCTTTTGACAATATACATGGGGACAGTTTATGGAAAATACTGCGGGGTTATAGAATTCCAAGCTGCATATTGTCAATCATAAAAAGCCTCTATGCCAACTTTACGTGTAGCGTTGGGCAGAGCAGCCTAACCTTTGAGGTGAAGACAGGAGTACGACCACTTATCAACCACTCTATTTTTAACAGTCACAGACTGGGTGATGCGCCAGACAACAGAGGGCTGTCCAAGAGGAATAAGATGGACTACATTTTCAACATTGGAAGATCTGGAATATGCAGATGACATTGCACTACTAGCACATTCACATCAACACATCCAGGAAAAAACGGATAGACTTAATAAGTATAGCCAACAGGTGGGCTTGAACATCAATCTAAAGAAGTCAGAGGTCATGACGCTCAATGTGAGCAACCCTGATCCCATATCAGTAAGGAATCAGCAACTGGTAAAGACAAACACCTTCACATACCTAGGATGCATAGTAACACCAGACGGCGGAGCAAGCAAAGACATCAACAACAGAATGAACAAAGCAAGAACAGCCTTTTTTAGCCTAAAAACATGTGGAAGTCCTCTCATTACAACACAAGCACAAAATTAAGATTATATCAGAGCTGTGTGCTTTCTGTGCTTCTCTATGGTGCGGAATGCTGGAGAGTAACAGAGAAGGAAATGTCGAAATTGTCCTCTTTTCACGCAACATGCCTAAGAAAAATTCATCGAATCTTTTGGCAGAATACCATCACCAACCAAGATCTGCTTACTCGGAGCAAGCAAGAGGACATGCACACCATCATAGCTGGCAACGCTGGAGCTGGGTTTGCCATGTCCTCAGAAGAGACCCCGATGCCATCACAAGAACAGCTATGCTATGGACCCCTAAAGGAAAACAACTTGGCAGAGGACTGTGGAGGCTGAGATGCAAAGAATGAACTAGAGTTGGGGCACTGTACAAAGGATGGCCACCGACCGAGCAAAGTGGAATCAATTTGGTGTTGCCCTACAAGACGCCACTTGGCGTGGTGGCCACTGACTGCTTTGACGGCTAAGGATCAAAGAATAAGACTGAGAAGGGATATGCTTCTATGATTTCCACATTGTCGGTTGTCACCTTTTTTTGACAACGGGTGTTGTGATGGCAGTCTCCCAATCCTCTGGTATGGTCTTGTTGCACCAAGCTGCATGTAGTACTCTCAGGATTAATAAGTTGTGTGCTGCTCCCATGTATGTAACCATTTCTGGTGTTATACCATCATGCCCTGCCGTTTTGCCTATCTTGATTTTCTCCAGTGCTGCCTTCAGCTCTTCCATCTTTATGCTTTCGCCACCATTTGTTTCCTCTTCTATGCTGGTGTCACGGATTGCCTCCCCTGCTTTGCAGTAGTGGTCCAACAGTGACCAAAACTCAATAGTATCTAATATTGGCGTCCAAGGTATCTGGCAGAGATGTAGGTAGATGATTAATGCCACTTCTACCTTAAGGGAGCTTTCACAAGATATTCTCAGAAGTCAAGTACAAAAGCTGCTTAGGGCTGAGCAATTTGCTAATGTATTATCTGGTCCGTCGCCTTTTGTGAAGGGTTTAAGCAATGCTTTAGCCGTTCAAGCCCCCAGTTGGTTTAATCCAACAAATGCCCTCTTATAAGTAATGGCTCTACACACACACACAAACACACACACACACACATATATATATATATATATATATATATATATATATATATATATATATATATATATATATATATATATATATATACCGCACTTACCGCAAAATTGCGAATCTACAACTCTCCTTGCACAGCTTCAGGATGGACACAGCTCTGTATTAGAAGCTTCAAATCACGTAGGTCTGGATATTAGAGTTAATTCCTCTGACGGCTGGTGTTCTGCGAATTCCTGGCCTGGGAAAACTTTTTTTTAAAATCCCTCTATGTCTTGTGATAAAATTCCCACGTTTCCAGTCTTGTATTAAAATTGCGGGTTTACTTGTGAATTTCAAAGTTGCTCAATACTCGATCTGGTACTTATAGTTGTGGAATTATAAGATCCTATCCTCTTTCCTCTGGCTTTTAGGAGGTGCTTAGTTGACGTTGCGATGCAGTCTGTCTGTGTGCTGTGACTCCGAGTTTGTTTGATTATATCTCTCATTTTCCAAGTTGAAATCCAGCTGGGTTTCCGCTGAATGTTCCAATAACATTCATTATAGATTATGGCGAACCAATCGTTCTCTAGCACTAGAAGGGTCAGTTTGTTTATCATTACTTATCCCATGGGTATTTGAAAAATATTAAATTTAATATACACGCGTGGCTTCTTAAAACAGTGATGTATATCGTTAAGCAAGACTTCCGGCCGCACCTCTGTCCATCACAATATTGTGACCATGTGTTTCTGGCGTAATGACTCAGGGATGGTCGCTCGCCACAAGTGTTTCACCAGACAAGCAAATCTGGTTCTATTCAGCACTCCTGCCCAACACAGCTTTAATAAACAAGCACCATCGCTTGAAAAGATGGTCAGACAGATTATGCGATAAAATATTATCGCCGGCCCAGTCGCCAAACCTGGCGGAGCGTAACGACAGTATGGGAGTGAAGTGTAAAACAATAAGATACGAATTACTCCCGTAGCAAATACTAACATAGGGGAGTGGCGTGTTAGAGACATCACCATGCTATGCCCAGCATAAAGAGTAAAATGAATAACAGGGCAAAATGAAATGCCAAATAACAAGTGAATAATGAAGCAATATTGATAAGGGTGGAATTAGGATGCCGTCAAATTACCACCTCTATCGACACCAGGTATTACAATGCAAGATGTGGGTGTCTTATCTGGTTTAGATTGTTGCGGTGTGTGTGTTGCAGTAGAACAGTTCAGGGTACACCACAGGCAACATGACGTGTAGAGTCATAAAAATGGTAACTTCGCTTTAGGTTTATACCATTTATTGCACGCCACAAAACAGTCATGATACTTATGTTATCATCAGCATAGTATAACGAATGCAGCATTCAAACTCATGTTAACTGACAGTCATGTAGGAGTCAATACTCAATAGTTGTATGGAAAACAAATATCATAGCGAAGCTTGATAAATAATACATATAACTTCTGCAACCGTGGTCAGCTGCAGATCCTTAATGTTCATAGACAATAATAATTATTCCTTCCTGATGCTAGCAGATCAGATGTATACAATACGTCCGTTTACTGTCTGCACGTGAGTAGCATACATGGATTACAGGTCAGCTCGACCTTTATAACCTTCCTAAGTCTAACCATCTGACTTGGACGTGATCTCTGATATAACGAATCCTGGAACACAGACAATAGTCTTGTTGGTCTAGAGCGACCCATAGATATATAACTAGTTCAGGTATAAAGATACCGGTGACTTAATCCTAGTCAAAGTACCTCTCCATTTTGAATCACACAGGCGAGCAAAAAGGCGACAAAATGACGAACCTCTAGATGATAGCCTAAAGTTCGATACAAGAGGAATTACCTTATTTCGGAAAATCAACCATGAACATATGCCTCCAGGCAGGCTTGAATAATACGGGGAAATAGTCTAGTTAGCTAACTAACTCACAAAGACAATGTATTTCCCTCAGAGAATCACAAGACGCAGTCGCGTCCGCTCGCTAATCAGTCCATTTCTCAACTCCCGACCTGGGCGGAACAACAAACGACAACCAAGTCGAGACATGCGCAGAGTGACAATCTCTGAGTCGCTGTTCACAATAAGACGATTCTAAGAACATTCGAGATAAAAGTCTTACACAGTCGCGCCTTTTATGGACATGAACAGAAGCGTTAAGAAAGGTTTCAAACATCTACAACAGTTGACTGATACTACCAAATAAGGAGATATGGTCACGCTTCGTTCAAGACATTATAGACCGAACGTGTCTCTATACAAGAGGAGGTAAACTCATAAAAAATAGCAGTATCGATATATCGGGTTCTGTCCCTTTGACCATAAAATATATATAACATGCATTTCAGTCAAATAATGATCATACATACGAAAAACGATCATACAAAGACTTTGGAAAAAAGTAATTATTTGTGCGTAACATTACCGCACCCTCCCGGGAAAAAAAAATGAAACATTTTTTTTTTTAAATCCTGGAGCCGGAAAAATCTAGGCTCCTAACGCACGTATGATGCGCGGATATACCTAACAAAATAGCTCAACACTTGGAGCGAAACTGAGATCATATCCCAGGTCCTTAGAGAAAAATTTATCTAAGTATACGCGTATATATCCCAGGAAGGTGCCACCAACACAAACCACAATGCTGGCAACATCATAATAAAAGTCAAATTATTCTCATACCAATATATGAAATCAAATATATTATTATGATATCATACAATGTGTTGCAAATAGCGGTGTAATATATTAATATACCGCACTATTTTATTACATTATGTAATGCATCAGTAACTAATAAGTAATACATGTGTTGATCTTCGTTGACATAAAACATTCAATAGAAGAAGATGTGGACATCATCCGCTCCCAATCTAGGACAGGACTTGATATACTCAAAGTTCCACAATGGACACAATCTCGCATCTTCAATGATGTGCTGCGAAAATATCAATAACACAAATCTTAAAGACAACTGGTAAATCTCTCAATACAATCCTGAAAATAATTTATTTAAATGTGGCCGAGTGATCTTTTGGCCCGTATATCACTAACTAAGCCTTCTTAGATAATTACATGGTACAATGTTATAAATTCCCCCTCAAAAAAGTGAGAAAAAAAAATCTACTAACATGTCATTATAACATTGGACTGTATATCAGGAAATATATATATGACAGAAGAATCATGTGGAATCGTGTGGGCATCTGGACAGAATGTCCGCCATTACATTATCCGAACCACGGATAGCTCGAACCGAGAAATGAAATGGTTGAAGAGCTATGGCATAACGAGTGGACCTCGAGCTCTTCAAGTTTTTGCTCTGAATAGCAGTAAGCGCTTTCTGGTCGGTTTCCACAATGAAATGTGCGCCTAGAAGAAATCTTTGTAACTTCAGAATAGACCATACCATAGCCAATAACTCACGGTCTAAAACCGAGTAATTCTTTTCTGCAGCATTTAATTTCCTAGAGATATACATCACCGGATGCAGAGTATCAGAATACTCCTGCATTAGTGCTGCCCCAATCCCAGTTGACGAGGCGTCACTTCGAAGAACAAAAGTCTTCTCAATAGTAGGTAACCTAAGAATAGGTGGAGATGAAAATAGGTCTTTAACCTGGTCCAATGAGGATTGACATTCTTTTGACCAGCGGATCAAATTAGGCGACCCTTTCTTCAATAAAGTAGAAAGCGGTGCCATAATGGAGGACAGATTCGGAATGAATCGTCCGTAGAATTGGATCAAACCTAATAGACTCCTTACTTGTTTCTTTGTCTTAGGGACCGAAATGTTAAGTATTTTTGAAACATTGTGGTCCTCTGTCTTTAAAAGACCATGACCAACACGATGACCTAGGAAAGAAATCTCACTAAATCCTATAAAGGCTTTAGAGGGTTTTGCAGTCAAGTTATACTCGCGAAGAGTAGACAGTAATTCGTATAAACCCAAATAGTGATCTTCCCAGGAATCACTGAATAGACAGATATCATCTAGATATGCTATGACATCTGTACGATATGCGAGAATTCGCCGCATCATGCGTACGAATGTAGCAGGGGCGTTCATAAGACCAAAAGGCATGAAATTCCATTGGAATAAACCCCTAGGTGTAGAAAAAGCTGTAAAAGGTTTGGCACGTTCAGTTAGCGGGACTTGCCAATAACCTTTAGACAAATCTAGTTTGGTAAAGAATCTAGAATTAGAAAGTTTATTGAGTAGCTCTTCTAATGAAGGCATAGGTTCAGCGTCGAACTTCGTAACTTGGTTCAATTTGCGATAATCTACGCAAATGCGAATGTTATTATCCTTCTTTCGAACAATAACCATAGACGAAGAGTATGCTGAAGTGGATGGTTCAATGATTTCCAAACGTATCATTTCATCCAATTCTTTTTCGACTTGAGACTGGAAATGGATAGGTATTGGATAGGGTCTGACTCTGATAGGATTATGATCAGTTAGCACAATGTCATGTTCAATGACATGTGTGTGTCCCGGGATGTCTGTAAGAACATCCTGAAATGTTTGCAACATCGAAGAAACTTGTCGATGTTCCTCAGCGGAAAGATTTGGAGAAACGGTCACGTTTTTCCAAGATTCCGTAGAATAAAGTGGGACCATAGAAAGAGGAAGATTGACATCAGAAAAAGTAGTTTCCTCATCCTGTATAACTGACAGCGATGAGTATTGACCATGAGGTACTTGAGAATTGTCCGTTGCCTGGAAAATAGGCTGCAAATAGTCTGGTCTTTCATGAAATTCCGTGAGCATATTTATGTGGAAAGTTTTATGCTTTCCATCAATATCGACAACATAGTCGACATCAGAAATTTTGGAGACTATTGCATATGGACCTTTCCATGCAATTAGAAGTCTGTTCTCCCTTGAAGGAAGTAGAACGAGAGCTTTGTCACCTGGACAAAGTTGTCGTAGACATCTATTCTTATTCGCAAACTGCCTTGCCTTTTCTTTAGCAAATTCGGAAGACGAAGTTGCTAGTCTGCATGCCTCAATGATTTTTTTCCTAAGAGCAATGACGTACTCATAAGAAGACTGAGTCTCATCGCTAATATTATCGGCAGTGATTAGATCGTGAAGTAAAGACATAGGGCCGCGCGGTTGCGCGCCAAAGACAAGTTCAAAAGGGGAAAACCCCGTATGTTCATTGGGGACCTCTCTATACGCAAAGAGAGCCGCGGGTAAGACCCTGTCCCAATCCTGAGGATGATCCTCAGTTATTTTACCCAGTAAAGTTTTTAGAGTCCTATTTAAACGTTCGACCAACCCATTAGACATTGGGTGATAGATACTGCTGAGAGACCTTTTTATATGTAGCATAGACATTACCTGTGACATAGTGTCTGATATAAGTTGAGTGCCATGGTCTGACAATATTTCTCCGGGAAAACCCAAGCGAGAAAATATCAGCCAAAGAGCGTCTGCGATATCAGCAGTTGAGATGCTCTTGAGAGGTATTGCCTCTGGCCAACGTGTGCACATATCGACACATGTAAGAATAAATTGATGCCCTCTAGCCGACTTAATTCTAAAAGGACCGATAATATCTATTGCCATTTTTTGAAAAGGGCGAATTGGAATGTCAGCAGCCTGAATAGGCGCAGCATGTCGTGGTCCTTTAGATTTGACCTCCTGACATACTTTGCAAGAGCGACAGTACATTCGTATGTCCTTGCTTACAAATGGCCAAAAGAAAGCCGCAAGAACTCTCGACTTTGTACGGGAAAAACCCATATGTCCAGCACATTGCGAGTCATGAGCATGTTGCAATATTTGCACCCTCATGCTCTTAGGCACAAGAATTTGTGAATGAGTGGATGTAGTCGAGTCTTGTACCATACGTACAAGTACGCCGTTCTTCATAGAAATCCAAGATTTTCTATTAGTATTTTGATTAGGATCACCTTTTTTTGCTAGAATGAAGAATTTTTGTAACGACGGATCTTCTTCTTGCAATTTGATAAATGAGTCACGTGTAATAGTCAAGTGACTATTTTGTTCATTTACTTCATCATTATTAGTTAATGAAGTTTGAGGTGGATCCAGAGCATGTGCTCTTGTGACCACCGTATTGGTAGCTTCAATGTTTTGCTCTTCCCAAACAGCAATCTGCTGTGGGGTACATTCCCTAACTCCGTGAATACGACCAATAATAAGGTCCGCAATAGGGTTTGGAAGTAGACACGCGTGGACCTCTCCCGTGAAGAAAGGAGTAGCAATATGTATTATGGCAGTAGGATATTTTTCCAACGTGCCACCAAATGTGACACATTTGATGACCTTTCCTGTAGCACAGAATGGATCTACAAGAGATTGCCTAACCCCGACAGTAGTACATCCAGAATCAAACAACACCGAGACTGGATTACTATTTACAAGCCCCTTATGTAATATAAGAGAACCTCTCCCATCATGAGCAACATTAGCAGGAAGAGCGGGCAAAGGATGACCACAGCTTAGAGTACTAATGGTTTTCGGATCAAATAAAGTACTGCATTGGATACATTTATTTGCCCTACCAAAGTCAAAAGATGAGCATCCGATAGCATTATGGTCTTTATCATTATTAACCTGTTTATCTGCTCCCTGAGATTCTTGTTGAACAGAGTTTGTCTGTTGATATCTTTTTCTCTTCTGTTGCGATCTACCGCGACCATTATTGCCTCTGCAATTATCATTAAAGTCCCTACTGTAATTTTTATCCTGGTTTGCGTTCCAGTTTCCATAACTGTCATTACCATCTCTATGCTGTTGAGAACCTCTATTATCTTGGTATTGAGGTCTCTGCAAAAAATATTTTCCTCTATACCGATTACCTTTATGAAAATTTCTAAAGTTACCGGGAATAGAATACCGTGTAATATTAGGTTGTCTCCAGTTCTGGGAAGAAGAATCTCCCTGAAATTGATTACCATGGTTCTGGGCATAATTACGGTTACTCTTTTTATTGAAATTTTGCTGGCTACCCTGAAATTTACGCATAAAATTCGGGCCATAAGGTGCTGCCGAAGCAACTGGCAGACCTTCTTTTACCTTAGAGTTGCTAATGGTTATGTGAGGATGTGCAGTAACATACTGGCTACAGTATTCTTCCATTTCTTTTATATTTTTAGGCTTACGCTCATGAAGAAAAGAAAGAAAAGCTTCATTAACAGAAGACATAACCTTGTCTCTAAGAAGTAAGTCCATGAGGGCTTCAAATGTACTTTCTGTCTTAGAAAGCTCAACCCATCGTAAAAAAGTAAGACGTATGCCTGAGATGAATTCTGAGAATTCAACTCCAGTTTCTGGTAACATGTTTTTAAATTTAAGACGATATCCGTCTTCGTTAAGTTGGTACTTCTTTAACAATGCCGCCCTGACAACCTCATAGTTGTTCTTGTCAGGCACATCTACCATACCCAACAAAGTCAAAGCATCACCTCTAAGTATCTTGGACAGATGATAAACATATAATGTTTTATCTATATTATGCACCTTACATGCACTTTCAAATCTATCTAGATAAAATGTTATATCATCAATTGAAGCATTGAATGCTGGTAAATTAAGCTTGAAATCAACAGCATTAGACTTATTAGCAGATGATACCTTATTAGCATCATTAGCATTACTAGATAACTTCAACTTTTCTAACTCCAAAGCTAAGAGTTTTTCTTCATGTTCCATTTTTGCTTTTCTCTCATCAGCTCTCTTTGTAACCTTCTTTCTTCAGCCTCAGCCTGTTTTTCTAATCTTTTATTTTCAGCCTCTATTTCAAGTCTCTTATTTTCAGCTTCTTTTTCAAGTCTCTTATTTTCAACCTCAGCCTGAAGTCTCTTCTCCTGAGATTCTGCTTCTCTTTTTTGTTTTTCCATTTCCATTTGTAATCTCTTTTCATCTACCTGCATCTGCAGTTTTAAATTTTCAGCATCTATTCTCTTTTGTTCAGTTAGTTCTTTCATTTTCTTTTCCTCCGACTTCAATGCCTTGGCATATTGAACAGTCGCAAATTCTTCTAATTTATCACCTGTCTTCCCAAGGGCTTTACCCTGCTCAATAAAGTACTCAAATGTAGACATGATGTCTAAAATGTGAGTACAGAACCTGAAATAATTAATTATCTTATTTCAATCTTAATAGCAACAAGACTTAATAAAGTGCTTGTATAATTACTATGTTTACTCCAATCTCTGTGGGAAACAAGACTTGACACCAATTTGTATTATCAGTTGTACAATAATATCACAAGTCACCTCTTAATTATCAGTGCACTACCCAAATCAGTGCATAACCATCAGTTATTTATCATAACTGCACTACAATAGTGCATAAGGAAAAAACCACCAGCTAGTTATGATAAGTGCACTATAGATCAATAGTGCATGAGCATATATGTAACAATAGTGAAAGCTAACTATGCAAGAACTATGCAAACAATAACAAGACAATGTAAACAATAACAAAGTCACCAACAATGTAAACAAAACAAAGATCAAAGTCAATGTAAACAATAACAAAGATCAGAGTCAATGTAAACAATAACAAAGATCAACGTCAATGTAAACAATAACAAAGATCAGAGTCAATGTAAACAATAACAAAGATCAAACAATACGAAAACATTCGCATAAGTCAAATAAATAAACAGCGAAACTAAAAAGAATATGATGACAGAATGCGAAGATATGACAAACAAATGACGCTACAGTATATACACAAAAATTTACGTGAAGAACTGAATAATAGAAAAGAGGAGACCTACAAATACAAACAATTGAAATCGAAACTAAAAAACAGAAAGAGAGAAACAAAAAAAAAAATATACAAAAAACGAAAATAAAGCACAACTCGTCACAACTAAACAGATATAGCAACGATTGTCGCTAGCAAATTTCACAGTAGGAAATTCGCACAGTCCCTAACGAAAACGCTAACAGTAGAACCTCTGTGACGTGGTATCATCTACTGAAAGACACCGCCCAACCGAGAAAACCCGCAGAAATATAAACATATAAATACAAATCCAAATAACATATAACATGTAAACATATAAAGAGTGCGAAAAATGTGATAGACAGAAGGCTCAGTTAGAACATAAGGGCACAGTTCACAAACAAAACAGGCCACTTAACTTCTATGTATCCACAACGTCAGCACAGTTCAGAACAGGATGTGATCAGCATTCTTAGGACAATGATCCAACGTTGATCCATATCTGCTCTCGTAAACTGCCATGACGAAGGAAATGAGCTTCTAACAGGAAACAGCTTCTGACAGGAAACAGCTTCTGAACTTGACCTTCTGAATCTGCAACAGTAATTCTGAGACCGGAACAGTTGTTACGGCACTTGTCCTTCTTCTCAACAGATCAGGAAATCCATTCGCTCGGTACTTGTCCTTCTATTTGTAGACAAACTTCAATACCGCCGAGCAGCGCCGGGTAGTTTCAAAATATCAACAACTGTCAGTACTGCTGCGTCTTTCAAAAAATTTCATCAAAGGTGATGAATAGCAACTGCAATGTTGTCTTGTAGTCTGCTGATGATGTCTGGGTTTGTTGACCCCCTTGAGAGTTGGTACCAGAATAAACCAACTATTGGCCACCATGAATTGATAAGGGTGGAATTAGGATGCCGTCAAATTACCACCTCTATCGACACCAGGTATTACAATGCAAGATGTGGGTGTCTTATCTGGTTTAGATTGTTGCTGTGTGTGTGTTGCAGTAGAACAGTTCAGGGTACACCACAGGCAACATGACGTGTAGAGTCATAAAAATGGTAACTTCGCTTTAGGTTTATACCATTTATTGCACGCCACAAAACAGTCATGATACTTATGTTATCATCAGCATAGTACAACGAATGCAGCATTCAAACTCATGTTAACTGACAGTCATGTAGGAGTCAATACTCAATAGTTGTATGGAAAACAAATATCATAGCGAAGCTTGATAAATAATACATATAACTTCTGCAACCGTGGTCAGCTGCAGATCCTTAATGTTCATAGACAATAATAATTATTCCTTCCTGATGCTAGCAGATCAGATGTATACAATACGTCCGTTTACTGTCTGCACGTGAGTAGCATACATGGATTACAGGTCAGCTCGACCTTTATAACCTTCCTAAGTCTAACCATCTGACTTGGACGTGATCTCTGATATAACGAATCCTGGAACACAGACAATAGTCTTGTTGGTCTAGAGCGACCCATAGATATATAACTAGTTCAGGTATAAAGATACCGGTGACTTAATCCTAGTCAAAGTACCTCTCCATTTTGAATCACACAGGCGAGCAAAAAGGCGACAAAATGACGAACCTCTAGATGATAGCCTAAAGTTCGATACAAGAGGAATTACCTTATTTCGGAAAATCAACCATGAACATATGCCTCCAGGCAGGCTTGAATAATACGGGGAAATAGTCTAGTTAGCTAACTAACTCACAAAGACAATGTATTTCCCTCAGAGAATCACAAGACGCAGTCGCGTCCGCTCGCTAATCAGTCCATTTCTCAACTCCCGACCTGGGCGGAACAACAAACGACAACCAAGTCGAGACATGCGCAGAGTGACAATCTCTGAGTCGCTGTTCACAATAAGACGATTCTAAGAACATTCGAGATAAAAGTCTTACACAGTCGCGCCTTTTATGGACATGAACAGAAGCGTTAAGAAAGGTTTCAAACATCTACAACAGTTGACTGATACTACCAAATAAGGAGATATGGTCACGCTTCGTTCAAGACATTATAGACCGAACGTGTCTCTATACAAGAGGAGGTAAACTCATAAAAAATAGCAGTATCGATATATCGGGTTCTGTCCCTTTGACCATAAAATATATATAACATGCATTTCAGTCAAATAATGATCATACATACGAAAAACGATCATACAAAGACTTTGGAAAAAAGTAATTATTTGTGCATAACAAATATGAAGAAAAGAAGTTTACTTCCGGAGGGCTGAAGGTGTGAGAGATCACACAAAAGGACAGGGACAGAAATTTTGTCACAGCTAGTGGTTATCATTTCTGGCGCTTGACCGTGCTCACCATCAAGGAGTTCTGAAAAATATTCTTTCCATCTTTCCATTACTTCCTTTGGAGAAGTAAACAATTTGCCTTGCTTGTCCTTTATAAATTTAAGAGGGCACTTTTTCTCCTTCCTCATGTTCATTAAGGTCTTGTAGAACAATTTCTGGTTTTCTTGAGCATTTTTTTTTCTAGCTGTTCTCCAAATTCTTCCCAGGACTTTTGTTTTGCTGCTAGAACCTTGTTCTTTGCTTCTGTTCATAGTACCAGATATTCTCCATATTTCTCTGTTTTTTTCTGCTGTATTGTTAGCTTCTAAGTATTGTTTCCTTGCCTGTTTCTATTCCTTTATTTTCTCTTTACCTTCTTCTGTCCATAAAGGTGTCCTCTTTCCTTCATTCCAAAGTCGGACCACCACAAGCTGCTGTTATAATATCCTTGAATTTAAGGCAGAGAGATTCCAGGTCATCAGGTCTTTCTTCTGTTTCTCACTGCTGTAGCAATAAGCCACTGGTACCTAGTCTTAACGTCTGGCTCTCTTAGCTTATGTCTGAATGCTCATCTCTCCTGCTTGGTTGTTTTGTTTCTTGCGTGATGGTGGGCAATGCCTAGGCCAAGCAACTCTTTCAATTGTTCTTTTAATCGTCAGCAGACAGTGATGACTTCCAATCTCTGGCCCTCTCCAGACTCTAGCATACCGCACATACCTGAATGAGCTTTCCTAACAACGACATAGTCGATAACTGATTTCTCATTCTTTATTGGTCACATCTGGTGTATGAATGTAGTCGCTGATGGAGGAACTTTATGTTCGCAATGACAAGGTTTTGCTCAGTGCAGAATCTAAGAAGTCACTTTCCGTTGTCATTAATTGTATCTTTTTCATACCTTCCGATAACTTCACCCTGTCTACTAGCATGGTCATTTCCAACTCTTGCATTGAAATATCCGAGGAGGATAATCTCATCCAGGCAGTCCTCCGCTGTCGTTTGAAGCTGCTCGAAGAATTCTTCTTTGACTTCTGCTCGCTCATCTTTATTTGATTCAAAATGACAAGGTTGAGTATGGTTTCTCCTTTTCTTAGCTTTAGCACAATAATGCACTTCGTGACAAACTTTCATCCCTGTATGCTATCTCTTTAGTTTTTTAGCCACAATACACAACTCACACTTCATTTAGCTCTTTTCATTGTGGGAACTCCGTGTTGTCATCGCGATTCATAACACGTCCATTCTTTTTAATTTTCGTCTGATTCTGGATTTCTAATTTTGCGTTCCCCATCTCCTCCACCAGTTCCTGTTCTTTCTCGTTAACATTCCTTATGTTGCATGACCCTTACGTCGAAGTTCGTAATCCGCGCCAGTTTGTCGCCTTTGAAATCAGTCAGATTTTCTGTGTCACTTTTTGTAATCATAATTTAAGCAAACGGTCGATTGACCTTTAGTGTTTTTGCAAGGTGGAGGCGCTGCTGGTTCACGGCATCAATGTCTAATTCACGGTTGTATCCACTAATTCCATAGACGCATGAAGCACTCAGACCAAACTGATTCCCTCCTCCCTTTTTCAGCCGGGGTTTGTACCGGACTAGGCGACGTTCGTTTTATTTGTATGTTTTTAAATTTCATTTGCAGGTTGAATATTTATTCGGTGGTGCTTCCGACTGCACGAAATTTCGTTTGTTCTTCAGTATTGGTCTTCTCTACTTTATGTTAAACACATCAGACACTATGAATTTATATTGACAAAAACGTACAAACGTACCTTAGTGGATCATAAGTCGTTTCAGATTTAGTTGCTTGTTTTGGCTCTTCCATGGACGTTCTCTTATAGACAGCTTCCTGAAGTGCACTAACTGATGAAACTGTTGGCTGACGTTGAAGTGAACTGTGCGTAACCTTCACTGCAGAAGTAGTTTTAAAAAAAAACAATGAATGCAACATGACGCTAAAAAAAATTGCACTAATACTATGTAGTTTTTTTAAACAGATACATCTGTATTGTACGCTTGTCACAGGATTAACTCCTCTTGCTCTGCAGTGATGGCCCAACAGTGGCCAAAATTCAAAGTATCTACTGAAGGTCGTTAAAGGTGTCTCCTCTACCTCTCTCTCAAGATTACTCTTGGTAGATAAGTGAATTGAAGAATAGTGCTTCAGTTCTAAGCAGCCTCATAGTAATTTAAGAAATCAAGTACTACAGCTGATAGAATCCAGACCGTGTAAACTTTCTATCTTTCCAGACCTTCTATGAGTAAGGATTTTTTGCTCGTTACAATGAGCCCCCAACTAATTTAACTCAGTAAAATATTATTTTCATAGCTTTGTTGTTGTCGCGAGAGGTTCAGATGTTATTGAGAATGAAAGATATCCTGGACCAAAAGATGTATCAGATGATACCAGGATAGTGCCAGATAAGAGACTGGTCTTACAAGAAATACCCCTTTCTCTGAAAAGAGTAGGGTGTGTCGACAATCAAAGGTAGGATCAAGCTGTATAAACCTTCATATGATGATAGTGTTTGTTTCTGAATGTATATGTGCTACCTCTCAAGATCCTCCCTTGAATAATGGTTATTATTTATTTGTATTAACTCTGCTAGTGGATTAATTATTTAATTAAATATGTAACTATATATCAACCAGAACTTAACTCAATGTAAATAATTCAGCAAGACTGATTACATATATTTACAATTTATTTGACCTATACCGTTTATCTTTTCGGATAGGTAACTTAAAAAGAATTCAAATGTTTTTACATACCGGTAATAAAATAAATAAACATGAAATGTCAATTTTCAAAATAGATCAATATGATGAATTTCTCTTTCAAATATCAATTATCAAAATGGATCAATATGATGAATTTCGCTTTCAAATATCAATTATTTATTTCACATATGTTTTACCACTTTTACTGGACTGTGGAGTTAGTAATCATTTAAATAATGTCCACCATGAGTCATCACTCACTAGGTTTGTGTCTTTTGTATTTTATTTATTAAATATAGTCTCTGGATAGGCTGACCAGTGGATTTGCTTATCCACGTATCTGCTATGTTGAGATGAATCACTCTCTAGCCTTGAATACTCGAGATCTGAAATAAAGCGTTTCATATAGTACAGTTTACTCACCACGCTGGGCTTGTTGTTCCTTTTCTTGAGTCAGACTCAGAATACGGTTATTTAAAATATCTGAAATACAGTGAGACGTAAAGATAATAAAAAAAACTTGGGGAACTGCATCAAGACTAAGATAAAACATAAAAAAAGTTAATATAAGCTTTATTAGGACCACACACAAAAAATGCCAACGTTACGACGACTACGATCGTCATCAGGTACAAATAAATGAAAGCTGTAGAAAAAAGAGGTAAATGATCAACTAAACACATTTTTAATAAACATAAATCATACCAGAGGTAAATGGAGAACATAGTCGCTCTGGTAAATCTTGAACCGAAGATTGTTGTTCCTCCGGACAGTTTCAGTGAGAGCTTCCTGTTCGTACTTGTTCATTTCGTTCAGTCCAGTTGTTAGTTATCTTTCGATGTCTTTTATTACTTTGTCGTATTTTTATTATTATTATTATTATTATTTTAATAAACACGCCTGCCTAAGTTACAACTAGCTGCTTCTTGTTTCATTTCGTTCGTAGTTTACAACTGCCACTTGCTTGTGGATTTCACTGGAATATGTCCAAAGTGACAGCGATGTTCATTACCAGGATTTATCAGTCTCCGTTCACGGCTCGTCTGATATTTAACGTACTTAGCTTAGCTCCTACTTCTTTGTCTCGTATGTTTTCATTTGTTTGTTACTGAGGAAGACGTTTACTTATTAATTTTTTATACCCATTTTTGTTCCTTCTTTTTTGTTGTACTCCAGTGAAAAACTGATTTGCCATTATGTTTAACTTTTCCTTGTCATTTACAAGAATTCATTGACATGTATTGTATCTTATTATTGTTCAGTTTTATATCTGGTATCTACTTCACTCATTAAAAAGACGTGATAGTTGTTCATATCTGCCGTATGGGTCCAAGTATGCCCAAACTGTATAACAATGAGGGTTTTCCAATGTATCAACCTTCAATCAAGATTATTCTTGTCAGAGATAAAAATAGAAGAATCTTGCTTCTACTTCATCTAAGCTGTCGTTAATGTATGATTCTCCTGCTCCTTCTGTGAGGAAATATCGACTCGCATTTTCAGAGACCGCAGCTGAAGACTACTCAGCAATTTTTAATTTAGTATCTCTATATGGTTATGTATTTACAATTTTATTTATTGCTACCCCGTGAGAACGTCAATGACCTTCCCATAACATACCAGTAGGTGTTTGGCCAGATCGTTCAAGCACATTGGTTTTGTTTAGTGGCGCTGTATTTGGTCTGTTCGTCTGTTTGTCGACATTCTGTTTCACATTTGTTGCATTTGTTGTATCTGAATCTAGACTTGGTTGATGCTTTGGTGCGGCAGTGAATGTTTTTCTTTGCATCATGTCACTGTATGCACTGAAATAGGAAAATACAAGAAATTAAGAAACTAAACTCTTGAAACATACTCGTGGTCTTATACATATTTAGCTACTTTATGCCAAAAGGATGTGCAATAACACTCTTCTAATGTAAACTACTTCTGTTTGCTAACGTAAACTCTGGACAAACAAGTATGTAAATAAATAAACAAACAAGTATGTAAATAAATAAACAAACAAGTATGTAAATAAATAAACAAACAAGTATGCTAATGCCCATTTATTTCATTGTTAACAATATCCGTGTAACTAGAATGATGTATGGCATATGGCACATCTGAGACTCATTGTCATCATCAGATCAGTGAAAGACCCTCTACCATCATCGGCAAACATTATTTGGGAAAGTGTGATGATGACCAATGCCCCCAGTGTCAAAAGAGGCAAAAGCTGGTATGTACTCTCAGCTTGTAACGTGTCGCTAGAACAAAGGCGATATAAATGGTGCATCAACAGAGTACAGAATGCGCTAGCTGCAGCTTAGGCCGAGTACTAGAAAAACATGCTATATGAGAGCAGTAAAGTTAGCAAATCCCAAATTAGTTGTAGAATTATATGTACCAGATCTAATATCTGCCTCGATGTATAACCAAAGTGAAACAATTGGACCTGTAAAGACAATAAAAAAACAGGGCATTTCGAAGGTTTGGCGAAACTGTAGAAAAGACGTCGCGCTTGCTGCAGAATACCCGCTAGGGGTAATGGAATTCAGGACAGTAGCTAATATAAAACAAAACTGTTACTTTCAAAATCGTTTTAGGTTGACAGAATGAATAAAACCTGGTGAGGATTTGAAAGTCAAATTGGAAGTACTCCATAGTGCCTCGCCAAATTCCAGATTTATTATCTATCTACAGTGTGAAATTCCTGTTCATAGATTACAGTTAATAACCATTATTTCGATTCATAAATCTTATCAAAGTAAGTGAGTTTTGGTCAAATTAATAACAATGTGATAAATTTGAAATGAAAATTACAAAAGATGTATAAACATGTAAACTATTCCTGATAAATAAAAACTTAATAATAGTATTTAAAAACGTGACACGACTAATTCCTTATTCTTTTACCTCTACGATGTACCTCTGTCACCTAATATTTACATCAATATAGAAAATAATTTATGTACGTTAGCATTCTTTACCTTTAGGCTGCAGACTTTTCAACTGTGCCCTTTCTTTAAGGTTGAAACCCCCATGACTTGAGTTTGACACGTTTAATAGCAGTCCAAATTGCTTTATGCTACGCTTTGACCAAGACATTTCTAAACTGACAAATTGATAATGGATTGTTTTGTTGATTTTAATTATATTTTTATATATCAGTCGCAGGTTGAAGATTTATTCTTGGGGCTTCCGATTGCACGAAATGGTTGTTGTTCAGTGTTGGTCTGATTTATGTTAAACTCCTATTGTGTTCTGTTTCATAACAGTCAAACGTACTTTTTTCCACACCTTGTCCAAGACTTTTTCTGGCTCTTAAGTTCCCATATTTGTCGTGGTAGCTGATCTTCTGCAGATATAGCCAAACCATTGTAATTGAGACTGTTCTGCTTTGGTCTACAGGGGCTTGGTTTTGAGGCATGATTTATCGTCTGGTTGTAGATCATGTCTCTTCCTGTTACTTCAACCACCTTCCTCAGATACCTCATGCTTTTGTGGGTATAGTCACTGCCCATAACTTGCATCCATAAGTCAAGACTGGAACAAAGGTGGAACGCTTTACAGCCACCTTCGTCTTCTTGCCAATTTCTTTTTTCCTGAGGAATCCTCGATTTATGGCCTGAAAAAGTATCCCAGCTGCTGCTCTTCGGGTTACCAAGTTTGATGCCTCTCTTCCAGTCAATGATAGCTCCAATGTATTTGAAGTGGTCGATCTGTTCCATACTCTGCTCCCCCAGAATAATCTGCTGCCTATTTTTATCTACCGATAGTACCATGGTTTTTGTTTTGGAGCAGTTGATGAACATCCCTCTCTTCTCCAGCTCTTCCTTCCAGACTAGCATGCTGGATTGATGATTTAGCAATCAGGGCACCATTGTCAGCACATTCCAGCACTGAGGTACTGATCTGTCTCATCTTCAATAATCCCACCGAATACTTTCTGTTCCTCCACATAATACTTTGATGACATCATCCATTAGGAATATGAAAATATAAGGTGACAGAATATCTTACTTACTTACTTAATTGTTCCTCTTCTACCGTGAAGAGTAGATGCTTGGAAGAGAGAGCGCCATACTATCATTTCGGCTGCCTTCCTCCTGGCCTGGTTCTATTCTAGTCCGCGGTCCTTCAAAGTTTGTCTAATGTTGTCCTCCCAGCGGACTCTATGTCGTCCTAGAGGTCTAGATCCCTGGCTCTTAGTTTCCCATGCCTGTCGTGGTAGCCGATCTTCTTCTATTCTGCAGTATTGGCCAAATCGTCTTAGTTGGGACTGTTTTACTTGGGTCTGCAGGGGTTGGGTTTTTAGGCCTTGACGTATCGTCTGGTTGCAGACCACATCTCTTCTTGTTACTTCAACCACCTTCCTCAGATACCTCAATTCTAAGGTTTGGGTCTGGCTTTTGTGGGTTGTAGTCATTACCCATGACTCGCATCCATACGTCAAGACTGGGACATGGGTGTAGCGGTATACAGCCATCGTCGTGTTCTTACCAAATTCTCTTTTGCTGAGGAATCCTCGATTTATTGCCTGAAAAAGCCCCCCAGCTGCTGCTCTTCGGGAAGCCAACTCTTCTTTGATGCCTCTCTTCCAGTCTATGACAGCTCCGAGGTATTTAAAGTGGTTGACCTGCTCCAGGACCTGTTCTCCCAGCATAATCTGATGCCTTCTTTCCCTTCGTGATACCACCATGGTTTTTGTTTAGGAGCTGCTGATTACAATCCATCTCTTCTTCAGCTCTTCTTTCCAGACTGAAGTTGGATTAAAGATGTGCCTCTGATTTAGCAATCAGGGCAAAATTATCACCAAATGCCAGCTCTGAAATACAGACCTGTCTCACCTTCCAGTACCCCACTGAATACTTTCTTGTCCTCTCCCCACAAGCCTTGCTGACATTGTCCACGAGGAGTGTGAAAAGATAAGATGACAGGACATCACCTTGTCCTACACCAGTGGTGATCCTGAGCCCTTCTGACTTGCGGATTTCTGTCCTCACATAATTTCTGCAAGACTTCTAAAATCTATGTATAGCATGAATCAGAGGTGCTGGAATGTTCTTCCTTGCCAAGCAGCCCCAAAGTTTGCTCCAGAGAACATTGTCAAACGCCTTCTCCATATCCAAGAAACAAAGAAGTATCTCACCTGTATACTCAAGGGTGTTTTCACTCAGCTACCTGAGTATGAAGATCAGGTGAATTCTTCGGTTCGCTTGGAAGCCATACCGGACCTCATCTGTTTGTGGCTCAGTCAGGCGTCTGAGTCTCTGCTCCAGGATGGTTGAGTAAATTTTACCAGGACACTGAGAAGGGATCTGCCTTCCCCGGTGTCAATACCTTGTCGAGGTATGGCGGCTTGCGTACCCTGATTACCCCCAGAGCTATGCCAGCGGGAGTTTTACTCCTGGAAGGTTCTACCAAGCTGGACAGGTTTGCGTGGGCAAGGATCAGACTAAAGCAGACACCCTGGTTCTCCAGGTTGTGGGTTTTAGCATAGTGCTGACACCCCTGTCTATGTAAAAAGAAATGAAGTTACAGAAACGACAACAAATGAACAAACTTTGCTGCTGGACGGACATCCGGAGTCTGAGGCTCGTATGACTGTCAGTGGTGAAAGCCGAAAGGAAGCCGATGACACGAAAACGGACGTCCTGACCGCAAAACGTGAAACAAAAATAGTATTTTCGAATGTCAGGACAATGAACGAGACGGGTAAACTAAAACAGGTTACGGCAGAAATGAGAAACTATAGGTTATACATTCTAGGGATAAGCGAGAGCAGATGGACAGGGGCAGGAAAAGTTAAAACAGTAACTGGAGAAACAGTACTTTACTCTGGAAGAGAGGATGGACAGCACAATGAAGGTGTAGCCATTATTCTACAGAAAGGAATAGAAAGGACATTACTGGGATGGAAACCCATCAACAACAGACTGATAAGATTAAGATTGAGAGGGAGATTCACCAATACTACAATAATACAATGCTACGCACCAACGAATGACAGCGATGAAGAGGTCAAGGATTAATTCTATCAACAACTGCAGACAGAAATGGAAGACACACCGAGATATGATCTTATCATAGTAATGGGAGACCTCAATGCGAAAGCTGGAACACACAATACAAAAATGAAAGAGTAATGGGGAAATGCGGCAGCGGAACAGCAAACGAAAATGGGGATAAATTAATAAGTTTCTGTAGCATTAACAACCTGGTCATTGGAGGAACACTTTTCCCAAACAAAGACATTCATAAATTAACATGGGAATCACCAAATGGTCGGGACAGAAACCAGATAGACCACATTATGATTAATGGTAGATGGAGACATGCAATACAAGGTGTGAAGGTAAGAAGAGGTGCAGATGTGGGAAGTGATCACCATTTAGTAGTAGCAAAACTGAAAGTGGAACTAAGAAGGGCTGGACCAACTTTACCAGAAAAGCATTTGCGGCTGACATAAAGAAACGATATCAATTTGCCAAAAGTCAGGAAAAGATATTGATTGATGATATAGAACAGAAATTCAACCCCATTTCAACAATATATAAGGAAAGCAGCAAATCACGCTTGGGATTCCAGGAAAGGAAGAAGCAAGACTGGATAACACCAGAAACATTAAACACCATGACGAAAGAAAGGAAATGAAAAGAAAGAAAACAGAAGCGAAGTCCCCCAGGTTAAATCAACTATATAGCGAACAGTACAGTCAGCTGGACAAGGAAGTTAAACGCCAAACCCGAGCCAACAAAAGGAATTTCCTACACGATCTTGCAAGACAGACAGAAGAGGCAGCACTGAGAAATGAACAAAGCACAGTATACAAAATAACTAAAATCATCAGCGGAAAACGAGGTGGAAACAATATTACATTAGTAAGAGATAAGCAAGGAAATCTTATCACGACAGCAGAGGGACAGGAAACAAGATGGGCAGAGCATTTCAGAGAAACTCTGAACAAGGAACCGCCAGAGATACATTGGAATGTTCCTGAAGCTGAAAACGATATAGATTTTAATACAGACATTCCACGAAAAGAAGAAATCATCACAGCAATCAAAGGGTTAAAGAATGGAAAAGCTCCTGGCCATAGTAACTTAAATGCAGAGCTATTTAAGACATACCCTGAGCTAGCAGCAGAACTATTAAAACCACTATTTGCACAAGTCTGGAAAACAGGGACAACACCAACAGAGTGGAACAAAGGAATAATTGTCAAATTGCCCAAGAATGGAAATCTTGCAAACTGCGATAACTGGAGAGAGGAATCACTCTTCTCTCAGTTCCGAGCAAAATACTAAGCAGGATAATTATAGAGAATGTCAAAAACAGTAGACCACAAACTGAGGAAAGAACCAGCAGGATTTAGAAAGAGCAGAAGATGTGTAGATCATATATTTACCCTCAGGAACATTATAGAGCAGTGCTCAGAATGGCAAAGACAGCTGTACATTAATTTCGTTGATTTTGAAAAGGCTTTTGACAATATACATGGGGACAGTTTATGGAAAATACTGCGGGGTTATAGAATTCCAAGCTGCATATTGTCAATCATAAAAAGCCTCTATGCCAACTTTACGTGTAGCGTTGGGCAGAGCAGCCTAACCTTTGAGGTGAAGACAGGAGTACGACCACTTATCAACCACTCTATTTTTAACAGTCACAGACTGGGTGATGCGCCAGACAACAGAGGGCTGTCCAAGAGGAATAAGATGGACTACATTTTCAACATTGGAAGATCTGGAATATGCAGATGACATTGCACTACTAGCACATTCACATCAACACATCCAGGAAAAACGGATAGACTTAATAAGTATAGCCAACAGGTGGGCTTGAACATCAATCTAAAGAAGTCAGAGGTCATGACGCTCAATGTGAGCAACCCTGATCCCATATCAGTAAGGAATCAGCAACTGGTAAAGACAAACACCTTCACATACCTAGGATGCATAGTAACACCAGACGGCGGAGCAAGCAAAGACATCAACAACAGAATGAACAAAGCAAGAACAGCCTTTTTTAGCCTAAAAACATGTGGAAGTCCTCTCATTACAACACAAGCACAAAATTAAGATTATATCAGAGCTGTGTGCTTTCTGTGCTTCTCTATGGTGCGGAATGCTGGAGAGTAACAGAGAAGGAAATGTCGAAATTGTCCTCTTTTCACGCAACATGCCTAAGAAAAATTCATCGAATCTTTTGGCAGAATACCATCACCAACCAAGATCTGCTTACTCGGAGCAAGCAAGAGGACATGCACACCATCATAGCTGGCAACGCTGGAGCTGGGTTTGCCATGTCCTCAGAAGAGACCCCGATGCCATCACAAGAACAGCTATGCTATGGACCCCTAAAGGAAAACAACTTGGCAGAGGACTGTGGAGGCTGAGATGCAAAGAATGAACTAGAGTTGGGGCACTGTACAAAGGATGGCCACCGACCGAGCAAAGTGGAATCAATTTGGTGTTGCCCTACAAGACGCCACTTGGCGTGGTGGCCACTGACTGCTTTGACGGCTAAGGATCAAAGAATAAGACTGAGAAGGGATATGCTTCTATGATTTCCACATTGTCGGTTGTCACCTTTTTTTGACAATGGGTGTTGTGATGGCAGTCTCCCAATCCTCTGGTATGGTCTTGTTGCACCAAGCTGCATGTAGTACTCTCAGGAGTAATAAGTTGTGTGCTGCTCCCATGTATGTAACCATTTCTGGTGTTATACCATCATGCCCTGCCGTTTTGCCTATCTTGATTTTCTCCAGTGCTGCCTTCAGCTCTTCCATCTTTATGCTTTCGCCACCATTTGTTTCCTCTTCTATGCTGGTGTCACGGATTGCCTCCCCTGCTTTGCAGTAGTGGTCCAACAGTGACCAAAACTCAATAGTATCTAATATTGGCGTCCAAGGTATCTGGCAGAGATGTAGGTAGATGATTAATGCCACTTCTACCTTAAGGGAGCTTTCACAAGATATTCTCAGAAGTCAAGTACAAAAGCTGCTTAGGGCTGAGCAATTTGCTAATGTATTATCTGGTCCGTCGCCTTTTGTGAAGGGTTTAAGCAATGCTTTAGCCGTTCAAGCCCCCAGTTGGTTTAATCCAACAAATGCCCTCTTATAAGTAATGGCTCTACACACACACAAACACACACACACACATATATATATATATATATATATATATATATATATATATATATATATATATATATATATATATATCTATATATATATATATATATATATATATATATATATACCGCACTTACCGCAAAATTGCGAATCTACAACTCTCCTTGCACAGCTTCAGGATGGACACAGCTCTGTATTAGAAACTTCAAATCACGTAGGTCTGGATATTAGAGTTAATTCCTCTGACGGCTGGTGTTCTGCGAATTCCTGGCCTGGGAAAACTTTTTTTTTAAATCCCTCTATGTCTTGTGATAAAATTCCCACGTTTCCAGTCTTGTTTTAAAATTGCGGGTTTACTTGTGAATTTCAAAGTTGCTCAATACTCGATCTGGTACTTATAGTTGTGGAATTATAAGATCCTATCCTCTTTCCTCTGGCTTTTAGGAGGTGCTTAGTTGACGTTGCGATGCAGTCTGTCTGTGTGCTGTGACTCCGAGTTTGTTTGATTATATCTCTCATTTTCCAAGTTGAAATCCAGCTGGGTTTCCGCTGAATGTTCCAATAACATTCATTATAGATTATGGCGAACCAATCGTTCTCTAGCACTAGAAGGGTCAGTTTGTTTATCATTACTTATCCCATGGGTATTTGAAAAATATTAAATTTAATATACACGCGTGGCTTCTTAAAACAGTGATGTATATCGTTAAGCAAGACTTCCGGCCGCACCTCTGTCCATCACAATATTGTGACCATGTGTTTCTGGCGTTATGACTCAGGGATGGTCGCTCGCCACACGTGTTTCACCAGACAAGCAAATCTGGTTCTATTCAGCACTCCTGCCCAACACAGCTTTAATAAACAAGCACCGTCGCTTGAAAAGATGGTCAGACAGATTATGCGATAAAATATTATCGCCGGCCCAGTCACCAAACCTGGCGGAGCGTAACGACAGTATGGGAGTGAAGTGTAAAACAATAAGATACGAATTACTCCCGTAGCAAATACTAACATAGGGGAGTGGCGTGTTAGAGACATCACCATGCTATGCCCAGCATAAAGAGTAAAATGAATAACAGGGCAAAATGAAATGCCAAATAACAAGTGAATAATGAAGCAATATGAAGAAAAGAAGTTTACTTCCGGAGGGCTGAAGGTGTGAGAGATCACACAAAAGGACAGGGACAGAAATTTTGTCACAGCTAGTGGTTATCATTTCTGGCGCTTGACCGTGCTCACCATCAAGGAGTTCTGAAAAATATTCTTTCCATCTTTCCATTACTTCCTTTGGAGAAGTAAACAATTTGCCTTGCTTGTCCTTTATAAATTTAAGAGGGCACTTTTTCTCCTTCCTCATGTTCATTAAGGTCTTGTAGAACAATTTCTGGTTTTCTTGAGCATTTTTTTTTTCTAGCTGTTCTCCAAATTCTTCCCAGGACTTTTGTTTTGCTGCTAGAACCTTGTTCTTTGCTTCTGTTCATAGTACCAGATATTCTCCATATTTCTCTGTTTTTTCTGCTGTATTGTTAGCTTCTAAGTATTGTTTCCTTGCCTGTTTCTATTCCTTTATTTTCTCTTTACCTTCTTCTGTCCATAAAGGTGTCCTCTTTCCTTCATTCCAAAGTCGGACCACCACAAGCTGCTGTTATAATATCCTTGAATTTAAGGCAGAGAGATTCCAGGTCATCAGGTCTTTCTTCTGTTTCTCACTGCTGTAGCAATAAGCCACTGGTACCTAGTCTTAACGTCTGGCTCTCTTAGCTTATGTCTGAATGCTCATCTCTCCTGCTTGGTTGTTTTGTTTCTTGCGTGATGGTGGGCAATGCCTAGGCCAAGCAACTCTTTCAATTGTTCTTTTAATCGTCAGCAGACAGTGATGACTTCCAATCTCTGGCCCTCTCCAGACTCTAGCATACCGCACATACCTGAATGAGCTTTCCTAACAACGACATAGTCGATAACTGATTTCTCATTCTTTATTGGTCACATCTGGTGTATGAATGTAGTCGCTGATGGAGGAACTTTATGTTCGCAATGACAAGGTTTTTGCTCAGTGCAGAATCTAAGAAGTCACTTTCCGTTGTCATTAATTGTATCTTTTTCATACCTTCCGATAACTTCACCCTGTCTACTAGCATGGTCATTTCCAACTCTTGCATTGAAATATCCGAGGAGGATAATCTCATCCAGGCAGTCCTCCGCTGTCGTTTGAAGCTGCTCGAAGAATTCTTCTTTGACTTCTGCTCGCTCATCTTTATTTGATTCAAAATGACAAGGTTGAGTATGGTTTCTCCTTTTCTTAGCTTTAGCACAATAATGCACTTCGTGACAAACTTTCATCCCTGTATGCTATCTCTTTAGTTTTTTAGCCACAATACACAACCCACACTTCATTTAGCTCTTTTCATTGTGGGAACTCCGTGTTGTCATCGCGATTCATAACACGTCCATTCTTCTTAATTTCCGTCTGATTCTGGATTTCTAATTTTGCGTTCCCCATCTCCTCCACCAGTTCCTGTTCTTTCTCGTTAACATTCCTTATGTTGCATGACCCTTACGTCGAAGTTCGTAATCCGCGCCAGTTTGTCGCCTTTGAAATCAGTCAGATTTTCTGTGTCACTTTTTGTAATCATAATTTAAGCAAACGGTCGATTGACCTTTAGTGTTTTTGCAAGGTGGAGGCGCTGCTGGTTCACGGCATCAATGTCTAATTCACGGTTGTATCCACTAATTCTATAGACGCATGAAGCACTCAGACCAAACTGATTCCCTCCTCCCTTTTTCAGCCGGGGTTTGTACCGGACTAGGCGACGTTCGTTTTATTTGTATGTTTTTAAATTTCATTTGCAGGTTGAATATTTATTCGGTGGTGCTTCCGACTGCACGAAATTTCGTTTGTTCTTCAGTATTGGTCTTCTCTACTTTATGTTAAACACATCAGACACTATGAATTTATATTGACAAAAACGTACAAACGTACCTTAGTGGATCATAAGTCGTTTCAGATTTAGTTGCTTGTTTTGGCTCTTCCATGGACGTTCTCTTATAGACAGCTTCCTGAAGTGCACTAACTGATGAAACTGTTGGCTGACGTTGAAGTGAACTGTGCGTAACCTTTACTGCAGAAGTAGTTTTAAAAAAAACAATGAATGCAACATGACGCTAAAAAAAATTGCACTAATACTATGTAGTTTTTTTAAACAGATACATCTGTATTGTACGCTTGTCACAGGATTAACTCCTCTTGCTCTGCAGTGATGGCCCAACAGTGGCCAAAATTCAAAGTATCTACTGAAGGTCGTTAAAGGTGTCTCCTCTACCTCTCTCTCAAGATTACTCTTGGTAGATAAGTGAATTGAAGAATAGTGCTTCAGTTCTAAGCAGCCTCATAGTAATTTAAGAAATCAAGTACTACAGCTGATAGAATCCAGACCGTGTAAACTTTCTATCTTTCCAGACCTTCTATGAGTAAGGATTTTTTGCTCGTTACAATGAGCCCCCAACTAATTTAACTCAGTAAAATATTATTTTCATAGCTTTGTTGTTGTCGCGAGAGGTTCAGATGTTATTGAGAATGAAAGATATCCTGGACCAAAAGATGTATCAGATGATACCAGGATAGTGCCAGATAAGAGACTGGTCTTACAAGAAATACCCCTTTCTCTGAAAAGAGTAGGGTGTGTCGACAATCAAAGGTAGGATCAAGCTGTATAAACCTTCATATGATGATAGTGTTTGTTTCTGAATGTATATGTGCTACCTCTCAAGATCCTCCCTTGAATAATGGTTATTATTTATTTGTATTAACTCTGCTAGTGGATTAATTATTTAATTAAATATGTAACTATATATCAACCAGAACTTAACTCAATGTAAATAATTCAGCAAGACTGATTACATATATTTACAATTTATTTGACCTATACCGTTTATCTTTTCGGATAGGTAACTTAAAAAGAATTCAAATGTTTTTACATACCGGTAATAAAATAAATAAACATGAAATGTCAATTTTCAAAATAGATCAATATGATGAATTTCTCTTTCAAATATCAATTATCAAAATGGATCAATATGATGAATTTCGCTTTCAAATATCAATTATTTATTTCACATATGTTTTACCACTTTCACTGGACTGTGGAGTTAGTAATCATTTAAATAATGTCCACCATGAGTCATCACTCACTAGGTTTGTGTCTTTTGTATTTTATTTATTAAATATAGTCTCTGGATAGGCTGACCAGTGGATTTGCTTATCCACGTATCTGCTATGTTGAGATGAATCACTCTCTAGCCTTGAATACTCGAGATCTGAAATAAAGCGTTTCATATAGTACAGTTTACTCACCACGCTGGGCTTGTTGTTCCTTTTCTGGAGTCAGACTCAGAATACGGTTATTTAAAATATCTGAAATACAGTGAGACGTAAAGATAATAAAAAAAACTTGGGGAACTGCATCAAGACTAAGATAAAACAGAAAAAAAGTTAATATAAGCTTTATTAGGACCACACACAAAAAATGCCAACGTTACGACGACTACGATCGTCATCAGGTACAAATAAATGAAAGCTGTAGAAAAAAGAGGTAAATGATCAACTAAACACATTTTTAATAAACATAAATCATACCAGAGGTAAATGGAGAACATAGTCGCTCTGGTAAATCTTGAACCGAAGATTGTTGTTCCTCCGGACAGTTTCAGTGAGAGCTTCCTGTTCGTACTTGTTCATTTCGTTCAGTCCAGTTGTTAGTTATCTTTCGATGTCTTTTATTACTTTGTCGTATTTTTATTATTATTATTATTATTTTAATAAACACGCCTGCCTAAGTTACAACTAGCTGCTTCTTGTTTCATTTCGTTCGTAGTTTACAACTGCCACTTGCTTGTGGATTTCACTGGAATATGTCCAAAGTGACAGCGATGTTCATTACCAGGATTTATCAGAGTCTCCGTTCACGGCTCGTCTGATATTTAACGTACTTAGCTTAGCTCCTACTTCTTTGTCTCCTATGTTTTCATTTGTTTGTTACTGAGGAAGACGTTTACTTATTAATTTTTTATACCCATTTTTGTTCCTTCTTTTTTGTTGTACTCCAGTGAAAAACTGATTTGCCATTATGTTTAACTTTTCCTTGTCATTTACAAGAACTCATTGACATGTATTGTATCTTATTATTGTTCAGTTTTATATCTGGTATCTACTTCACTCATTAAAAGGACGTGATAGTTGTTCATATCTGCCGTATGGGTCCAAGTATGCCCAAACTGTATAACAATGAGGGTTTTCCAATGTATCAACCTTCAATCAAGATTATTCTTGTCAGAGATAAAAATAGAAGAATCTTGCTTCTACTTCATCTAAGCTGTCGTTAATTTATGATTCTCCTGCTCCTTCTGTGAGGAAATATCGACTCGCATTTTCAGAGACCGCAGCTGAAGATTACTCAGCAATTTTTAATTTAGTATCTCTATATGGTTAGGTATTTACAATTTTATTTATTGCTACCCCGTGAGAACGTCAATGACCTTCCCATAACATACCAGTAGGTGTTTGGCCAGATCGTTCAAGCACATTGGTTTTGTTTAGTGGCGCTGTATTTGGTCTGTTCGTCTGTTTGTCGACATTCTGTTTCACATTTGTTGCATTTGTTGTATCTGAATCTAGACTTGGTTGATGCTTTGGTGCGGCAGTGAATGTTTTTCTATGCATCATGTCACTGTATGCACTGAAATAGGAAAATACAAGAAATTAAGAAACTAAACTCTTGAAACATATTTAGCTACTTTATGCCAAAAGGATGTGCAATAACACTCTTCTAATGTAAACTACTTCTGTTTGCTAACGTAAACTCTGGACAAACAAGTATGTAAATAAATAAACAAACAAGTATGTAAATAAATAAACAAACAAGTATGTAAATAAATAAACAAACAAGTATGCTAATGCCCATTTATTTCATTGTTAACAATATCCGTGTAACTAGAATGATGTATGGCATATGGCACATCTGAGACTCATTGTCATCATCAGATCAGTGAAAGACCCTCTACCATCATCGGCAAACATTATTTGGGAAAGTGTGATGATGACCAATGCCCCCAGTGTCAAAAGAGGCAAAAGCTGGTATGTACTCTCAGCTTGTAACGTGTCGCTAGAACAAAGGCGATATAAATGGTGCATCAACAGAGTACAGAATGCGCTAGCTGCAGCTTAGGCCGAGTACTGTATGAGAGCAGTAAAGTTAGCAAATCCCAAATTAGTTGTAGAATTATATGTACCAGATCTAATATCTGCCTCGATGTATAACCAAAGTGAAACAATTGGACCTGTAAAGACAATAAAAAAACAGGGCATTTCGAAGGTTTGGCGAAACTGTAGAAAAGACGTCGCGCTTGCTGCAGAATACCCGCTAGGGGTAATGGAATTCAGGACAGTAGCTAATATAAAACAAAACTGTTACTTTCAAAATCGTTTTAGGTTGACAGAATGAATAAAACCTGGTGAGGATTTGAAAGTCAAATTGGAAGTACTCCATAGTGCCTCGCCAAATTCCAGATTTATTATCTATCTACAGTGTGAAATTCCTGTTCATAGATTACAGTTAATAACCATTATTTCGATTCATAAATCTTATCAAAGTAAGTGAGTTTTGGTCAAATTAATAACAATGTGATAAATTTGAAATGAAAATTACAAAAGATGTATAAACATGTAAACTATTCCTGATAAATAAAAACTTAATAATAGTATTTAAAAACGTGACACGACTAATTCCTTATTCTTTTACCTCTACGATGTATCTCTGTCACCTAATATTTACATCAATATAGAAAATAATTTATGTACGTTAGCATTCTTTACCTTTAGGCTGCAGACTTTTCAACTGTGCCCTTTCTTTAAGGTTGAAACCCCCATGACTTGAGTTTGACACGTTTAATAGCAGTCCAAATTGCTTTATGCTACGCTTTGACCAAGACATTTCTAAACTGACAAATTGATAATGGATTGTTTTGTTGATTTTAATTATATTTTTATATATCAGTCGCAGGTTGAAGATTTATTCTTGGGGCTTCCGATTGCACGAAATGGTTGTTGTTCAGTGTTGGTCTGATTTATGTTAAACTCCTATTGTGTTCTGTTTCATAACAGTCAAACGTACTTTTTTCCACACCTTGTCCAAGACTTTTTCTGGCTCTTAAGTTCCCATATTTGTCGTGGTAGCTGATCTTCTGCAGATATAGCCAAACCATTGTAATTGAGACTGTTCTACTTTGGTCTACAGGGGCTTGGTTTTGAGGCATGATTTATCGTCTGGTTGTAGATCATGTCTCTTCCTGTTACTTCAACCACCTTCCTCAGATACCTCATGCTTTTGTGGGTATAGTCACTGCCCATAACTTGCATCCATAAGTCAAGACTGGAACAAAGGTGGAACGCTTTACAGCCACCTTCGTCTTCTTGCCAATTTCTTTTTTCCTGAGGAATCCTCGATTTATGGCCTGAAAAAGTATCCCAGCTGCTGCTCTTCGGGTTACCAAGTTTGAAGCCTCTCTTCCAGTCAATGATAGCTCCAATGTATTTGAAGTGGTCGATCTGTTCCATAATCTGCTCCCCCAGAATAATCTGCTGCCTATTTTCATCTACCGATAGTATCATGGTTTTTGTTTTGGAGCAGTTGATGAACATCCCTCTCTTCTCCAGCTCTTCCTTCCAGACTAGCATGCTGGATTGATGATTTAGCAATCAGGGCACCATTGTCAGCACATTCCAGCACTGAGGTACTGATCTGTCTCATCTTCAATAATCCCACCGAATACTTTCTGTTCCTCCACATAATACTTTGATGACATCATCCATTAGGAATATGAAAATATAAGGTGACAGAATATCTTACTTACTTACTTAATTGTTCCTCTTCTACCGTGAAGAGTAGATGCTTGGAAGAGAGAGCGCCATACTATCATTTCGGCTGCCTTCCTCCTGGCCTGGTTCTATTCTAGTCCGCGGTCCTTCAAAGTTTGTCTAATGTTGTCCTCCCAGCGGACTCTATGTCGTCCTAGAGGTCTAGATCCCTGGCTCTTAGTTTCCCATGCCTGTCGTGGTAGCCGATCTTCTTCTATTCTGCAGTATTGGCCAAATCGTCTTAGTTGGGACTGTTTTACTTGGGTCTGCAGGGGTTGGGTTTTTAGGCCTTGACGTATCGTCTGGTTGCAGACCACATCTCTTCTTGTTACTTCAACCACCTTCCTCAGATACCTCAATTCTAAAGTTTGGGTCTGGCTTTTGTGGGTTGTAGTCATTACCCATGACTCGCATCCATACGTCAAGACTGGGACATGGGTGTAGCGGTATACAGCCATCGTCGTGTTCTTACCAAATTCTCTTTTGCTGAGGAATCCTCGATTTATTGCCTGAAAAAGCCCCCCAGCTGCTGCTCTTCGGGAAGCCAACTCTTCTTTGATGCCTCTCTTCCAGTCTATGACAGCTCCGAGGTATTTAAAGTGGTTGACCTGCTCCAGGACCTGTTCTCCCAGCATAATCTGATGCCTTCTTTCCCTTCGTGATACCACCATGGTTTTTGTTTAGGAGCTGCTGATTACAATCCATCTCTTCTTCAGCTCTTCTTTCCAGACTGAAGTTGGATTAAAGATGTACCTCTGATTTAGCAATCAGGGCAAAATTATCACCAAATGCCAGCTCTGAAATACAGACCTGTCTCACCTTCCAGTACCCCACTGAATACTTTCTTGTCCTCTCCCCACAAGCCTTGCTGACATTGTCCACGAGGAGTGTGAAAAGATAAGATGACAGGACATCACCTTGTCCTACACCAGTGGTGATCCTGAGCCCTTCTGACTTACGGATTTCTGTCCTCACATAATTTCTGCAAGACTTCTAAAATCTATGTATAGCATGAATCAGAGGTGCTGGAATGTTCTTCCTTGCCAAGCAGCCCCAAAGTTTGCTCCAGAGAACATTGTCAAACGCCTTCTCCATATCCAAGAAACAAAGAAGTATCTCACCTGTATACTCAAGGGTGTTTTCACTCAGCTACCTGAGTATGAAGATCAGGTTGTGAATTCTTCGGTTCGCTTGGAAGCCATACCGGACCTCATCTGTTTGTGGCTCAGTCAGGCGTCTGAGTCTCTGCTCCAGGATGGTTGAGTAAATTTTACCAGGACACTGAGAAGGGATCTGCCTTCCCCGGTGTCAATACCTTGTCGAGGTATGGCGGCTTGCGTACCCTGATTACCCCCAGAGCTATGCCAGCGGGAGTTTTACTCCTGGAAGGTTCTACCAAGTTGGACAGGTTTGCGTGGGCAAGGATCAGACTAAAGCAGACACCCTGGTTCTCCAGGTTGTGGGTTTTAGCATAGTGCTGACACCCCTGTCTATGTAAAAAGAAATGAAGTTACAGAAACGACAACAAATGAACAAACTTTGCTGCTGGACGGACATCCGGAGTCTGAGGCTCGTATGACTGTCAGTGGTGAAAGCCGAAAGGAAGCCGATGACACGAAAACGGACGTCCTGACCGCAAAACGTGAAACAAAAATAGTATTTTCGAATGTCAGGACAATGAACGAGACGGGTAAACTAAAACAGGTTACGGCAGAAATGAGAAACTATAGGTTATACATTCTAGGGATAAGCGAGAGCAGATGGACAGGGGCAGGAAAAGTTAAAACAGTAACTGGAGAAACAGTACTTTACTCTGGAAGAGAGGATGGACAGCACAATGAAGGTGTAGCCATTATTCTACAGAAAGGAATAGAAAGGACATTACTGGGATGGAAACCCATCAACAACAGACTGATAAGATTAAGATTGAGAGGGAGATTCACCAATACTACAATAATACAATGCTACGCACCAACGAATGACAGCGATGAAGAGGTCAAGGATTAATTCTATCAACAACTGCAGACAGAAATGGAAGACACACCGAGATATGATCTTATCATAGTAATGGGAGACCTCAATGCGAAAGCTGGAACACACAATACAAAAATGAAAGAGTAATGGGGAAATGCGGCAGCGGAACAGCAAACGAAAATGGGGATAAATTAATAAGTTTCTGTAGCATTAACAACCTGGTCATTGGAGGAACACTTTTCCCAAACAAAGACATTCATAAATTAACATGGGAATCACCAAATGGTCGGGACAGAAACCAGATAGACCACATTATGATTAATGGTAGATGGAGACATGCAATACAAGGTGTGAAGGTAAGAAGAGGTGCAGATGTGGGAAGTGATCACCATTTAGTAGTAGCAAAACTGAAAGTGGAACTAAGAAGGGCTGGACCAACTTTACCAGAAAAGCATTTGCGGCTGACATAAAGAAACGATATCAATTTGCCAAAAGTCAGGAAAAGATATTGATTGATGATATAGAACAGAAATTCAACCCCATTTCAACAATATATAAGGAAAGCAGCAAATCACGCTTGGGATTCCAGGAAAGGAAGAAGCAAGACTGGATAACACCAGAAACATTAAACACCATGACGATAGAAAGGAAATGAAAAGAAAGAAAACAGAAGCGAAGTCCCCCAGGTTAAATCAACTATATAGCGAACAGTACAGTCAGCTAGACAAGGAAGTTAAACGCCAAACCCGAGCCAACAAAAGGAATTTCCTACACGATCTTGCAAGACAGACAGAAGAGGCAGCACTGAGAAATGAACAAAGCACAGTATACAAAATAACTAAAATCATCAGCGGAAAACGAGGTGGAAACAATATTACATTAGTAAGAGATAAGCAAGGAAATCTTATCACGACAGCAGAGGGACAGGAAACAAGATGGGCAGAGCATTTCAGAGAAACTCTGAACAAGGAACCGCCAGAGATACATTGGAATGTTCCTGAAGCTGAAAACGATATAGATTTTAATACAGACATTCCACGAAAAGAAGAAATCATCACAGCAATCAAAGGGTTAAAGAATGGAAAAGCTCCTGGCCATAGTAACTTAAATGCAGAGCTATTTAAGACATACCCTGAGCTAGCAGCAGAACTATTAAAACCACTATTTGCACAAGTCTGGAAAACAGGGACAACACCAACAGAGTGGAACAAAGGAATAATTGTCAAATTGCCCAAGAAGGGAAATCTTGCAAACTGCGATAACTGGAGAGAGGAATCACTCTTCTCTCAGTTCCGAGCAAAATACTAAGCAGGATAATTATAGAGAATGTCAAAAACAGTAGACCACAAACTGAGGAAAGAACCAGCAGGATTTAGAAAGAGCAGAAGATGTGTAAATCATATATTTACCCTCAGGAACATTATAGAGCAGTGCTCAGAATGGCAAAGACAGCTGTACATTAATTTCGTTGATTTTGAAAAGGCTTTTGACAATATACATGGGGACAGTTTATGGAAAATACTGCGGGGTTATAGAATTCCAAGCTCCATATTGTCAATCATAAAAAGCCTCTATGCCAACTTTACGTGTAGCGTTGGGCAGAGCAGCCTAACCTTTGAGGTGAAGACAGGAGTACGACCACTTATCAACCACTCTATTTTTAACAGTCACAGACTGGGTGATGCGCCAGACAACAGAGGGCTGTCCAAGAGGAATAAGATGGACTACATTTTCAACATTGGAAGATCTGGAATATGCAGATGACATTGCACTACTAGCACATTCACATCAACACATCCAGGAAAAAACGGAAATACTTAATTAGTATAGCCAACAGGTGGGCTTGAACATCAATCTAAAGAAGTCAGAGGTCATGACGCTCAATGTGAGCAACCCTGATCCCATATCAGTAAGGAATCAGCAACTGGTAAAGACAAACACCTTCACATACCTAGGATGCATAGTAACACCAGACGGCGGAGCAAGCAAAGACATCAACAACAGAATGAACAAAGCAAGAACAGCCTTTTTTAGCCTAAAAACATGTGGAAGTCCTCTCATTACAACACAAGCACAAAATTAAGATTATATCAGAGCTGTGTGCTTTCTGTGCTTCTCTATGGTGCGGAATGCTGGAGAGTAACAGAGAAGGAAATGTCGAAATTGTCCTCTTTTCACGCAACATGCCTAAGAAAAATTCATCGAATCTTTTGGCAGAATACCATCACCAACCAAGATCTGCTTACTCGGAGCAAGCAAGAGGACATGCACACCATCATAGCTGGCAACGCTGGAGCTGGGTTTGCCATGTCCTCAGAAGAGACCCCGATGCCATCACAAGAACAGCTATGCTATGGACCCCTAAAGGAAAACAACTTGGCAGAGGACTGTGGAGGCTGAGATGCAAAGAATGAACTAGAGTTGGGGCACTGTACAAAGGATGGCCACCGACCGAGCAAAGTGGAATCAATTTGGTGTTGCCCTACAAGACGCCACTTGGCGTGGTGGCCACTGACTGCTTTGACGGCTAAGGATCAAAGAATAAGACTGAGAAGGGATATGCTTCTATGATTTCCACATTGTCGGTTGTCACCTTTTTTTGACAATGGGTGTTGTGATGGCAGTCTCCCAATCCTCTGGTATGGTCTTGTTGCACCAAGCTGCATGTAGTACTCTCAGGAGTAATAAGTTGTGTGCTACTCCCATGTATGTAACCATTTCTGGTGTTATACCATCATGCCCTGCCGTTTTGCCTATCTTGATTTTCTCCAGTCCTGCCTTCAGCTCTTCCATCTTTATGCTTTCGCCACCATTTGTTTCCTCTTCTATGCTGGTGTCACGGATTGCCTCCCCTGCTTTGCAGTAGTGGTCCAACAGTGACCAAAACTCAATAGTATCTAATATTGGCGTCCAAGGTATCTGGCAGAGATGTAGGTAGATGATTAATGCCACTTCTACCTTAAGGGAGCTTTCACAAGATATTCTCAGAAGTCAAGTACAAAAGCTGCTTAGGGCTGAGCAATTTGCTAATGTATTATCTGGTCCGTCGCCTTTTGTGAAGGGTTTAAGCAATGCTTTAGCCGTTCAAGCCCCTAGTTGGTTTAATCCAACAAATGCCCTCTTATAAGTAATGGCTCTACACACACACACACACAAACACACACACACACATATATATATATATATATATATATATATATATATATATATATATATATATATATTCCGCACTTACCGCAAAATTGCGAATCTACAACTCTCCTTGCACAGCTTCAGGATGGACACAGCTCTGTATTAGAAGCTTCAAATCACGTAGGTCTGGATATTAGAGTTAATTCCTCTGACGGCTGGTGTTCTGCGAATTCCTGGCCTGGGAAAACTTTTTTTTAAAATCCCTCTATGTCTTGTGATAAAATTCCCACGTTTCCAGTCTTGTATTAAAATTGCGGGTTTACTTGTGAATTTCAAAGTTGCTCAATACTCGATCTGGTACTTATAGTTGTGGAATTATAAGATCCTATCCTCTTTCCTCTGGCTTTTAGGAGGTGCTTAGTTGACGTTGCGATGCAGTCTGTCTGTGTGCTGTGACTCCGAGTTTGTTTGATTATATCTCTCATTTTCCAAGTTGAAATCCAGCTGGGTTTCCGCTGAATGTTCCAATAACATTCATTATAGATTATGGCGAACCAATCGTTCTCTAGCACTAGAAGGGTCAGTTTGTTTATCATTACTTATCCCATGGGTATTTGAAAAATATTAAATTTAATATACACGCGTGGCTTCTTAAAACAGTGATGTATATCGTTAAGCAAGACTTCCGGCCGCACCTCTGTCCATCACAATATTGTGACCATGTGTTTCTGGCGTAATGACTCAGGGATGGTCGCTCGCCACACGTGTTTCACCAGACAAGCAAATCTGGTTCTATTCAGCACTCCTGCCCAACACAGCTTTAATAAACAAGCACCGTCGCTTGAAAAGATGGTCAGACAGATTATGCGATAAAATATTATCGCCGGCCCAGTCACCAAACCTGGCGGAGCGTAACGACAGTATGGGAGTGAAGTGTAAAACAATAAGATACGAATTACTCCCGTAGCAAATACTAACATAGGGGAGTGGCGTGTTAGAGACATCACCATGCTATGCCCAGCATAAAGAGTAAAATGAATAACAGGGCAAAATGAAATGCCAAATAACAAGTGAATAATGAAGCAATATGAAGAAAAGAAGTTTACTTCCGGAGGGCTGAAGGTGTGAGAGATCACACAAAAGGACAGGGACAGAAATTTTGTCAGCTAGTGGTTATCATTTCTGGCGCTTGACCGTGCTCACCATCAAGGAGTTCTGAAAAATATTCTTTCCATCTTTCCATTACTTCCTTTGGAGAAGTAAACAATTTGCCTTGCTTGTCCTTTATAAATTTAAGAGGGCATTTTTTCTCCTTCCTCATGTTCATTAAGGTCTTGTAGAACAATTTCTGGTTTTCTTGAGCATTTTTTTTTCTAGCTGTTCTCCAAATTCTTCCCAGGACTTTTGTTTTGCTGCTAGAACCTTGTTCTTTGCTTCTGTTCATAGTACCAGATATTCTCCATATTTCTCTGTTTTTTCTGCTGTATTGTTAGCTTCTAAGTATTGTTTCCTTGCCTGTTTCTATTCCTTTATTTTCTCTTTACCTTCTTCTGTCCATAAAGGTGTCCTCTTTCCTTCATTCCAAAGTCGGACCACCACAAGCTGCTGTTATAATATCCTTGAATTTAAGGCAGAGAGATTCCAGGTCATCAGGTCTTTCTTCTGTTTCTCACTGCTGTAGCAATAAGCCACTGGTACCTAGTCTTAACGTCTGGCTCTCTTAGCTTATGTCTGAATGCTCATCTCTCCTGCTTGGTTGTTTTGTTTCTTGCATGATGGTGGGCAATGCCTAGGCCAAGCAACTCTTTCAATTGTTCTTTTAATCGTCAGCAGACAGTGATGACTTCCAATCTCTGGCCCTCTCCAGACTCTAGCATACCGCACATACCTGAATGAGCTTTCCTAACAACGACATAGTCGATAACTGATTTCTCATTCTTTATTGGTCACATCTGGTGTATGAATGTAGTCGCTGATGGAGGAACTTTATGTTCGCAATGACAAGGTTTTGCTCAGTGCAGAATCTAAGAAGTCACTTTCCGTTGTCATTAATTGTATCTTTTTCATACCTTCCGATAACTTCACCCTGTCTACTAGCATGGTCATTTCCAACTCTTGCATTGAAATATCCGAGGAGGATAATCTCATCCAGGCAGTCCTCCGCTGTCGTTTGAAGCTGCTCGAAGAATTCTTCTTTGACTTCTGCTCGCTCATCTTTATTTGATTCAAAATGACAAGGTTGAGTATGGTTTCTCCTTTTCTTAGCTTTAGCACAATAATGCACTTCGTGACAAACTTTCATCCCTGTATGCTATCTCTTTAGTTTTTTAGCCACAATACACAACCCACACTTCATTTAGCTCTTTTCATTGTGGGAACTCCGTGTTGTCATCGCGATTCATAACACGTCCATTCTTCTTAATTTCCGTCTGATTCTGGATTTCTAATTTTGCGTTCCCCATCTCCTCCACCAGTTCCTGTTCTTTCTCGTTAACATTCCTTATGTTGCATGACCCTTACGTCGAAGTTCGTAGTCCGCGCCAGTTTGTCGCCTTTGAAATCAGTCAGATTTTCTGTGTCACTTTTTGTAATCATAATTTAAGCAAACGGTCGATTGACCTTTAGTGTTTTTGCAAGGTGGAGGCGCTGCTGGTTCACGGCATCAATGTCTAATTCACGGTTGTATCCACTAATTCTATAGACGCATGAAGCACTCAGACCAAACTGATTCCCTCCTCCCTTTTTCAGCCGGGGTTTGTACCGGACTAGGCGACGTTTGTTTTATTTGTATGTTTTTAAATTTCATTTGCAGGTTGAATATTTATTCGGTGGTGCTTCCGACTGCACGAAATTTCGTTTGTTCTTCAGTATTGGTCTTCTCTACTTTATGTTAAACACATCAGACACTATGAATTTATATTGACAAAAACGTACAAACGTACCTTAGTGGATCATAAGTCGTTTCAGATTTAGTTGCTTGTTTTGGCTCTTCCATGGACGTTCTCTTATAGACAGCTTCCTGAAGTGAACTGACTGATGAAACTGTTGGCTGACGTTGAAGTGAACTGTACGTAACCTTCACTGCAGAAGTAGTTTAACAAAAAACAATGAATGCAACATGACGCTAAAGAAAATTGCACTAATACTATGTAGTTTTTTAAAACAGATATATCTGTATTGTACGCTTGTCACAGGATTAACTCCTCTTGCTCTGCAGTGATGGCCCAACAGTGGCCAAAATTCAAAGTATCTACTGAAGGTCGTTAAAGGTGTCTCCTCTACCTCTCTCTCAAGATTACTCTTGGTAGATAAGTGAATTGAAGAATAGTGCTTCAGTTCTAAGCAGCCTCATAGTAATTTAAGAAATCAAGTACTACAGCTGATAGAATCCAGACCGTGTAAACTTTCTATCTTTCCAGACCTTCTATGAGTAAGGATTTTTTGCTCGTTACAATGAGCCCCCAACTAATGTAACTCAGTAAAATATTATTTTAATAGCTCTGTTGTAAGTATTTAAAATGACCGAGACATACAGGTGCAGTTCACTCAAAGTGACTAAATCAACTATAAATTTATACATTAACAGATAATAATATTTAAAAGTCAATTATCGTTAGCAATTGTAAAATAAATAAGGGTGGGGTGAATTAGATAGTCTTTAAAATCTCATCACGGGGGATGATCTGGATAGTGTAAGGAATTTTTGTAATAGAGTTATTTGGTACGTTTAAGTTGGTACTTAGCTGCCAGTAAGATGTCGGTTGGTTTGAGCTCCAGCCGATGCTTGCTATTTGCATGTTAAGGATGGGTTCAGTCTCGCCACTGGTCAAGTCTGGTGGCCACAACAGTTCCCTCGTAGTATCGTGCGTTAATTGCGAAGATGGTCCAGCGTCTGTTAAGACCCGTTTGCTGTTGGTGTCTAGATTTGACTGAAGGCCGCTTATACCATAGATTTTTTTACAGCTAGCACCACCAATTGGTACCCCCCACTAGTATCATGAAATAAGAGAGAAACAAATACCCTCCTGATTATTGGGTTACCTGACACGAAAATCATGTGTCTCCCCCCCCCCTTTTTTTTATTTTTAGTTCGCCACCCCATCTGTCTCACAACTTTACCCTCTCTGAGCATTAGTGTTAATCCCAGTGAGCGGAAAACATCCATCGCATTTATATTGAACATGTTTACATTTACATATGCAATGATTGAAAAGGTTAATATAATACGTATGTACATCAGTTCTATCATCACTCACTACGTGCTGCGTATGTAACTTGGCACTACATCTGCTTTTGGTTCTCTATGAGAAACCCACATAACGCAGTCACCAGTGGTGGATCATAAAACTATCATTCTATAATCTGAGGTTGCCAGCCTCGAATGACTTTGACATCCATTAGAAATTTTCACATATTAATAAATGCAAAATATAGAACTATAAAATGTACAACTCACCCCAAATGTCTTTGGGAATACCGACTTCTAACTCAGTGAAATAGTAACGTCAACTGGGTTAAGATGCTTCTTCCAACAGAAAACAGATGGTTTCTGTTGCTTGATCTGGGGTATTACTTTACAATAGACTCCCACTATGCGTTAGTGTTGCATGTTCCTAGGAGTCCTGGCTTTCCGTATTAATAAAGGGAAAGTCTTGAGAGTAAATCCACAAGATGCTCAAAAACGTCTGGTCCTTTGAAGTGGAATCCTGATCCTATTCCTTACTCTGGCTTGTCTAGCTGTCTACTTGACGAATTGATTTTCACAATGCCGTAAACTCAAACGGCGCTAAATTATATGGCAACATTCGGCACGCATCCAGATTGCTACTATATGACAAGGCTCCAATCAGAAATGTTGTATTTTTACATCTCAATTGCCAAGCCAATAGCATGCAGTTTGCGTATATTTTGGTGCTGTATGTTTCCCTTACCTCTTACGGAAAATTACTTCGTGACATCCGTAAAACAATGCGTTGTTTACAAGTCACCTCTCCATATATCGTGTTTCAACTTCCGTCTATTATCGATTATGATTGCACTCACGACTACACAATCTATCACATGTAATCTCTTGGGCATCGACAGGTTGTTTACTTCTTGATCGGGAGCGCCCATACACTGTCTGGTAGGAAATGTTATAACATTTCACTCCACAGATTCAGGTGTCAATATGGGTTCAAACGAACGTGATTGTTTACCCTAATCAGCACAAGATGATCGCTGACGTCACGACATGACAAGAATTGAGGGAAGGGAGTGTAAACAATAATTAAGTACAGAAAATGAGACATGGAGCAATAATGTCGGCGATAAACATTAATGCTAGGAAAAGAGAATGGACAATTCTGTCGCAACGCTATAGAATAATTTATTTACAATGCACATTTAAACTTGACCATTTCTATTAATAGCCAAAAATACTGCACATTATTTACGGAATGCGATTTGATTTTATAGTTTTGTAGTATTCTCTATATTGGATCATTAGATCAGAGGTTGGCAATCGTTCGATCCCATTCTACCGATAAATCTCATTGAATAATTTGGTAGATTTTTATGTTACTGTAAGGAAATAAGAAAACAAAATTCATTCATTACCCTCATAGCAGCATAGGCCTTCAGCAAACACATGCTAAGTCCTCCTGTCACGTGCCATCATCTCAAGTTCTTTCCACGTTATCCTCATCATTTTCACCTCTGTTCCCAGCTCTCTTCTCCGTGTGCTTCTTGGTCTACAGCTGTCTCTCTTGCTCTGGGGGTTTCAGAATAAGGACTGCCTCGTAATATTATCATCAGGTTTCCTCAGCGTGTGTCCAATCCATCGCCATCTTTTCGTCCCTTGTTCCACTGGCAATTGTCTAGTTCTTGTCATCAGTTCCCCGTTGGTAACTTTGTCATACCCATTTAATCCTTCTATTCTACGTAAGCACCCATTTATGAAAGTCTGTAGCTTTTTGGTTGTTGTCTTTGTTGTTCTCCGTGTTTCAGAGCCATATAATAGTACTGACTTCACATTTGAGTTGAAGATTCTTATTTTTGTGTTGGATCCGATTTCTCTTGATCTCCATATATTTCCCAGCGCAATGAAAGTTCTTATTGTTTTTTGTATTCTTATTTTGATATCACTGTCTGTCCCTTCAACTTTGTCTAAATTGCTGCCATGATATGTGTACGATTCTACATCTTGTAGTGGTGTTTCTTCAAGTTCAACCCTGTTATCATTTCTTGCATTTATTCTCATTGTTTTTGTATTTTCCCTGTGTATTTTCAGACCCAATAGCTGTGACCCCTCATCGAGTGTTGTCATTTTGTCCTGCATCTGATTATGGTTATGGGACAGAAGAGCCAAGTCATCAGCAAAATCTAGATCATCTAACTGTTTAGTCAGATTCCACTGGATTCCATTTCTGTTGTGTGTCGTCGGTGTTTTCATAACCCAGTCTTTTGCTAGTAAGAAAACAAATGAAGACAAGAGACATCCCTGTCGTACTCCCGTTCTTATCCCAAACGGTTCATTATGCTGTCCGTTATGAAGAACTCTGCATGTCATGTCTTCACACGTTTTCTATATTAAATTAATGATCTTCATGGGAACTCCATTGTGCCTCATCAATTTCCAAAGTGATTCTCTGTCTGCACTGTCAAATGTTTTTCGTAGTCCAGAAATCCAATGTATAGTGCTGAACTCCATTCCAAACTTTGTTCAACTTATATTTTCAAAGTGGCTATCTGGTCTGTACAGGATCTGTTTTGTCGACAACCTGCTTGTTCATCTCTCAGTTTCTTTTCAATGAACTCTTTTAATCTCTCGAGGATGATCCTGTTTAATACTTTTCCTGGCACTGATAGTAATATTGTTCCTCTACAATTTGTGTACTCTTGTAAATTTTCCTTCTTATGCAACTTGATCAGATAACCTTCCTTCCATTCTGCTGATATCACTTCCTTTTCTCAGACTTTACCAATTTATATAACATCTCTGTAGCCGTGTCAATATCTGCTTTGATGGCCTCTGCTGGAATGCAATCTGGTCCAGCAGCATTTCCATCTCTTAGAAGTTTTATGGCTTTCTTTATTTCTTCCTTTGTTGGTCTTTCACCGTTAATGTGTAGCTCTTCTTCTGCTGGCGGGGTGTATGGGGGTTTTGTGGAGAAGGTTCTCAAAATATTCTGTCCACCTCTTCATTTGCTCTTGTATATTGCTAAGCAGTTTTCCATTCTTGTCTTTTATGATGCAACGTGTTTGCTTGTATTTCCCCGTTAGCTTCTTTGTGCTGTTATACAGTTCTCTCATATTTCCATTGGCTGCAGCATCTTCTGCCTCTCTTACCAACTCCTCAGTATACTTCCTCTTGTCTCTTTTGATACTTCTTTTTACTTCTTTGTTTGCTTCTGTGTACACTTCTTGAGCCTTGGCTTTGGAACTTCTGGTTTTGCTTCTATTTAAATCTGCTTTCTTGTTTTTTTCTGTATTTTGTCTTATTGATGGTTTCTGTTGTTATCCATGCTTTGTGTTATCGTTCCCTTTTTTCCACTATTTCTTCACATGCCTCATTCCATAGTTTTGATTTGCTGCTAGTGCTCTTCTCAATACAATACATCTTTCAGCTGTTGGAGCACTTGGAATTTTATAGTTTTGCATCATTCTCTATAATGGATCACTAGACCAGAGGTTGGCAGTCTGTCGATCCTGATCTATAGGAAGATCTCAATGGATAATGTGGTAGATTTTTATGTTTCTTTTTTTTCGAAGTGAATGTAAAATATCCTTCAGTTTGAATTATTCACCATTTTGTCGATAGAACTGCAGGAACTTGGTTGCCTATTGCTGACTTTGAGTGTGATCAGAGCTGGTTCTTGGGGGGAGGGGGGCGGTGCAAGCGGATTCGTTAACACTGACAACAAAGATCTGGTATCCCTGGGCTATTTCGTGGTTGTCCGTTACCAGTCATTCATATATCTTCCCGAGCAGGAACGCCATTTGGCAAGTAACTGCGTATGTCCTTTGACATCTTGTTTGATACCTCGACGTCCATTACCCCCACTTCTATGAAAATACCCCTTATTCCTTTTTACTCGAGTTTGAGTACTTTGGTTTATTTGAAGTCATGTATCACTGACATGGATGTTAATGGATCATGGCATACTGGTGTCTTCACATTGCTTCTGTTTTAATTACTCTCATCTTCACTGTTTCTCTTTTCACGTCATGTTGTGTTGCAAACAATCTGATGTTTGTTGTGTGACAGAAGTGACTGAAAGGTCTTTGAGAGAGCATTTGTTGTTGTTGAAAGGAACCGGTGAGACAGGCGGCTGTCAATTTCTGTTTCCAGTGAGAGATTCTGATTTATGGTAGACCCCAGGTATGTGAAGTGGTGCACCAACTGCCAATTCATAGTTATTATCGACAGTGAGAACAGTGACAGCACTCACATCCTGACTCAGCACATTTGTTTTCTTTAGACTTATTGTGAGGCTAAAATCGCTGCATGCTTGGGTGAAGCGATTCATCAAGCTCTGAAGCTCCTGTTGGCTTTGAGTGACGACTGCAACGTCATCAGCGAATAACAAGTCTCTTATAGTGCCCATTCTGATTTTAGTTTTTGCCTTCCGCCTTGCGAGATTAAACAGACGGCCATCTGACCTAGTTTGAAGGCATATTCATTCAGTTGCATTTCTGAATGCATGTTTCAAAAGTAAGGCTTCTGCTACTTCTCGTGTTTTGCGGACACCTATAGGGTGAAGGTGGAGTGACCTCTCTAGGGCGCGAGCTTAGTCACAGTTATATGGAGGTCAAGCTGTTGCCCATGCAGCATGTTCCCCCTCTCCACGCAGCCTGTCAATCCAAAAGAACAACAGTAGCCGATACAGTTTCGTACCAGCCACGTCGAAGAAGTTGCCAGAATGATGTCGAATCATAATTAGACTGCTTTATGGATTCCAACTCCGGATTTATCCTTAGGGCTTACTCCCGAAGACTTTCCCATTCACGGATATTCCCACACGGCAGTGGTGGTTTGAATTCAGTGTTTTACCTTCTCTTAGATATGCTACCAACCAATGATCGCGAGCCCTATCTGCCCGAAACCGACAATTTATTGCTAATTCTTACAGCTGCTTTGTGTTACCAATACATGTTCTTTATATTGGACTTCTCAGGTTTTTACGATTGATGTTTGTGCTTTCTAACATTTTGATTATTTTCTTATGGTTCACATTGTCAAATGCAATAGTGTAGACTATAAAACACACGTTTTCACTTATATTGCTTTCTATAAATGTTCTTGTAATAATATATGGCGTTGTTACTGTCTTTGCCCTCTACTAGTCCAAACAGTTCACCGCAGTAGGCAAGTGTTCTGCGGCTCACCAAAATCGTGAGCATAAAGAGTCCTGGAGATATACCTGGATCGGGTCTCTGCAATGTCATTTATATAAATAATGAAGAGTGTGGAGGAGAACTCCTCCTTGTAGCACACCTTGTTGAAGCGCGACGCGATGGCTCAATGTTCTATCTAGTTTTACTTTTCCTATTGGTGGAAGTCCACATCAAAGCAACATAATTGCGAATATTTCATTTTCCAATTAGCCCGAAGTTAAGGCCTATTGACATTTGGATACTACATTTTTTGTCAGTGCGCATTAAATAGCGACAGACGATTTAACAAACCAAATAATAGACAGTATATGGAGTATATATATAAACGACTTCGTCATGAAAGTTCCGCTAACAAAGGTTTCACCCAGTGCTGTGAGGTTTGGTTAAATAAAAATATTTATTACTTAACAATGCGAATGTCAGTCAGCTTCCCATAACATACCAGTAGGTGATTGACCAGAACTTTCATGAACACTGGTTTTGTTTAGTGTCACAGTAGTTGGTCTGTCAACAGTTGATGCCTTTGTCGTACTTGAAAACCGACTGGGTTGAGACTCTAGTGCGGCAGCAGCAATTCTACTTGGCATAACGTAAGGATATGCACTGAAATAGGAAAATATAAAAAATTCAGAAACTAAACTCATAAAACTTACTCGTGGCCGTATATATATTTAGTTATTTGTATGCCAAAAGGATGTGTAATGACACTCTTCGTATGTACACTGTTTCTGTCTGCTAACGTAAAACAAAGCAACTGTGGACTATCAAGTATGCTTGTGCCGATTTATTTCATTGTTAAAATGATCTATACATTGAAATGATTTATGTCCTGAGACGTAGCTTCATATTCAGATCAGTGAATGAAATGCTACAATCATGCGCAAGCCTTACTGGGTAAAGAATGATGATGATCAATGGCTCCTGTGCCAAAAGAGGCGAAAGCTGGTATGTGTACTCTCAGCTTGTACGGTGTCGCTAGAACAAGGGCGATATAAATGGCGCTACAATAGAGTACCAAATGCGCTAGCTGCCACTCAGGCCGAGTACTACAAAAATATGCTTTCTGAGAGCAGGAAAGTCAGCATATCCCAAATTAGTTTTAGAATTAGGTGTACCAGATCAGATATCTGCCTCGATGTATAACTTAGTGAAGCAATTGGGCCTGTACAGACAGTTAAAAACAAAGACACTTCGAAGTCTTGGCAAAACGACGTCGCGCTGGCTGTGGAACATCCGCTAGGGGCAATGGAATTCAGAACAGAAGCTTATATATAATAAAACTGTTACTTATATAATCGTCATAGATTGGCAGAATGAATAATACCTGCTGTGAATTTGAAAGTCGAATAGGAGGTACCCAATAGGTCCTCGCCAAATTCCAGATTTATTCGCTATCTACAATGTGAAATGCCTGTTCATAGTTTTACAGTTAATAACCACCATTTTTTATTCATATATCTTCTCACAGTAAGTCAGATTTGGTCAAATTAATAATAAAATGAACAGTTTTAAACGAAAATATTCCTGATAAATAAAATTTAATGATAGTAGGAAAAGCTTGAAACTGCAAATTCTCTATTCTTCTAGCTCTTTGATGTATCTCTGTCACGTAATATTTACATCAATTGTTTTTACTTCTCGTTAAGAGAGGATCTATAAGTACAAATAAATTCTGAGCGCAAGCATTCTTTACCTTCACTTTACCGGATAAGGGATTGTTTTGTTGGTTTTTACTTATATTTTCACATATCAATCGCAGTCTGAAGATTTATTCTGTGGTGCTTCCAACTGCACAAAATGTCCTTTATTCTTTAATATTGATCTTCGCTGCTTTAAATTAGCGCCTACTGTGTGCTGTTTCAAAACTGTGAAGACTACTTTGTGCCACACGTTGTCCAAGACATTTCAAAAGTTGACAAATTGATAATGGATTGGCCTGTTTGTTTTATTTACTTCTACCCTGGGGCGTAGAGGCTTGCCAGAGAGAACGCCATATTATCCTATCGGCGGTCTTCTTCCTGGCCTGGTTCCAGTCTAGTCCTCGATCCTTCAAAGATTGTCTATTGTTGTCCTCCCAGGAAACTCTGGGTCGTTCTGGAGATCTGGATCCCTGGCTCTTAGTTTCCCATATTTGACGTGGTAACTGATCTTCTCCCATTATGTAGACATGTCCAAACTATTGTTATTGAGACTGTTCTACTCAGGTCTGTAGGGGCTAGGTTTTGAGGCCATGACGTATTGACTTGTTGCGGCCTATGTCTATTCTTGTTACTTCAACCACCTTCCTCAGGTACCTCATTTCTGAAGTTTGGAGCTATATTTTGTGGCTTGTGTCACTGTCCATGACTCGCATCCATGAGTCAAGACTGGAACATAGGTGGAGCGGTATACAGTCATCTTTGTCATCTTGCCAATTTCTCTTTTGTTGAGGAATCCTCGATTTATCGCATGAAAATGTCTTCCAGCTGCTGCTCTTCAGGTACCAAACCTTTCTTTTTTATGCCTCACTTCTAGTCTGTGATAGCTCCAAGGTATTTAAAGTGGTCGACCTGTTCCAGGATCTGCTCTCCCAGCATAATAAGCTGCCCCTTTTCCTCTCCTGATATCATTATGGTTTTTTTTTGGAGCTGCTGATGACCATCCCTCTCTTCTTCAGCTCTTCCTTCCAGATTTGTAGGTTGCATTGAAGATGTGCATCTAATTTAGCAATCCGGGCTAAATCGTCGGTAAATGCCAGCTCTGAAATACAGACCTGTCTAATCTTCCAGTACCCAATTGAATACTTTCTTCTCCTCTCCTTACATTCTTTGACGACATTGTGTATGAGGAGTATAAAAAGATGAGGTGACAGGATATAACCCAATCTTACATCCGTGGTGGTTCTGAACTCTTCTGCCTTATGGTTTGCCGTCCTCACATAATTTCTGCACGTTTTGTAGAAATGTAGTATAGCATGGATCAGAGGTGCTGGAATGATCTACCTATCTAAGCAGTCCCAAAGTTTACTCCATGGAACATTGTCAAACGCCTTCCCCAAATCCAAGAAATAAGGATGCATCTCACCTTTTTACTCAAGGATCTTATCACTCAGCTACTTGAGTATGAAGATAAAGTCTTGAGTACTTCGATTTGCTAGAAAGCCACATTGGACCTCATCCGTTTGGGGCTCAGTTAGACGGCTGGCTCTCTAAGTGTATAGTAGAGGTGGGCGAATCGATACACTCCGTTGTTTCGAGACAGTCGGCTCAATTAATTATACTGTGTCGAAACAGTGTGTCGAAACAGTGTGTCGACACAATTGCCCGTATAATAGGGGAGAAAGAAGTCTCTTATAAACAGTACCGGGGCGGGTATACATGAATTGTGTGAGACAATTTTCTCAGTTTTTACTGTCGTGTGTGAAAATCTATGGCGTTTCGTGTGACCACAATTCAATATTTTTACACAAGTCTTCATTATGATGAAATAAAACGTAGATATGATGATAGCTGCAGTATATGGGAAAATAATAAAAAAAAACAACAATAATAATAACAACAGTAATAATAACACATGATATCAAACTAGAGTAAGCTAGTTTTGGTAGACAATGATTCAAATCCACACCGAGTAGGCCTACACAGATATCAGCAGAACTAATAAAGTGTCCATTACATTTATACGAACACACGGACACTTTCAACTTTAACATAGCGCCTAAAACATTGACAACTTCAGCACTGACACAATTTCCAGTGTCTATAACTTCTCAGCAAAAATAATATCACTTGTAAAATCAAGTCATCATAACACATCCTTGAAAAATATGACATGTTTGATATTCCATACTAATGTTCCGAACGGTTTATTCAAATTTTACAAAGGCCCACGGAAAGTGATACAGTGTGTCTCTTTGCAAAACAGCGAGGCAGAAACGAACTGAAACTGTGTCCATGTGTCGGACTCGGTGCATTGTTTGACTCATACACACAGTAGCCATCTCTACTCTGCAAAACAGCGAGGCAGACACGAACCGATACAGTATCGACACGGCAAGAAGGCTCAGTATCGAATCGTTCGGGTACGAAACTGTGTCGAACCATTGTTTCGAAACATACACACAGTAGCCATCTCTAGTGTATAGATTTTAATACTTATCTCTCCTGCTTGATCGTTTAGTTTCTTGCGTGATTGTGGGCAACTCTTTCAGTTGTTCTTTTTATCGTTACCAGGCAGCGATCACTTCCAATATGTGGCCCTCTCCAGACTCTTGCATCCCACACATATATGAACTAGCTTTTACTAACAATGGCAAAGCCGATGACTGATTTCTCATTCCTTCTTGGTTCATATCTGGTGTTTGCATGTAAGTTTTTTGGGGGGAACTCTGTGTACGTAATGACAACGTTTTGCTCAGTGCAGAATGTAATGAGTTGCTTTCTATTGTCATTCAGTGTATTTTCGCTATATCTTCCGAAAGCCCCACCCCCTCTAGTGTCGTAATTTCCGACTCTAGCATTCACACCTGCGAGGATAATTCCACCCAGGCAGTCGTCCATTGTCTTTTGAAGCAGCTCGAAGAATTCTTCCTTGACGTCTGCTCGCTCATCTTCATTTGGTCCTTACACAATGACAAGGTTGACTATAGTTTCTCCTCTTAGCTTTAGCACAATAACGCGCTTCAAGACAAAGTTTCCTTTCTTTAGTTTTTAACCACAATACACCCCACACCCCCTTTAGCTGTTTCGATTGTGGGGACTCAACTGTAGAGCAGCATGTTGCCATCCAGATCCATAACTTGTCCCTTTTTCTTGGTTTAAGTCAGAGTCAGGATTTATAATTGTGCTTTCCTCTTCTCCTCCACCAGTTTCTCTTCTTTCCCGGTAATACTCCTAATGTTCCATGATCCATACGCCATAGTTCGTAATCTGCTCCAGATCGTCGCTTTTGAGATCAGTCAGGTTTTCTTTCTGGCGTTTCTTGTAATCAGAATTTAAGGCAAACAGGTGATTGGCCTGCAGTGCCTTTGCAAGGTGAATGGGCTGCCTCCTTACGGCTTCCATGCATGCTGTCTGGCTAATTCACGGTTTTATCCGCTAATTCCTTAGACTCATGAAGCACTCAGGCCAAACTGATTAGCTCCTCACTTTTTCAGCCAGGTTTGGGACATGACTAGACGGAGTTGGTTTTAATTGTATGTTTTTATATATCATTTGCATTTTAAATATTTATTCGTTGGTGCTTCCGACTGCACGAAATTTCGCTTGTTATTCAGTATTGGTCTTCTCGGCTTTATGTTAAGCACATCAAGGCACCGTGAGTTTATTTTTACGAACACGTACATTCGTACCTTAGTACAGCTTTTGTCGTTTGATATTGAGTTACTTGTTTTGGCTCTTCCAGGGACGTTCTTTTATAGACAGATTCGTGCTGAGCACCAATTGATGAGGCTGTTGGGTGACGTGGAGGTAAACTATACGTCATGTTCACTGCAGAAGTAGTTGAAAAACAAATGAATGCAGCATGGCGCTAAAGAACATTGAACTAATACTGTAATTTTTTTTTAAACAGATATATCTGTATTATACGCTATAGAAAAAATCTATTCATAATGCAGGTTTTAACCTGATGTTCTATTAATAACCAAAGAATACTGCACAATATTTACGGAATGCGATTTTATAGTTTTCCATTATTATCTGTAATGGATCATTAGAACAGAGGTTAGCAACATGTCGATCTAGTCTAAAGGTAGATCTCAATGGATAATTTGGTAGATTTTATGTTACTGTGAGGAAGAAATAAAACAAAATTAAGTAAGGGAAAATGTGGAGTAGCCTCCTTTAAACCGCAATATCAGCAGGATTAAAGATACTTGTTCAGCTTTGACAATAAAAAAGCCACTATCTAGCTTATTAAAATTATCTTTAACCATCTGTATGATGAAGGAACGCGATTTTTTTTAAGTGAATGTAACACTTGGTAAAATAACCTTTATTTTGAATTTTCACCATTTTGTTGATAGAACTGAAGGAACGTGGTTGCCTACCGCTGATTTAGACTGTGATCAGAGCTGGTTCTTGGGGGGAAGGGGGGGGGGTGCAAGCGGATTCGTTAACACTGACAAGAAAGATCTAGTATCATTGTGCTATTTCTGATTGTCCGATACCAAACATGTATATATCTTCCCGAGCACTAATGCCATTTGGCGAGTAACTGCGTTATTCCTTTGAAATCTTGTTTGATATCTCGACGTACATTCTACCCTTTTCTATGAACAAACTCCTTATTCCTTTTTACTCGAGTTGGAGTTATTTTTCTTATTTGAAGTCATATATCAAGGAGGTCAAGTCTGTGTCGCATACGATCGGTATGATTTGGCGGTGTTGTGAGTAACGGGGTTTTTTCCTTATGGATCCCTCCCCTTGCTTCATCCTAGGACTAGTGAACTATTTTTCATGAAAAGCGCATCCACTCCGGTTCCAGCCTCTTGGTCTAGCATAACCTCTCAAATATAAAGATCGTTGTGTGTGGTGAAGAGCCACACCCTTCTCGAGGTGGCTCTGGTCAGTGGGATGTGAACCCCCAGAATGAAAACACCAAACCTAGAGGAGCAAACCTCGATAATAAACTTGGTGCACCAACACCATACACACCGGTCCGAAGTACGAAGGGAGTTAGAGCTATACTGAATAGACTTGGGTGATTGGGAACTAGTAGGCTCTGCTCTGTAATGAATGGAACCCATCGTAAAGACACACATTCTCAAGACGTGACGATCCTTTCCCCTTGAACATTTAAGTCACATGCCTAGAGCCCAAAAGAAGTCGGCATAACCAGCAGGCAACATAGTGGCGGGGATTGAGCAGTGTAAACCCTACCTTGGCTATATATCTCAGAGAGATGCAGAAACACTCCTTTTAAATTTCCGTGCTAAAACAGTGCATATATGGTTTCTTCTGGGGTGTGCAGAAAACCCACTGGTACGCAAGCAATACAATCAAGGAGATTTAGAGGATTTCACCATGCTCTCATGCGAATCCCAGAGTCAATTTACTAGTCCAGTTGCCTACCCTGGACCCTAAAGCTGCATCAAATTGGCCCAGCATCACAATTTCTCCTGTGGTGCAGTACGTTCAGAACCCAGCATTGCATACTAAGCTTGGGGGAATCACCTGAGAACCAGACTTAATACTGGCCCTTTCCTGGCTGGCTGCATGCAAGAGGATTCTACAATGGAAAGATGGCACGTGACGGGTGCTAGGAAGTGGCTCTGTGCAGGACATGAGGATTCCTTGCGGGAGCCCAGAACCAGAGCACAGCCATGTGTAAGTTCTGCATTTCTGGAGAGCCCCCCTCCCCCCCCCCCCCCCCTGGATGACATGGAATGCACATTATGCCACCCCACCTATCCCTCAGCTTCTAACTTAAAACCAGATGTGGGGGGCCCTCTGGATGCATGCCAAGACAAGATAAATTGCCTGGGACAGAGACTGAAGCTCAAGACTCCACACTCAATATGTTGCGGAATATCAGAAAAGCCACAGGAAAGACTTAGCTCTGTTTTTAAGATACAATTATATTTTCTCCATAGGAGCTTGTTCGTACTGGGAACATAAGCATATTACAAATCAACATTGCAGGCATACAAAACGAGGAGAATTGCTCAAAACATTAAACGACAACAAGATCCGTATTGCAGTACTCCAGGAAATCATTCCACCAAGAGAAATCTTTAACATCCATGGATACACGCAGCATCGCTGCACATGCAAAAAATGCCAAGGACTTATGACACTCGTAAGAAATGACATTCAAGCAGAAGAACAAAACATCCCCAGTAGCAGTGACCTATACACGTAGCAAGTCCACTGCTGGTTCAGAGGAAATAAATACACCATCTAATATGTTTACTGCTCCCCAGCATAAGCAGAAAACATCAATATACAGTACACCACATATAGGAAAACTAAAATAGTTGGAGACTTCAACGCCCATTCACCATCATGAGTATATGTTAGGGCAGCTGAGCTTCTTTCTTTAGCAGTCAATACCAAGTGGAAGACTCCTTGGTATTATCTACATTGTAGATCTTTTCCTGTAGCTTTCTGCTATTCGAAACCTGGTGAGTTCAAGTCATGAGCTCCAGTTTCTCTAGTTTGGCTTGCGTTTAAAAGATCGTCAAATCTGGTCCCAAGTTAGGAGTAAGACGTGTGGGGCATACTGTGCATTCTTCGCCATTCAAGGGGGCTCTCCAACTTTGCAGAGCTAAAATACTGTACTCTGGTTATGGGCTCTCCCAAGGAATAGTTGCGTCCTGCACAGAGCCACTTCTCAGCTTCCCCTGCCTATCACTAGGTCCATAGTGAGACCCTCCTGCCTGCAGTCAAGTCAGAGCCAAATAATTACGCCTGGGGCTCAAGTGACTTCTCCAAGCTTAGTGTGCAATGCTGGATTCTCAACACCTTTCACCACAGGGGGAATCCCGGAAAGTGTGTGGATAATTTCAAGAGACAATGAGGGTGTAATTAACCTCACATACATAGCTTCTCTTCCACGTACGTATATTGTAGCATTGTGCATTGCTGGTGGTCATATAAGGATGACCCCGGATATGCAGCCATGCATATCATGGCGATATAAGATATAGAACCAAAGAGGCAGGGAAGTAGAGGAAGTCTGCAACACAGTCAACTTAATCTGACAACAAAACACAAGGTCAGAACCCACTCTTTTTGCACAAGCTTCAGGCACGGCCATCAGAAATGATCTTACCATGAAATAGGCTGACATTGCAGTCACATACACTTACACAGTCCTGGAAGATACTTGAAGTGACCACAGGCCAATACTAACTACTTTAGACAGAATACATCCAGACAAAAGAGAAAGACCTACTGGAATTACAAAAAGGCTAACTGGACAACATATGCAATACTTTCAGATAGCAGATTCAGCATCATTGACATATTAGATACAGTAGAGAATACATACAACAATATCACAAAGACTATACTTGAAATAGCGAATATAACAATACCAAAAGGCAGTCACAAACTTTTCAGCCATTTCTGGAATCCAGATCTAGATAAAATTGTTAAAGAACGCAGACAAGCCAGAAAAAAGGTGGACAAAGAACCCATCATAGCCAACAAAATAATCTATATTAAACTCACAGCACAGGTAAGATATAACATCAAGAAAGCAAAGAAAGAAGCATGGACAAAAACATGTAAAAGCCTGGACATAAAGAATGAAGGTCACAAAGCATGGAAGCTCCTGCACTGTCTTGATGGAAAAGGAAAGAAGAGCAACCCAAAACCACTAAGAACTGGAGGAACCCTCTTAACAAACATCAAGAAAAAGGCAGAAATGTTTAACAAATACTATGCAGATGTCAGCAAAACAAATCACAGAAAACAGCTAGTCAAAACAATTAAGAACATAACAAAAACAGAACAGAGAGCTGCCAAAGCAAGCATTGCACTATATGACACTGAGTACACCATCTACGAAATGAATTGCGCACTATAAAAATTAAAGACCAAGAAAACTCCAAGACTAGACAAGATTACCGTTGAAATTATATTAAACCTAGGTCCAGTTGCAAAGTCAGTAATCCTAAACTTTATTAACAGAATGAGGAAAGAAGCCACTTTCGCTAAAGCTTAGCTGACTGCAAATATCAAACCAATTCTAAAGAAAAACAAGCTAGCTAAAGAACCTGGGAGCTACATACCAGTATGACTGACCTCAGCAATTAGAAAACGTGCATGGAAAATAGTTAATCACAGGCTATTCTGGTTGCTGAAAAGTAACAGTCATTGATGATAGTCAGGCAGGCTTCAGAAAAGGCTGCAGAACGGACGACCAACAATGTCATTTTGTGCTACAAATCTTAGATGCTTTTCGCGAGTGTAAGCACACAACAGCTGTATTCATTGAACAGCAGCAAGAATATGACAGTATGAAAACAGGTGCTCTTCGCCAAAGTAACAAAAATGGGCGTACCTGGAAAAAATGTACCTCTGGCTTAAAGTCTTCCTAAGTAAAGAACAATACAAACAACAGTAAAAGGCACTAAATCATCCCAGAAAACACTAAAGGAGGGATTGCTGCAAGGGCCAGCACTAAGTTGCACCATCTTCCTTATCTTCATAAGTGGCCTTCCTCCCTTCTTGAAGGTATCAAAAACACTGTATGCCTGCTCATTTGGACAGTAGAAAAATACAACAAACTGGCGCATGCAAAACTAACAGAGCCCTAACCACAATAGTTGTGTATTGCAGGCTCTGGAAACTAAAAATAATCATCTATAAAACTATATACACAATTTTCACCTGGAGCATCAAGGAAAGCAAGAAGACGTACCAACTAAAACTCGATGGATAACTACTGTCCAGAGAAGAAAATCCAGCTTACTATGAGCGGAGCTTGACAAACAGCTACGCCTCCAAGCCTTCATGCCCAAAATGAAAAACAAGGCCAGTAGATGCCTGAACACAGTTAAACATCTTGCAAGCACTAGCTGGGGACCAGGAAAAGAAACTCTCAGACAACTGTACCTGGGATATGTCCGATCAGTCATGGATAACAACCTGTTGCTGCAGTCGGCAATGGGTACAACCACTCCAGAAGAGTTGGACAAATTCCAAAACCAAAGTCTAAGATTTATATCTGGGGCAATGAGAACTACACCAACAGCTGCTAGTGAAATTGATGCTAATGTAGAACATATGGACCTACGACGTAAACGTGCTGTTCTGGTAGCTACAGAACGCTATAGAAGAATGAGAAAAGACCACCCAAACAGGCAACTGGTTGTAAACTGGAAGCCCATTAGCAGACTAAAACAAAAGTCACCACTACAAGTAGCAACAACTACAGCAGAACAACATCACCTCCCACAGACATGATAAATATTTGAACAATACCCAGTCATTTATCCCGAAAGGAGTTAACACTTCCATTAAATAAAAACCACGCTCATGGATAGCACACTAACAAGAAACACGAACCCAACAATACTTAAAACAGCTACTTTAGAGACTATTTACAGCTACCCTAGCACTACAATACATGTATACACAGATGGCTCGGCATTCAAAGCGACCATAAATGCTGGACTTGGAGCGTATGTGACATACCCAAACGGTAGCACACTAGAAAAATATGAACCATGCGAATAATTCTGGAATAACTACCAAGCAGAGATTACACCAAGAGACACCACCCTCACAGCAATAAACAACCAATTCAGACCATAAATATATATGCCCTCAGGTATCATAATCTTCACTAATTCAAAATCAGGCTTTAGAAGAATACCTCCAAACTGAGAATAAAGAAATAATACAGCTGGCTGAAACAATTGACAACCTTCTAATAAAATACGACATCAGAGTCATTCTCCAGTGAATACCAGAGTACACAGACATACCAGGCAACGATAAAGCAGACACAATAGCAAAACTATGAGCAAGCATGGATCAAACAAACACTCCAGCAAACATGCAGACAGCTAAACGAATACTCCAAAACAACTTCAAAGAGGACTGGCTGAACCGATGGGCAAAAGGGTCTACTGGACGTGCCATGTATACAGAAATGGCCCATCCCAACAAAAATGACAACAATAATAACCTACGACGTGTGGAGCAGGTCACAATCTTCCAACTAAGAACAGGACACACCAGATTCAACAAACACTATAATAAATTAAACCCATACATGAGCCTAGTTACCGCAGTTGTACCTTCCGTATGAGACAGTTTACATGTGCTGCTCACTTGCCAAAGACTCTCCACAGAAAGACAACAGTTATTTTGCTCATCTTCCTTGTAACTCTTTCCATATCATGTTGTGTTGTAAGCAATCTGGTGTGTGTTGCATGGCAGAGGTGAATGAAAGGTCTTTGAGAGGGCAGTTGTTGCTGTTGAAAGGAAGCAGTGAGACAGGAAGATTGTATTACAAGGCTAGTTGGACAGATCAGCGGACAATACTTTTATCACTTAAGTCCTTTGATAAAGACGATAACCTATCAGATGAGGCGATATGTGCGGAAGGTATTAGCCAGGAAATACGTTCACCGATGTGTTTGTGAGTTTGTACCAATGCAGTTGGAAGTATTACTGCAATATTTGAAAGAAGTCACAAGTTTAAATTTTAAAGTTGATATTTTAAAACACGTGGGGGATAGTAACGATTTAACACCCCGACCCACATAGTTCTAAAGAGCTTACCATTGGTTTAATTTGAGAGCTAAAATAGACTTTGGCTTTCATTGGAACGTTTGTCGGAAATACCATTTGGGACTTGAACTGAGAAATGAAAATATAATCCACCGAAATCAGAGACACATATCAGACTGCATCGCAACGTCAAATTAGCAACTCTCAGGAGCCAGAGAGACATTGGACTAGTATTCCAGAATTAAAAGTGACAGATAAAAGTATATGAACGTCTTTATAACTTAAAAGAGAACCCGTAATTTTAAATGCCAAGCCTGGAACTAAAGGAATCAGAGCACCCGTCATAAGGGGAACACTAAAATTTCCCCGACCAAGTGTTCGCAGCATCTAACCAAAGGTGTTGTGTCCTTTCTACTGTGTCAGGAGATTGTATATCCCATTTGGGTTCGTTGTTCGAAGCTACAAGACGGTTCTTAGTACCAGATCAGTCAGAAGTGTCGTAATTTTTATCTGAGAGGGTGCTGATGAATATTGGTCCCTTTAGAGTGTAAAGTGATATTGAAGGCTCTGTGAGAATAAGGATTTGGGAGAATGAGGTAGTAGATTCACAAGCGCTGGGAAGGAGCAAGGACAGTCTCTTATTACGACAATATCTGTTTTCTCACAGACTACTCCTATCTCTCTTCTGCACAAACAATTGTTTGTCAGTTCCAGTCGCTCAACGCGCTCACCGATTTGGTGATTCTGTCGCTCAACGTACATGAATACAACCTACACAGATGGAAATGTGTTGGAGTTTTAGGCCAACCGACAACCAACACAATTAATGATTAATACCTTTATTTTCATAAAGGACTCACACATAATTGTACATTTACAGTCAAAAAATCAAAGGTTACAGAATACAAATATAACTAGGGAAGAGGGGTTTTTGAGGAGAAATATCCCATCCACCGTTTCCCGTTTATATTTACTAACAGACAAAACCCGGTCCCAAAGACAAGAAGGGGGGGGGGGGGGGGGGATCAGATAGGCAATTTAACCCACTGGTAAAGTTATTACTCTGAGGCAAGGGGTTACAGAAAGAAGGGGGGGGGGGTGTAGAGGAAAGCTAGGGTTCTCAATTGTCTCCCTTTAAATCAACACATTTTACGGGAGGGGGGAATGAACACAGTTACCCAATCCCGCTAGGAGAGATCCCGTACAAGGAATATAATGCACCTTAGTACAAGGTCGAACTAATTAAAAGGGTAAGGAAAAGATAAATCTCCTTTCATTAAAAAAACACACTAGGGCTGGCCATCCCCACAAACACACACGCAGACTTACCGAAAGGTGAATTCTGGCACTTCATAGGAAATACATCAAAAAACAGCACTAAACCTTGGCTTAGGTAAAAGTATTTTTCTTCCGTGTACAGCCCCAGATTTGGGGTTTGTTGAAGTTAACAAAGTGTCCCGAAATCGCTGGACGTTGAAGTTTAACGGTACTGTTTATTTATTAGATAAAGTTCCTAAAGAATGTCACAGGCACTTGGCTAGACGTGAGGTATGGTGTGGTTCCTAAAATTGGCACAGCTGGTGGAGATAACTTCCTTTTTCCGTAATGTCACAAGTTAAGAAAACACTGAGGTAAGTTCTTCTTCTTCGGGGGGGGGGGGGGGTAAAATCCACTGAATATACGTGACAGACAGGGTTCAGGTAGATCGGTGTTTTTTCTTCACAAATAGGGGGCAGTGAATAAAATATGTTCTGCTTCCAGTTTTCTTTAAGGACTCTATATGAACTAGTATTTTTAAAGTGTTTCTTGAATGGCTTTTTTCTCAGTTACGTTCAGAGGAGCGGGGCCCATTACAGGTCGCCACAAGTTTAGCTTTAAAAAAGTTCATATGTTACTGGAGTTATCAAATTGAGTTTGACAGAACTCTGTATATAATTAATAATTGCTGGGATGCAGGTTGAATGATCGTTCTGAATGAAAGATAATCAAAACAAGAAATGCATTACAAATCATATTATAATCTGACGCGATAAATTACAGTTAGCCTATTTACTTATTAGCGTCGTCAATTAACAAATCAGGAAAACTTCCCGTGAGTTAAAAATAATTAAAAGCACATCTATCTATACAGAACTAAACTGTATTAAAGTTATAATTCTCTTTAACGTCTGCAAAATAAATTTACGCGTCAATTGTATTAGGAAATACTTTTAGCTGTAACATTAGTTTGCACTAGAACTTAGAAAATGGGTTTATTTAATAAGGTTAAATTTACACCACAATCCATTGAAATCAATTGAAATAACTCGACCACTGATCATTCGAAGCTAATGTATAAATTACCGTCTGCACAGAAAGAATACACTCCAATAGTCACGAAGGTAGATGAAATCCAGCAGGAATCCGACTATGCTAGTGCAATTAGGATTCTGTCAGAGCGAACGATAAAATGCAGTTTTTCGGAGTTCTCTATTTATACTTCTCGAATGTAACTTGAATGGGGCGTGTTAAATTTTCGCACCTTTCTTGAACTTGAGCAAAATTCGAGATACCTCGCCGTGGTGTTAACCGTTGCAATTCCTACGATTCCCCCGGTCTACCGATTTCCTTCCGTCTCAGGCTGCTCGCATAAGAGTGCGAAAATTTCCCGAGAAGCTAACTCTGTGAGCTGAAAGTTCCTGATTCTTTAGATCGCGGCCGCTCCACGTTGAATTCTGAAGATCAGCCTGTTCTTTGATGGTACCGCTGTTCTCGTGGAAAAGCTGCATGCCGGTAAAAGTTACAACAGATGATCAGGGGTTCTAAAGTTATGAGAGGCCAATATTCTGTTATCATCCATCGAGTCAGGGAAATTCATTTGTCATACTTAGACGTACGTCACAATCGTCCCCACTTTTGAGACATGGAAACTCGTTTTCATGTTTCATTTATGACAATGAAGCTGCATTGATCGGTAGTTTTAGGATGATTGGCATCGTCGCTTTTCTCCTCTTCCTCTGTGGTCCAGTTTCTACTCAAGAAGTCAGCTCCGACATTCTGTTTTCCTGGAATATATTCCACTTTGAAGGAATAAACACTCAATAACAAGGCCCAACGCATTATCCTTGCGTTGAATTCCTTCTTGGCCCCCAGGAAAGCTAGTGGAGCATGGTCTGTTTGCACCGTGAAAGAAGTACCATACAGAAACTCATGATGGCGTCTGATGCCATGAATCAGAGCAAGACATTCTCTTTCAACGACACTGTAGTTGCGTTCCGCTTTATTCAGTTTCCGACTGCCATAGGCAACTGGAAATACCATGTTCAGGTCACTGTCATCGGCTTGCCGCAATGTTGACCCGATGCCCTGACCTGACGCATCAACTCTCAGTATGAAAGGTTTCTTAAGGTCAGGTAACCTTAGAATGGGGTATGCCGACAACTGTCCTTTCAAAGTGCTGTATGCATGTTCGCACTTTTGATTCCACATGACCTTATCAGGACAACCTTTCTTTATGAGGTCAGTCAGAGGTGCCGTCAGTCCGTTGAAGTTCTGGATGTATTTCTGATAGTATGCACATAGCGATATGAAGGAACGTACGTCTTTCTTCGTTCGGGGTCTTTTTGCTGCCACAATTTTCTCCACGTTCTTCTTAATAGGCCAACTACATCCGTGAGAAATAGTATGCCCCAGGAAGTCTAACTGTTCAAACCCGATGAGACATTTGCTAGGTCTGGCTGTGAGACCCGTTTCCTGTAGTCTCCTGAGGAGCATAGCAACCGTAGCAATATGTTCTTCATAGGTTTCCGATGCAATTAATATGTCATCCATGAAATTATGGATATGGGGATTTTGCAAAGGCTCTAGAAGCTTCTTCATCATCCTGGTGAACACTCCTGGTGCGTTATGCAAACCGAACGGCATCACATTAAATGTGTAATGTCCTTCGCTAGTGCTGAAAGCTAACAAAGGTTTAATTTCCTCCTTGACTGGTATTTGATAATAACCTTTACTGAGGTCAATCTTGGAGAAGATCTTTGCTTTGCTGAGCTTGGTGAACAACTCAGAAACAGTTTGGAGAGGTTCGGGCTGGAATTCCGTTACAGCGTTTAGCAACCTGTAATCAATGCACAGCCGAACTTCCTTATTGGGCTTCTGCAACAGCACTACACTCGAGCTGTAAGGAGATGTAGACTCACTGATAATTCCTGCCTGATGCAGCTTGTCTATTTCTCCGCGAAGTGCATCCGCTTTAGCGTACGGGATGGGGTAAACTCTGGTTTGAACAGGGGTCTCGTTTGTTAATTTCATATCAAATTCAATGAGATTTGTTCGACCAGGTACATCCGTTAAGACTGCACTGTACTGTTTTAGTAGAGCCCTGGTTTCTGTTTGTTGTTCAAGTGAGAGATTGTCGCCGAACTTGACATCTTTAAAGGATTCTGTGGGTTGCAGTGGATACTCCATGCAACCATCATCATCTTCCTCGTCTTCCGTTGCTATGGCGACAGCCAGGAGATGCTCGGAGGATGGCACCGGTCTTTCCAAATATTTCTTTAGCAGATTTATGTGGAAGACCTTCTCCTTTCCTTTGATGGAGATCTTGTAATTGGTACGTGAGATCTTTTTAAGGACGGTAAACGGCCCTTGCCATCCGATGCGAAGTTTATTGCTTCCGGTTGGGAGTAGCAACAAAACTTTCTCCCCTGGTTGGAGCTCTCTCTCTTTTGCAGCTTTGTTGTATCTTTTAGCGTGTTTAGCGCGGGCTTTCGTAAGGTTGGTTGTAGCTAGATCCCATCCTAGCTTTAGCCTTTCCTTGAGCTCAGATACATACTTGCTTGCAGAGACGACTGTCTCGTCAGCCTTTTGGTCTGTCAGGGACCGAAGTAGGGCTTCTAATGGCCCCTTTATAGGTCTGCCAAATAAAAGTGTAGCAGGCGGGAATCCCGTAGACGCTTGGGGAACCTCTCGGTAGGCGAATAAGGCAGCCGATATATATAGGTCCCAGTCTTCCGGTTTCTCCTGACCCAGCTTACGTAACATGGTGGTGAGGCTGCCATTAAAACGTTCCACGAGTCCATTTCCGGAGGGATGGTAGGGACTAGTGTGGATATGTTTGGCCCTCAAGATCTTAAAGATCTCCTCCATTAACAGGCTACGGAATTGGGATCCATTGTCCGTCAAAACTTGTTGAGGGAATCCCAACCGTGTAAAGATTTGCACGAGGGCTTCTGCAACATGCTTGGAATCTATGCATGTTAGCGGTACAGCTTCGGCCCACATTGTGCAAGTGTCGACTAAAGTCAGGATGAACCTGTTCCTTCTTTTGGTCTTTTCCAGAGGACCAATAATGTCGACAGCAACCCGTTCAAATGGAGTCCCTACTATTGGCATTTGCCCCATAGGTACTGGGGGTGTCAAGTGCTTGGGTGCTACCCGTTGGCACTGGGCGCAGGATTTCACATACCTGACAATGTCAGAGTTCATTCCTGGCCACCAATAGTGGGTTTTTATTCGCTGAATAGTGGCGTTTTGTCCCATATGTCCGCTAAAGGGAAGAGAGTGCCCCATCTCTAAGATCTGGCTTCGGTACTGCGTCGGAAATAGGAGCTGGTTATTCCCCGTGTCCGGGTTTCCCGTTCTACGATACAATACGCCATCCTTAGAAAAGATGTCTCCGTTGTGTCTGGGGTCCTTAGCCATGGGCAGTTTTTTAAAGCAGAGCTCCAGAGTAGGGTCCTTTTGTTGCGCCTCCTTCAGTTCGTTCGGCAACAAATTTGGCGCAGGCTCCCTCTCCTTCTTGGCTTGCCCTCTTGTGGTTACCGCTGCCACAATCGGCTCCTTTGGTCTCCCAATAAACACATATCTACATCCCAGGATAACTGGGTAGATAGGATCATCCATAATGGCCGCTTTTATAACTCCTCTGACAAAGTCAGAGTGTATTTCTACCAGTGCGATAGGAAGCGTCCTGGGTGCATCACTCCTGAAAACTCCACTAAGTTTGACGGTTTCCTCTGTCTCCTGACCTGGTTTGACTAGGTGTCTAGCAACAATACAACTAAAACTTAATCCAGTGTCAAAGAGACAAGTGGTTGAGGTACCATTCAAAATTACAGTTCCTCGAGTTGAGGGTCGGTCCCCCTCAGGTTGAGAATCACTGACATTGATTCTACCTTTCGAGGCTGTATGCAAACATCCAACGCGGTTTGAACCGGTTTGTTTGCCCTGATCAGACGTTCCTGGTGTAGGGGTCTTCCCTTTTCCTTGACCTTGGTGGCCGCGCTGCCACGTAGGCTTGGTGGGTTGATCAGAATTGTTGTTGAGTGGGTATCGGGTTTTGTAGAATTTCGATTTTTCCTGGGGAGGTCTCTGAGTATTATTTTCTCGTTGGTTATAATTTTGAGAGGAATTAGAGGAATAGGATGACTGCTCTAGATTTTGTTTACGAGATGGCTCATCTGTGGGTTTACGTTTAGTGCTGGGAAATTCGGCCATTGCATTGGTATAGCGTTCGGCCTTATTGAGTATGTCCTCAAGCCTGACTGCGCCCTGTTCAGCCAAAAATCTACGGGTTTCGTTTGACAAAGTTGCCTTTATCTGTTCCATAAGAACAAGTTCAAGTAGTCCCTCATATGTAAGAGGTAGGTCAGATAATTCAATGCACTTTGTCAAATAGCCCGTGAGACGTGAAGAGAATTGGGGGAATGTTTCCGTGCTCTCTTTTCGGCTGTTTCTGAACATTTGCAGAAATTTTCGGGCGGTCATTTCGAACCGCTCTAGCAAGGCCTTCTTAAGCATGTCTTAATCATGTTGGTTCGGTCCCAGCTTTGTGTATACGTCATAAGCATTCGCTTTTAGTGACGTCGAGAGTTTAAGTGCCCAGCGGGAACTCTCTAACCCATACAGATTTGCGAGCCTTTCGAATTTTTCTAGGTAGCTGTCAATTTTTTCGTTAGGGCTAGGAAAAGACTCTAAAGCAAAAGACATCGCAGTTAATTGGGCAGACTGAGTGCTGGAGAGATCCAGTGTTTGAGACTGGGGCGAAGACGGCTCTCCATTATTTGAAGTAGAGGCACTCCGACTCTCTAAAGCCTTGAGCGCTAATTCATGCTGTCTTTCCTTGTCTCTCTCTCTTTCCCTGCGGGCGTCCATCTCTGCCTCAATTTTCTTCTGCTCCAATTGACGATCGTCCGCTTCTTTCTTCCTAGCTTCTGCCCTCTCTTCCTCCGCGTCATACCTTTGCAGTTCCTGGTTGATAAACAGATTCGCGGCTTCTGTGTCTAATCCTGAGTCTTTTGCTTCCTGTCTCAAAATGGATCTTATCCTAATTCTCTCAGCCATTGTCAAAGAACTGGATGCTTCTAAGACTAGAGAATAGTAAGATGGAACAAGAAGGGGAAAAACTCAAAGCCGCTACGAGAAAAAACCAAAGTAAAATAAAAATTTACTGAATGACCTCGTGTGTTAACTTATCGCCGCTATTATTGTCACTTAAGACTCGTAACGCAAGCAACTATGCCAATTAAATGGTAAGTTACACTAGAAAAGAATCTACTCTTACTAACAGTAGAGAAAAATTTATATTAAACAATTTAAAAGGAAAAAAAAAAAAAAAATTTCCCAGAAAATGTTAATTCTCTAACAACAAACTCCGTCCCTGAAGACAATTTTTGAGATGAGACGTAGTTAACTTAATTTTTTAAAAATCAGAACAATCCGTCTTTAGCTTAGCTCAACTCAAACGCTTCATAACCTTTAGTGATTGTAAAACAATCACGCAGTCCCAGCAATTATATAACCAAAAATTTTCAATTCCCTCTGCCAGAGAATACAAATGTGACAATCTTTTATTATCACTAACTGCCTGTTCCTGTGGAAAAACAAACCTGTCTTAATTATTGTGTGGTTGGCCCAAAATACTGAACGGCTTGGTCTAGGGGAAGTAATACTTTTAAAGATTATACCCTACTTCACAAAGACAATCAACCACACTCTATTTTAACTAAGTTCAGAATCTCGAACGAGCTAACCATATATTGTCGTAATTTTTATCTGAGAGGGTGCTGATGAATATTGGTCCCTTTAGAGTGTAAAGTGATATTGAAGGCTCTGTGAGAATAAGGATTTGGGAGAATGAGGTAGTAGATTCACAAGCGCTGGGAAGGAGCAAGGACAGTCTCTTATTACGACAATATGTTTTCTCACAGACTACTCCTATCTCTCTTCTGCACAAACAATTGTTTGTCAGTTCCAGTCGCTCAACGCGCTCACCGATTTGGTGATTCTGTCGCTCAACGTACATGAATACAACCTACACAGATGGAAATGTTTGGAGTTTTAGGCCAACCGACAACCAACACAATTAATGATTAATACCTTTATTTTCATAAAGGACTCACACATAATTGTACATTTACAGTCAAAAAATCAAAGGTTACAGAATACAAATATAACTAGGGAAGAGGGGTTTTTGAGGAGAAATATCCCATCCACCGTTTCCCGTTTATATTTACTAACAGACAAAACCCGGTCCCAAAGACAAGAAGGGGGGGGGGGGTGATCAGAGATAGGCAATTTAACCCACTGGTAAAGTTATTACTCTGAGGCAAGGGGTTACAGAAAGAAGGGGGGGGGGGGGTGTAGAGGAAAGCTATGGTTCTCAATTGTCTCCCTTTAAATCAACAAATTTTACGGGAGGGGGGAATGAACACAGTTACCCAATCCCGCTAGGAGAGATCCCGTACAAGGAATATAATGCACCTTAGTACAAGGTCGAACTAATTAAAAGGGTAAGGAAAAGATAAATCTCCTTTCATTCAAAAAAAAACACACTAGGGCTGGCCATCCCCACAAACACACACGCAGACTTACCGAAAGGTGAATTCTGGCACTTCATAGGAAATACATCAAAAAACAGCACTAAACCTTGGCTTAGGTAAAAGTATTTTTCTTCAGTGTACAGCCCCAGATTTGGGGTTTGTTGAAGTTAACAAAGTGTCCCGAAATCGCTGGACGTTGAAGTTTAACGGTACTGTTTATTTATTAGATAAAGTTCCTAAAGAATGTCACAGGCACTTGGCTAGGCGTGAGGTATGGTGTGGTTCCTAAAATTGGCACAGCTGGTGGAGATAACTTCCTTTTTCCGTAATGTCACAAGTTAAGAAAACACTGAGGTAAGTTCTTCTTCTTCGGGGGGGGGGGAGGTAAAATCCACTGAATATACGTGACAGACAGGGTTCAGGTAGATCGGTGTTTTTTCTTCACAAATAGGGGGCAGTGAATAAAATATGTTCTGCTTCCAGTTTTCTTTAAGGACTCTATATGAACTAGTATTTTTAAAGTGTTTCTTGAATGGCTTTTTTCTCAGTTACGTTCAGAGGAGCGGGGCCCATTACAGGTCGCCACAAGTTTAGCTTTAAAAAAGTTCATATGTTACTGGAGTTATCAAATTGAGTTTGGCAGAACTCTGTATATAATTAATAATTGCTGGGATGCAGGTTGAATGATCGTTCTGAATGAAAGATAATCAAAACAAGAAATGCATTACAAATCATATTATAATCTGACGCGATAAATTACAGTTAGCCTATTTACTTATTAGCGTCGTCAATTAACAAATCAGGAAAACTTCCCGTGAGTTAAAAATAATTAAAAGCACATCTATCTATACAGAACTAAACTGCATTAAAGTTATAATTCTCTTTAACGTCTGCAAAATAAATTTACGCGTTAATTGTATTAGGAAATACTTTTAGCTGTAACATTAGTTTGCACTAGAACTTAGAAAATGGGTTTATTTAATAAGGTTAAATTTACACCACAATCCATTGAAATCAATTGAAATAACTCGACCACTGATCATTCGAAGCTAATGTATAAATTACCGTCTGCACAGAAAGAATACACTCCAATAGTCACGAAGGTAGATGAAATCCAGCAGGAATCCGACTATGCTAGTGCAACTAGGATTCTGTCAGAGCGAACGATAAAATGCAGTTTTTCGGAGTTCTCTATTTATACTTCTCGAATGTAACTTGAATGGGGCGTGTTAAATTTTCGCACCTTTCTTGAACTTGAGCAAAATTCGAGATACCTCGCCGTGGTGTTAACCGTTGCAATTCCTACGATTCCCCCGGTCTACCGATTTCCTTCCGTCTCAGGCTGCTCGCATAAGAGTGCGAAAATTTCCCGAGAAGCTAACTCTGTGAGCTGAAAGTTCCTGATTCTTTAGATCGCGGCCGCTCCACGTTGAATTCTGAAGATCAGCCTGTTCTTTGATGGTACCGCTGTTCTCGTGGAAAAGCTGCATGCCGGTAAAAGTTACAACAGATGATCAGGGGTTCTAAAGTTATGAGAGGCCAATATTCTGTTATCATCCATCGAGTCAGGGAAATTCATTTGTCATACTTAGACGTACGTCACAAGAAGTAAGAATCTTCGCCAATAGCTTGTGATTCAAGAAGCTGGGTTCAACACCAACTACCTACAGTGGACACGTATTGAAGACACCCACCTTGACATTGGGAGTGAATTTCATCCAGACGCCTCTAGAGAAGTCCTCATCATAAACGACCTGATAACGATCCATTGAGTACTCCGCCAGTTTTTTTGTAACAGGTGCACGCAACGGACAATAATACCCATCAGTCCTTGTGACGTATAATGGAAATATAGTCTACTGTATCCGACAGCCTTTCGTGACATCGGCTTAGTTCTATAATTCGCTAGCAAAGTCAAACATTTGACAGACTGCATTACTCACTTTTAATCCACGCCTCTTTTTCTTGAAATGTAAACAAACAGACATATTACCAACTTCCGCGACCTGCCAGCATAACAGGCAGCGAGCTCTGATTTGTTTACCTAAGTTTCTCACGCGAGCGGAGCTGTCAATCATCAAGATAGCAGACAGACGCACGTGGGATAAACACTTAACCCTTTGATCTTCAAATACGGAGAAATCTCTGACGCCGATTAGCATTTCATCTCGAGACGCGAGCGATTGTGAAAGAAACTACGTTATTTGGACGATGGCCTTTTGATGTTGGGCAAAGCAGCGCTCGACGAGAGAGACGATGGGCGGCAGAGGACTTTTCATCTGGTCCACTGTTTCTCAATTCTTATAGTTCGCACGTTAATGCGAAATTAACACCATTAGGGATCAGAGAGCCAATGAATATATATGTAAACAGTGGTTCCTTAAACTCTTTGATCAGTTGTCACTCAGAAATTTGGATAATCTAAACACGTTATTCTTGAACCATTGTGGGAGTGTGTTATTAGCATCTTGTGGGGATTGTTTCATTTTTGATTTGTGGTAATAGAAATTAGCATTTACGTGATTTAATGTGTTAAGTTTACCATTATAATTCACTGTCATTTTCTAGCGTTAAAACTAGTGAAATAAAAATATAACTATTTTTCTTCGCCAGAGGTGCAGTTAAAATGATAATTTTATCACCCGCTTCTCACACCAGAAGATACGGTTTAGTTGACTGATTAAGTGTTAAGCGCGACTATAGTGACCGAATAGGATTCACGTTTATTTCATTTTGTGTTTTATAGTAAGTGACTATTTTTTATACCTTATGACTAAACTAACATGCGCCGACAATAAAATAACTATTAACGACAGACGATATTTGTAAGTGCGCGTAGGGGTAATTAAATAATAGTTGACAGTGTGGGCTGATCGCCAACGCGCGCGCAGAGGGGCGCGAAGGTGCATACCTTGGTCCGAACCTTAAAGCGCAGCGTGGGCGAAAAGCTGACTTGTAAATAGAGTCACCCTGTGCCTTTTAACTTTAAGCCGGACTGCCAGAGAAAGAAAGAGATTGTCATGTCCCCCTCCGTGTACATATAGAATAGTTGCATTTCTTTTTCATAACGTCTTGTTTATTTCTCGCAGACTTGACAGAGCGGCCAGCGGTTTTTTTTCTTTATTATTGTGTCCAGTTACTGATTGGATTTATGTTGTCTCTTCGTGGCTTACGAGTCCCCCAAGTTCATGTTGTGAACGGGACTGGCTAAAATACAAATAAACATTTAACTTTTAAGTTTAAATGCACTATCAATTCCCAGATATTTTTTCCAATTTATCAGCCCATGGGAGTAGCATATGAAATAATATCAATATCTGACTTTTAACAGACGTAGCACCGGATTTATTAAGAAAGTTGCCCTGTTTTAAAATCGGCACTCAACACAGAGCCAGCCAATAGGATTTACCAATCAATCAATTATCATCATCAAGTAACAATAATTAACAGTTTTTAGCAATCAGATGTTTTCCTACTGTTTACTGTGAACACCAGATCTCAGAGAGTCTCGGCATTTACTATTCAATTTGACATTGTTTATCCAGGAATCAACCACCAAATTAGGCGTCCCCCTTATAAAATTTAAATTATTAGTGGAGGGACTGGGGCCCAATTCGAAAGATAAATACTCTGGACCTGATATACATATTCATGAAATTTTACGTCCAACAGATTGTTTCATCAAGAATAGGGTAAGAAGTGAGAGTGTGTGGCCACGCACGACAGAGAGAGAATGAAATTTTTTCTTTAGTATAGGAAACATTGTATCATCTGCACTATGTTTTGACTAGTGTTTAATTTTATTGAATAACGTTTAGTAGGAACTGTGTTCTTTTTTTTACTGTCTATACTGTAACCTAGTGCTAAACTTTAACCTTAGGGGTTATTAACTTGTTGGGTTCTTTTCTTCTCAACGAGGGGAGGGCACATGTATTCTGTTATTTTACATATATATATATATATATATATATATATATATATATATATATATATATATATATATATATATATATATATATATATATATATATATATATATATATAATTCTGATGTATTTTATCTTTCTTTTAGATATTCGATGCTTGTAAAGTTTACTGATAATAAACAACAAAAGAACTAAACTTTGTGTGTTGGTCAGACCCATACCCATTTAACCATAGTTTTTCACGGTTGTGTCTCTTGTTGTCACATAGCTGTGTGTGTGGTTAGTGTAACTTATATTTCTCAATATAGGGAGGTGCAAGGTTGTATTATACTAATTTATAGTCGTATAGATAGGCTAGACTAGAGAAACTACTCAATCCAGAGACAGATCTTCTCTTCAAACTATTCACTCGTGAAAATCTATTTTCTTACACCTTTACTTCTCACGTATTATCACCATCTTCTATACTCAGGCGGGACCATAAATAACTCTAAAACCTTTCTATACGCGACAGTCCCCAATTAAGCCTCAGTGAAGACAAATTTTAAAAACCTCTAAAGTCGCTTTCATCCATATTTATTTAAATTTGTTCAAGACTAACTGACTACTAAATTTGTTATATGTTATTTTTACAAATTCATAGCTGATTCAGTTCTTATAGATAACAGAGCGCATGTATGATCGGAAATCTTTAATATATATACATATATTTACAGCCATAGAGCCAAAAATACTTATAAAAAGGAATTTCGCTGGATTAAATCAGCTGGGGGCTCGAACAAGCCAAACAATTGCTTAAGAGGTCACAAAAGGTGCCGGATCAGATACAAGTTAAAAGTGCTCTGCCCTATGCAGCATTGTTCTTGACTTCTGAATTATCCTGTGAAACTCCCTTGAGATAGAAGCGTCATTATCCTTCTATCTACAACTCTGCCAAGAGTAATCTTGTGCGAGGGTAAGCACCTTTGAAGACCCATTTTAAATACTCTTGAATTTTGGCCACTGATGGACCACTGCTGCAGAAGAAAGGGGAGGCAAATCCCGTGACAGTCATTACATTGTAGGACTCTTGAAAAACCCAATCTTAAACTTCATGACTTACATAAAGGTGTGTGCATGCACATACGTCTGTTGTTTAAACAAATATACATACGTTTATGTATGTAATATTTATTTATTTACTGTCTGGTTTTTGTGGTGTGAGTACAAACTCGGGAATTCTCATAGTTAACAGCATATCAATGATCTTGTTGTAATTTTACCATTTGCATATAATAGATTCCTCTCTTGTGCAAACTAACAAGATGATGATATCCGAATTACCATATGATATTCCTCTTCTTACTCTTTACTTTTAAGTTAGTTATGTGGAGCATAAGTCTTCATCCAGTTCTCTGGTGGCCACACCTTCGTTGACAATTTGTTCTACCTCTCACAGTAGACTTGTATATCACTTTAATGGTGTGTCTATTTCTTCTCATCCATGTTTGTGAGCCTACTTGTTATTGTCATTGCACGTGGACTTACGTAATATAAAGCTCTGATGCTGCTAACATGTAGTCCTTGTTATAGAGGTACGCCACCATCATAATGTTCTTTCTGCCTGACGTGAACTGTAGAACTGCAGAATTACAAGCTGTACAACAATTTCTTTTTTTTTAATCATCTTCTTGTCAGCAGATCGCATGGAGCTTGGATTTCTTCATTTTCAAGTTAAATTCCTCTTCTACAGACCCCCTTTCGCATTCCAACTTTTCTCATCTGCTATGTCTGATATATGGAATTGCCTAAGTGTAACGTGAAGCAGAAAGTATTCCCAAAAGGGTTCTTGTAATAATATATGGCGTTGTTAGTGTCTTTGCCCTCTACTAATCCAAACAGCTCATCGCAGTAGGCAAGTGTTCTGCGGCTCACCAAAATCGTGAGCATAAAGAGTCCTGGAGATATACCTGGATCGGGTCTCTGCAATATCATTTATATAAATAATGAAGAGTGTGGGGGAGACTACTCCTCCTTGTAGCACACCTTGTTGAAGCGCGACGCGATGGCTCAATGTTCTATCTAGTTTACTTTTGCTGTGCGGTATCGGAGGAAGTCCACAGCAAAGCAACATAATTGCGCATATTTCATTTTCTAATTAACACAAAGTCAAGAACTATTGACATTTGGATACTACACTTTTTGTCAGTGCACATTAAATACAAACACGACAGACCATTTAACAAAACAAATAGTACACAGTAAGTGTAATTTCACCCAGTGCTGTGAGGTTTGGTTAAATTAAAAATATGTATTACTTATCCATGCGAATGTCAGTCAGCTTCTCATAACATACCAGTAGGTGATTGACCAGAACTTTCATGAACACTGGTTTTGTTTAGTGTCGCAGCAGTTGGTCTGTCAACAGTTGATGCCTTTGTCGTACTTGAAAACAGACTGGGTTGAGACTCTAGTGCGGCAGTAGCAATTTTATTTGGCATAACGTAAGGGTATGCACTGAAATAGGAAAATATAAGAAATTACGAAACTAAACTTATAAAACTTACTCGTGGCCGTATATATATTTAGCTATTTGTATGCCAAAAGGATGTGTAATGACATTCTTCGTATGTACACTGTTTCTGTCTGCTAACGTAAAACAAAGCAACTGTGGACTATCAAGTATGCTTGTGCCGATTTATTTCATTGTTAAAATGATCTATACATTGAAATGATTTATGTCCTGAGACGTAGCTTCATATTCAGATCAGTGAATGAAATGCTACAATCATGCGCAAGCCTTACTGGGTAAAGAATGATGATGATCAATGGCTCCTGTGCCAAAAGAGGCAAAAGCTGGTATGTGTACTCTCAGCTTGTACGGTGTCGCTAGAACAAGGGCGATATAAATGGCGCCCCCCAAAAATACTAAATGCGCTAGCTGCCACTCAGGTCGAGTATTTTAAAAACTATGCTTTCTGAGAGCACGAAAGTCAACATATCCCAAATTAGTTGCAGAATTAGGTGCACCAGATCTAATATCTGGCTCGATGTAAAACCTAGTGAAACAATTGGGCCTGTACAGACAGTCAAAAACAAAGACACTTCGAAGTCTTGGCGAAACTGTAGAAAATATGTCACGCTGGCTGTGGAACAACCGCTAAGATTTGGTCACATTTTAAAAATAATGTGATAAGTTTTAAACGAAAATTACAAAAGCATGTAAACTATTCCTGATAAATAAAACAATGATAATAGTACTAAAACATGAAACTGCTTATTCTCTATTCTTTTACGTCTATGATGTATCTCTGTCACGTAATACTTACATCAATTGCATATACTTCTTATTAAGAGAGGATCTTTACGTACAAATAAATTCTGTGCTCAAGCATTCTTTATATTAAGGCTGCGGTCCTTTGAACTGTGCTCTTTCTAAAATGACGAATTGATAATGGATTGTTTTGTTGGTTTTAATTGTATTTTTGTATATCAATCGCAGTCTGTAGATTTATTATGTGGTGCTTCCAACTGCACGAAACGCCGTTAGTTCTTCAATATTGATCTTCGCTGCTTTAAATTAAGCGCCTTGTCACATGATGATGATTATGTCAGTGTAATACAGATATAGAGAAAATGTTGTAATGATACTGATGATGTCAGTGTAATACAGTTATCAAGCGAATATTGTATTGATGATGATGGCGTCAGTGAAACACAGATATCAATCGTATGTTGTAATTATGATGATGATTATTACGCTGATGATGATAATAATGGTCAATGGGTGTGTGTGTGTGGTGTTGGGGGGTGAGGGGGCAACTGATAAAGTAAGAGAGGTTGTTTGCGTGAACGATAAATTGTGTAGACCTATGTGTATGTTAAGTGCGAATGAAAACCGGTCAGTCTGGTATTTACGTGAGTTTGCCTCGTGCGGATTGTGTGTAGCTCGTAAAAACACGGGAGAATAGTTCAAGATGCAACGTGGGCAGTTTCGGATTGAAAGGTGAACTGGAAGGTTGCGTGTAGAGCTGAGAAGCTGGCTAGATCTTATGGCTGAATCTTGTTGTTCGATTCTGAATGAAGAATCACGAATTATTACCTTGGATATTTGTATTTCATACAATGTTTGCGTTTCATGACATTTTCGTAATACAGTGTTCAGTTTGGGACTAAATTTCGGTGTTGGTTGTTTACTCAGGAATGGATGAGGCAATTATGGTGTAAGTAAGCATCGTTGAGGATTAATTAATGTGACAGCATGCATCATTTAGCATGTGTAACGCCTATTGTGTACTGTTTCATAGCAGCGAAGAGTGCTTTGTGTCACACCTTGTTCAAGACTTTTCAAAAGTTGACAAATTGATAATGGATTGGTCTATTGGTTTTACTTACTTAGTCGTTCTTCTTCTACCCTGGGAGATAGAGATTTGCCAGAGAGAACGCCATTGTCTAGGGTTGCTGTCACGGATTGCCTCCCCTGCTTTGCAGTAGTGGTCCAACAGTGGCCAAAACTCAAAAGTATCTAAATGGGTCGTCAAAGGTGTCTACCTTCGCACAAGATTACTCTTGGCAGATATGTAGATAGAAGGTTAATGACGCTTCTACCTTACGGGCGAGTTTACAAGATAATTCAGAAGTCAAGAAAAATGCTGCTTAGCGCTAAACATTTGTTGACTTATATCTGTCCGTCGCCGTTTGTGAAGGATTTAAGCAATGGTTTTTGGCCTCTTCAACCCCCCCAGCTAAGTTAATTTAGCGAATGTCCTCTTACAATGGTATAGCTCTCTTAAGAGGTAATAATAAGTCTAGATGTGTGTATATATATATATATATATATATATATATATATATATATGTATATATATATATATATTGTGATATATCTATATATATATATATATATATATATATATATACTGAAGCACATTAAAAACGCACCACCTGTATAATCCAGGAACAGAGTGTGAAATGTAAATATAAGTGTGTACAAGTTTACATATTTGGAATCTTTATTCATTTTCCTATGAATCCATGCTGGTCATTAATTTGTACATTTGATTGTTATGAAATTCATTGCATTCTGTGCAGGCAACGGAGAAAACCAAAAATACAAAAAAATGCATGTGCGTTATCCTGCTGGAGAAGCTGCAAGTCTGGATAAATTGTGAACGCAGGAGCAACCAGTGCATCCAGAACCTCATCTCGATATGTCACAGCATTAACATTTCCACGGAAGACGTGAAGAGGCAAGCGATAGTGAAAACTGAATCCTCCCCTAATGGGAATACTGCCACCTCGAAATCGGTTGAAACAGCAATCTGCAAAGCGCTCTTCACACCGTCGCTAAATCCGCATACGTTCATCTGCAAAGGATATGTTGAATCTGTTCTCGTCTGTGAATAGGACAGCATTCCACTGCAGTCTAGTCCATCTGATATGTTGCTCTGCCCATTGCAGGCGCTGCTAACGATGTATGTGAGTCAAGTTTGGCCCAACATAAGGTCGTCTTGCAGTAAGGCCTGTATCTCTGAGTCGTTGTATGACTGTCATTCGAGAGACTTGCCCATGTCTACCCACTATTGCTCTTGCTGTTTGACTTGCCGGGAGAGTACGATTCCTTAGGTGACTCAGCACAATATGACGATCTGGCGCAGGGGTAGTAACTCGTGGTTGGCCACTCCGAAGTCTATCCCGGGCACTGCCAGTGGTTCCGTAACGTTCATTGAGACGTACAATAGTGCTGTGGTGGCAATTCATCCTTCTGGCAATGTCCCGCGAGCTCATTCCGGTCTCCAACATACCAATAGCTCGTTGGCGGTCGTTTTCAGATAGTCGTGGCATTTCAAGCACATGTACTGGGTGTTTTGTCTCAACGGCCTTTTTATACCGAGTATACTGCCACAACGCGTACACATTTTCTGGGTTATAGCTGTTGGGAATCGTGTTGCACGTGTAACTTTCATCGTTTTCATGTAGTCTGTACACACACCCGTGGGTTGAATCTTGCACTTTCCATTCCAGCAGCCATTCGCTCTCTACCTCATGGCAAACACGGGGAAAATCCATTCACACACTTTTTTTTGCCAGCTTCTCGGCATCAGTGTATATAATAGTGGTGCGTTTTTAATGTGCTTCAGTATATATATATATATATATATATATATATATATATATATATATATATATATATATATATATATATATATATATATATATATATATATTTGAAATATTCTGGCTCATACGCTTGCTTTCATACATGTAATAACTGAATCAACTAGGTTTGTTTAGCGTGAAAATAATATGTAACAAATTTAATAATCAATCAGTATTAACAGTTTAAAATAAATAAAATACTGGTGACTTTTACATTGGAATCAAATTTTATCTTAACAGAGATTTATGGTGAGGATATAGTCAGAAAATGTCCTTTTTGCTGGTGCCTTTTTATAAGCACTTAACTGATATAAGGGATCCTGCAGCTGTGGTTTTCGTCCCTTCTTGGTGACGAGTGTACTTCTCTCACACAAGTGGCGTAGTAGCTTCAGTACTTTGAACCGTCTGATAGCTTGTAACATGTAGTCTTGTACTACGAACGTATAGACAAAATAGAAAACAAATGCCTCTGCTAAGTACATTTGTGGGTTGCCAATCAACAGGCGCATTCTCGCTGTCCACCCACCAATGTTAATCTCTCAGAAGAATTAAATTCCCGAGTACACATTGAAGCTCGGGGAAGATGAATAAAATTTACCATATTCCCCTGGGTATTAACTGGGAAAATGTGTCTGGACAGCACGAATAATGAGTCGCCTGAGTTACAATTAACAAAGGCATATATCTCACAAAATATTATACACTTTAGGCACATGTGATGTAATCATCAGTAATCACTGTGCAATATTCTCTGTGTAATAATTCGGAGTCTGGGGTCACCTCTGCTGTCGGGTCTCCGCACGATTAGCTAGAAGAACACCAGCGCTTGCTGTAGTGGTTTATGAAAATACTAGTTTCATATACTGAGGTATCCAACCTTATATATGTAACCACTTAGCAAGAAAACATGTCAAATATACATTTGTAAAATAATTGTTACACTTACCCCAAAGTTTTGGGAATATGCAATCTCCTCGCGCAAGTTAGAATAGACAAGAGCAATTTAAGTTATATGCTCTCGACCACTTTGTCTGGAAATTGTGAATCCCTTTTATGACAGGTGAATCTGCGAAACATTAGGTCTGGGAAAGTTTCTCTTATGACGGGTTGTCGTAGATTTTTTGATAGGAGTATTAAGACTTGGGTTGGTCCCTTCTGAATAGGTTGGAATGAGTGAGAGTCCCAGTGTGAGGTAGTAAAAATGAAATAGAATTCCCACACGTGAGATGATAGAATGTGATATAGAGGCTGTCTTTGAGAATCGAGATAATCTTCTCTCTCTCACCTATCTTCTACGACCGTTTTTAAAATGTCAGACAGTCTAAACACAGATATATATATATTACATATATTTCTATCTAATCACGGGCACGCACATACACGTGACGACAGTTAAACTCACAGAAGTGGGAAATCTATAACAATGGATATATATATATTTTTAGAACGAGCTGACCAACGCACTGATTAGTTCAAGAGAGATTTTTATTTTTATCATTAAAAAAATCTTCTCACAACACCAAAGAAATACATCAAGGAGAAACATATACAAATAGTCATAAAATTTTCAGAAAATGCTACAGGGATGATAGCCCGTTAGAATCTTACTCTAGGTTTAGCCCACAGCCCCGTTAAGAGAACAGATGATGGCCCAAAAGAGTTATAGATACGTAAGGTTGAGTCTAAGAGGTTTCTTTCTTTCTCGTAAATGTATGAACAGAGTTGGATAAATCTGATTTAGCCTAAGAAAAAAGAAACTCTAGCATTTGTAATAAATTCTGCAGATTAAAAAAAAATTAAGACAGCAAATGGGTGACAAAAATACTTACTTACTTACTTAGTCGTTCCCCTTCTACCGTGAGGTGTAGAGGTTTGGAAGAGAGAGCGCCAGACTATCCTATCGGCTGTCTTCCTCCTGGCCTGGTTCCATTCTAGTCCTCGATCCTTCAAAGATTGTCTAATGTTGTCGTCCCAGCGGACTCTGGGTCGTCCTCGGGGTCTGGATCCTTGGCTCTTTGTTTCCCATGCTTGTCGTGGTATCCGATCTTCTCCCATTCTGCAGACATGGCCAAACCATCTTAATTGGGACAATAATACACCGGTAAAATAACACTCTGACCTGTGTACTCTCATTCATTCAGCCATGGCCTTGCTCACACATATATACTCACAACTTTGCTCGCTGCCTCTGGGAACATAATAATTCTAGGACCTTCACACAGACCCGAAAAATGCAGTCAGCGACCAAGAAACCCCCAGTTCCAAAAGACGTACTGAACTCTATGTCTCAGGAACGATTCCTTGGGTGTTCTAATTTTTTTCGAATGTCTAATTAAGTCACATAAAATTTGTCCAGGCACGAAAGTTAGCAGAGCACAATGTCATTAGCTTTGGATTCTAGGATTTAAGGAATGTCAGATCGGTGTCTTCTTTCAGGCAGGTACTATATTTGGTCACCACAATACTAGTCACAATCTCTGTCGGAATGTTAATGTTATTCTTGTAATATTCTCGCCGCCAGGCAGCAGGTACATTTAAATTTGTGGAGCAATATGAACTGGCTCAAAAGCCCAATATATATTTCTAGTCTTTAGAAACCGTTAGTGGGATTGCTATTACTGTCTCTCTCTGATGGCATATGCACTGTCAGACCAGTGTTACTTGAAACAAAAAAAACCCACGTGGTTAAAGATAGGAACTGTCTATGCTTCACACAAATATGTCTCTTTTCTAAACGCTGGCAAGTTGGGTACCACCGTTTCACTATATAAAATGGAAAGAACACATATCAAATAATTTACATATATGTACTCAATATAACTTACATTTTACACGACAAGCCTACAGCTTGACTTATATTTAAAACTTCCCGTGAAATAAGTTATATAAAAATCAATCATCAGGAATTAGGAATATCTTCGTATTCCGTCAATATTCATTGATGTCGCATCTAGCATTTATAAGTTAGTTATTTAAACAGTTTTCGACTGAGTATTTAACAGTTAAATTAAACTCATTTCAGCTACTTGTTTAGTAAGCTAAAAAATATAATTTTTATTTTGTATTTCCACTGCAACTCGTCGATTAAAGAAAAATAACAAAAAACTATCAAAATATTCACTCTGCACACAGAACTAGTTTAAAATGAAATCGGCGATTTTAACACTAAATCACTTCACAAAATACTAGAGATCTATTATATATAATATTTACCTCAATCACAGAGTTACTAAGAACTTAAACCACTTCGACCAAACTAAAGGCCATCTCTATTTACAGAGATTATTTAGAAATCGAACGAAGGTTGTTCTGGTCTAACTGCAAAGTTACTGAGTGCAATGAAATAGTTTCAAACGTGGGTTAATATTTTAAACCCGACAAAGGATGAACTATCTCCCCCGCCCCGATCTCTCCCCCTTCTCATAACAGCTACGTTTAACTTAGAGGCGTGTCGTAACTGCCACCAGTGCGATTACGCACCTGCGTTAACAAACTGACCGGGAAAGCGCGTGTCAGTTGCAAATCTCAGACAACCGTCTGAAACTGCGACTATAAGGTGTAAATATTCGCTCCTACTTAAGCGTTCGGCCGATGCGACTCGCTGTTGACCGGTGAAAATGCAGACGGATGTCGGCTCTCTCCTAGCATTCTCACGCGTTTACGTCGAGAATCTAACTCAGGAGTGTCGTGTCATCTGAAGGTGCAGACCCAAGTCGGCTCGTTGTCTGAGATGGACTGCAACTAAATCGCACTTCACGTCTGACTGACATCTATGTAATAAAATTACGTATTCCAGTATGAGAAAAAAACACAAGGTAAAGTTTGAGGATACTGAAGAAAATATTTTTCGCAAACGAGTGATGCGAAAAATACAGGAAAAACAAGTAAGGGAAAGATAATAAAATAAAGGATGCGGGTGAGAGATTAGGAAGAAGATGTAGGCAATTTAATGATCAAAACCTACGTGACATGGGTGATCCAATTCCTAGGTTTCCAGTCTTCGTATTTTAAATTCTGGTCCCTTAAGGTTTAGTGTCTCTGTATTTATAAAGGCGGGCTTACTTTTTAAGGTTTAAAGATTCCCAAATCCTTCGATCTGTCTCTTATAATATAGAAATTCTAAGTCCAATATCTCTCTCGCTCCTGGGAGTCGCTCATTTGACGTGCGCTGCTGTTTCTCTGTTCTGTGTTTCTGATTTCACTACACTTTATGTGCTGTTCTCAGTTCACATCACAGTTGGTGCTTCCGTCGGATTTTCCAATAGGATCCATAGTTTATTCCGGCTTTTTACTTTAATCCAATTGTAAGATCTTTAGCACTAGGTTGGGGTGTCTAATTTCAAAATATCCCCCACGTGTTTTAAAATATTAAATTTAATATTCCAAAGTGTGACCTCTTTCAAATCATGCGGTAATATTTCCGCCGGCATCTTGTGCCCTCTCGAAAACAGATGTGTGAACTATCCTGGCTAATGCCTTCCGTCAAGATGTCTCTTCAGACAGATTATCTGTGACAATCACCAGGGATTGTCCCACAAAAAACGATAAACGCATCTACCCTATGTGTAATCTGCCAGACAAAAAATACACCGACGTCGGCAACCCAGACAGACAATCTTGGGTTCTTTTCATGTCAATCGGCAAGACTGTGTTGTCACAGCTTTTCACCTAAGGTCAAATGTTGGACAGATGCGTTTCAAAAGATGATAATCAGACAGATAGAACAGATAAGCTTAAGACCGGTATAATTACCTGGTATTATAGCATTTACCTTGCGGAACACAAACAACTCTGCGTGTAAAGCAGACAGTACACAGAGGAGTAGAGTGTTAGAGACCTCACCCTACCAGATCCAGCACAGAGTAAAACAGTTTATAAAAGAGCACGATTTATGCCAAATAAAAGCGATTGGTGGAATAAATGAAGAAACAGAAATGATACTGCCGTAGGGTTGAAGGTGTGAGAGATCACACAAAATAGCACGTTCAGACGTTCTGTGACAGTTGCCTCCCCTTTTCTCTGCAGCAGTGGTTCAACAGTGGCCAAAACCTAGAGTAACTAATCTGGGTCTTTAAGGGTGTCTACTTTCGCACAAGATTACTCTTGGCAGAGTTTCAGATAGAAGAATGATGATGCTTCTACCTCGAAGGAGTCTCCACAAGATATTTAAGAAATCGAGAACAATGCTGAATGGGTCTGAACACGTTAACTCATTATCTTTCCGGCTGCCTTTTGTTGAGAGATATAATATTAGCTCGTTCAAGCCCCCAACTGAATTAACAGTAAAATTCCTCTGCTTATTGTTATTAATATTGTTCGTTTTAGCTATTTAGTCAGAGCTCTCCAAGTTGGGAGGTGTGTGCACTGCCCCTTCACCTTCCTCGTAGCGAAATTATGGTTTTCACCCTTCTGGTTTCTCAGGCTATGGCAGTCCGAGCAATCGTGTACATATTGTCGAATATATCGCTGCATGTCTGGCTCTAGTTATACCTACTATATATATTAGAAATCATATTCACACATGTGCACTTCTCTTTGTAATAATTAATTCAACTATGAATTTATAAACAACACATACAAGTTTAATTATCAATTACTTTAACACGGTTGGAGGGGGGTATGCCGGGGTCACGGGGAGGGAGGGGGGTGATTGTGTTGGGTTGCAGGGTTTGGTGGACTGATGCTAAATGGGCGGGATGGGTCTTGTGTGGGGAGTATCACAATTAGGTGGGGCGGGGAGGAGGGGTGGGGGGTGTTTCTAGGGGGGGGGTGGGGCTGGGGGGATGTGGGTACGGGTGTGGGGTTGGGGGGGTGTCTTAGGGATGAGTGGGGGGGTGGGTTAGGTTCGTGGGGGGGGGGTGACGAGTGGGGGGGGGGTGGGGTGGGGGGGTGGGGGGGGGGGTGGGGGGGGAGTTGTGGGGGGTGATTAGGGGTGTTCTGGGGGGGGGGGGGGGTTTTTTGGGAGGGGGGGGGGTGGGGCAGGGATTGGTGGGGGGGTGGGTGTGGGTGGGGGACTGGGGGGGGGGGGGGGGGAGGTGGGGGGTTGTAGGATGTCGGCAGCTTCGGCACAGCGATACTAAAGCTGAGGGGCGCCATGCCGTGAGGGATCAGGGGGGGGCGGTGGCCTGGAAAAGCGTCGGCGGGGGATGGGGGGGAGGAGGGGGTGAGTTCGAGCAGGGGAGGCGTTTTGGCTGCCGGCGAATCACTCAGATTACACGCTGGGGTGGCCTCGGGGATGGTTGTCGGGAAACAATATTGGTACAACAATATCTGGGGGGGGCAGGGTTGGGGCGATCTAGGGGTGGGGGTGGGTAGTGTAGAGAGGGGGGGGAGGGGGTAGGAGGGAGCAGGAGGGGAGGTTGGGAGGGGTGATGGGGGCGTAAGGGGCAGGAGATTGGGTGCCGGGGGGGGACTGTAGCGAGCTGGGGGGGCGCGGGGAAGCTTATTGGGTCGGGAGGGCGCAAGCGGCGTGGGGAATGAGGAGAGGGGAGGGGTGGGGAGGAGGAGGGAGGGGGTCGGGAAAAAACCAGGGGGGGGGGGGGCTCATATTACCATTACACAAATGACACACCCCAATTGGTTATTGGGGATGAGCGGTCTGGGGGGGTGGGTGGACAGATAGCGGCATATTGATAGGGAGGCGCTTGTACGGGGACGGGGGTGGAGGAGGTGGGGCGGGGGGGAGGGGGGGGGGGATTCCTGGTTGCCTTTGGATTTGGAGGGCGGGGGGGAGACCATGTACCGAGAATGGGGGGGTGATACAACCATGATACATATTGTTAAGTGAAGGGGCTGATCTGGGAGGGGGGTGGTAAGAGATTCGGATAGGAGTTTATTGGTATGTTTGAGTGTCCACAGTGTGTTCATAGGGAAGTAGGGTGGATTCAAATTAAATTGTTTATCGCTTGACTTGTTGTTGAGGGACTTTTACACTTGGGATCCAATAATCATACCCTTTTGAAACATAAACGTAGTCATCTCACTATTCCAGATTAATTATCATGCTTGGTTACATACTGCGATTTGGTTGGGTAGCAAGTAAGGTTATCTATAATACACTACTCTTAATAGATTTGTGATGATGGACTCTGACTGCTGATCTCAGCGCTGCTCAGTACACTTGGAGGGTTAGTCCCTATAAAATATTTAGGTTGAATGATGTGCCACTCTCACCACAAAGCAGTGTATCTCAATAGTTGCTATTGGGGTCAGTCGCTCTCTTGGATTTTGAAGTCTTCTCCTATTTCCAATATTGGGTGGGTAATGTCAAATTAAGGGTGAGCTAAGTGTTCTCAGCGGGTATTCAGTGATGGAGATGGAAGGGAAATATATGATTTGAGCTCACAACGGGCATTGTGTTGTACCTTCAGAGATGAATTGTTGGTTGACATTGTGATTAATTCCACATTAATAGACAATGCGGACTCTGTGTTGTGAAATCTTCAATTGTCCTGCCTTGTTGTTCTAGCTTACTGCATCGAAGATCGATTTAGCGATATAGCTCGTAGATGGGAAAGTTAGTGAGTGCCATGCCTATGTCACAGATCCCGAGTTTACCCACTCTGAGATGACATAAATTAATTGAGACGCGAATGGAACCATTAGAAGCATGCTCAGAAATAACTGAAATCCCCAGACCGCAAAAGACCGAGTTCCAGCAGATAGCATGGGGCAAGCTTATAGGTTGCCTAATAGTCACTGACGGAATCAGTTACAAAATTTATTGAACGCGAAGAAAGAAGATTGTAGACTAAGAAGCCTGGAAGAAGGTCTAGATGCTGACATCAGCTGAAAACACCACGAAAGCTCCCCCATTTGACCCTGAGGCTGAGACTAAGAGGTTACTCAGTATGAGGGAGTTGAGAGGACACTAAGAAGATTGACGAGCTGACAAAAGAGGCGTTAGAGGCATTGGAAGCCGAGGAAAGAAGACCAGGCTGCAAGCAAATGGGAGGTAAGAAATTGGCAAGCAGAAAGCTGAAGGACCAGAAATTAGCTGGGCAGAAAGGGAAGCTCGAGAGGGAAGAAATACTCGGCTTGCATAAGGGAACGAGAAGAAATTAGCTGCGAGAAGTGAAGAGAAGGGATTAGGGCCAGAAAGGGATGCATGAGAAAGATAGGACTAGTATTATACATAAGGGACTACATGAAGTTTACGACTACTAGGGAGATGTTTGAGTAAGTTTCAAGGCGCATGCTCCTGAAAAATGGAATGCATGAAGTCCACTTATCGTCCGCTTTGCATCTGATTTGCTACGGTTACTCACAGGAGCAAACTCTAACACCTCAGCTATGAATTTTCATTTAGATCATTTTGTTGAGAAAGACGATGATATAGAGAGCTACCTAAATAGGTATGAACTATTAGCTACCACGTATGGGTTAGAGAGAGAAAGGTGGAGCTTAAAGTTATCTCAGGGACGTCGTGGGGCAGCTTATGAAGTTTTTGCAAAAATGAGCAGAGGTGATCAGGAAAATTATGACATGCTAAAGCAGGCTCTTTTGTTAAGGTATGAAAAGAATGCAGAATTTTATAGGAAAAAATTTAGGAATGCTAAACTACTGTCAGGTGAAACCTATCACCAGTTCTCTGCACGAATCTCAGAGGAGACATACTTGGAGAGAAATGGGACTTGGCTTGGGGACAAACACCAAGATCTTAAGGAGTAATTTACGGGAAATGGTCCTTATAGAGCAATTAAGAGAGTCCATGAAGGCTCCAGACCTGAGAAAGTTTCTTATGGAACAAGGTGCAGAGAGGCTGGGTGAGTTGCTAAATGTTGCTGAAAGGTATCAAGCAGCTCAAGCAGAGGTAACAGGTAATAAAAAGAAACAGGTGGATAACTTTAGGGCACCACAGAACTTTAATAAATTTGATCCTAGGGATCAAAATAAAGGTAAGCACCAAGTTGATAGGCCACGGTATGAAAATAAAAATAAATTCCCACAATTCGATGAAAGGAAATATGATGAAAGAAAATCTTTCAACCAAGGAAAAAGGTGGTGTAAAAATTGTAAGATGGACAATCATGACACTGACCGTTGCAGAAGGAAACCTGTGTATATGGCAACCCTTCAGGTCAGGTCGACCTCAAGACAGGAGGAGGATATTATGTTAGATACCACTCCAGAAGAGATGAGGAAGGCACAGGCTGGGGATAAAACACCTCAACCTCAAGCCTTGTTTCAGAAAATTGTCAACACTTGTCATACAACTCCAGGCAAGGGAGAGATTTTTACATGAAAAACAAGTTGATGTATAGGAAGACTGGAGCTAGATCCATGTAGGTCACGGACAGCTGGTTCTATCCAAATGAGATATAGGACAGACTTAATAAGGAGCCTACATGTGAAAAACCAGATGGGGACCATGAGAGAAGATAGGTACCATCATTCAAAAGGTGGCTCATCACAATTATTATTGGCCCAAAGCAAGATGGGACATTGAGAATTTTTGTAGAAAAGGTGTAGCATAGAGCACATGAGGGAAAAACACCACAAGTGGGAACATGGATCAGGACCTGGACACGCCACGGGGCAAAATTAGGCCTGATAATAAAAAGAAAAATAGATTTGATAAAGTGGACCAAAATGGAATGGGAAGCCCCTTTTCACGGACAAGCTTCACTTAACTGTTTTACAATGGCCACTATGCGGAGAGTGCAAAAAGATGTCTTACCCCAGGATAAGCCGAAAATCCCTCAATCGGACTTAAACAAACTGGAGGAAGAGGATGTAGAGAGGAAATCTCTCATCAAGAATTTTAAGTGGGGAGAAAGCCCCAAAAGAGAAATTGGTAGCGGTCGTTTTGTGAATGATAATTCTGGGAGGAAAAATCATCACTATAAAGCTTCGAGTGGAAGAGACCATACCGGTGCATGGACAAATAGGTCCACACAATTAAAGGTCCATATGTAGCTTTGTTAAGAACGTGGACTGATGAAAAGGCAGAGGAAAACATTACATCTTCATACCAATATGTGAATGAGCTGACCACTCGTTTAAAAACTGGCTGGAAACTTGCCAATGAAAATTTGAAACAAGCCAGGAAGAAACATGCTGCCTATTATAACAGGAAGGCGAAAGACAGAAATTTGGCTGTGGGAGAGAAAGTACTGCTTCTTTTGCCTCGGGAGTCAGAATAAGTTACAAATTGGATGGCAGGGTCCATATACAGTTCTAGAGAAGGTGTCTAGAACAAATTATAAGATAGATAAGAAGGGGAAAGAAAAAATCTATCATGTGAATCTCCTGAAGAAATATTTGGAAAGAGAACATCAGGAAGAGACACACTTGTTGACCTTGTCCATCGCCATGGAGATGAAAAAGGAACCACTTTCATCATTTGAATATCCATTACACCCCCTGTGAGACAGCAGCACAGGTGAAAATCAGTACACACATTTAACGAAAACTCAGAAAGAGAGAGTGCAACAGGTTCTAAATAATCACGATCATGCAGAGGTGTAGTTAACAGACCGAACCAGGGGCATACAAACCTATTGGAATATGATATGAAACTGATAGGACCCCCACACCTGTCTGTGTATGAAACCACTGTATTCGATTCCGTTTGCTAAGGAGAAAGCTTTGAAGGAAGAGATCGAGACTATCTGTTGAAGGAAGGAATTATTTCACACAGTGAATCTTCGTATAGTTCCGTGTGTTGTACTCTTAAGGAAGCCCTCTGGAGAACATAGACTCTGTATAGACATACAGGAGATCTGAATGCTATTACAGGTAGGGACAGGTGGATCCATTGCCGGATACAAATCAGCTGTTTGCCAGACTAAAATAAAGCTAAATATTTCTCAAAAAAGTGGATCTGAGTAAAGGATACTATCAGATTTCCAGTAAAGCATTGAGGGTATAGACCATACCTAGCTTTTTAGTACTCAGAAGGACACGTATGCGTTTAATAGATTGCCATTTGGATTGAA